>OZ038375.1:76409598-76978598 GCA_964036015.1 Leptarthrus brevirostris
GAAAAGGTAATAAGATGGGCAATCCAATAAAAAAAGGGGTGTCTAATTACATGAATTTCAGAGCAAATTTGGGAAAATGCTGAATTTTAGGTAATCGCAAACCATTTTTTAAATCAACATTGCTGACAATTTTGGAAAGGTCATTAGAATTGTAGTTTTTTAGCGTTTGTTTTATGTCGCTATATTGGGTAGGTCAAAAGATAAAGATAAAAGAGTAATGAGCATACCATAAAAAATTGAAATTTATGAATCACCCTGTAACTCCCAAACGGTTGAGATTGCCCCCCCCCCTGGCATACAATTTTTTGTTTGTCTAGTTGAGATCTATCAGCCTACACATTTTGGCACGTCAGATCTGAAACACCCTGTATATATATATATATATTATTTTTTTTTGTTTTATTAAATTAATTATATGTATAACACCTCATTTCCCATACCTAGAAGTTTACAAATTGAATGCGAAGCATACAAAAAAATAATTACCTGCAATATTTTCTTTATTTCTTCAATTATGTAATCCTCGACTTCTTTTGTTATTATTTCAGGACCCAAGGTAAATATTTTAGTAGTAATAAATTTGAAGCATTTTTCTCGAGTAGATTCATCACCAGACGCAATTTGGCTGAATATTCCAGCAAGAGCTCCTTTAGCATCGTACTAAAATTTTGGATCTTGTAGAAAACATGCGATGTATTGTTATAGAAAGAAGAACCTTTGTAATTGTTTGAAGAGACATATTTACTTGTTGAAGCTCTAGAGGATCGTCAAGCACTAATAGTTGGGCTAATGTATCCCCAATTTTTGCAGTATGTTCTTTTGTCTCTTTACATAATTGTGGAAGATCCTTGATTGCTTGTCGTCGTATCTACAAAAAAATTCAGTTTTTAGTTTATAAAGAATGACAGCATCCATGATAAAGATATTCTTTAATTAATACACAATTTTAAACCATTCATGTTAATAAATTCAAGAGAGATTTCGAGAAAAATGTATTTTTCGCGAAACAGCAGTTTTAAATTATAAAAAATCGTTTTTATTGTTTGTTTTTGACAACTTACATCTACTCAGCTATCCCACCACCATAGAGGCAGCCTTCGGCTTCCCCGAAATATTCGTTTTGCTGCATCTGCAGGTTTATCAGATTGATTGATAAGGTAGCGGTAGAAGGTCGTCTCGCAAGGCGCATGAGGCGCCTCAGCTACCTGTTTTCCAGCCGGCGCGCGGTTCCGCTCAATGTAACTTCTAAACTAAGACAGATTTTACAAAATCCTTTTAACTACATATACTAGACACTATAAGGATTCGATTTTCCTGATGGTGTTCCCGTGTCTATCCTAAGGACTTGTGCCCACTATCTTACTCCTGTCCTTACTTTCTTTAACTTGTCCATATCCTGTGGTATTTTTTCTACACTGTGGAAATCGTCTACCATTTTTCCTCTCCATAAAAAGGGTAAGGATGATATCTCTAATTATAGGCCTATTGCTAATTTGTCTGCCATCGCTAAGCTTTTCGAAGCAATGGTTTGTGATGTCCTTACTTTTCACTGTGAACCTTCCTTGGGATCCTTCCAGTATGGTTTTATTAAAGGCAGATCAACGACTACTAATAGTACGAGATCCGACTTAAAGATTACTACGTTCATCGAGTTTTTAATCAAAAACTAATTTTTACATATATTTATGAATGAGGGAATATATTTTTGCAAAATATTTTGCGTTTCAAAATGTGGCCGCTAGTATTTTTAATTAAAATAATATTAATTGATTTTCGGAAAAAATTTCGTTCACTTGGTTTTTAAATATATATATAATTACAGCAATATTTGTAAAGAACTTGAAAAGTTATGGTTGCCATTGCGCACTTGGCCGCAACCTCTTCGCAGCCAGGTGTAAACAGGTGTTACTTTGTCATATTTATACGTTCATGACGTATATTTATAATACACTTGCGGTCATAAAACCGCACCACCCAGATAGTTCTGATAATATTCATATTTACACCAACATTCGATGGTATGGGTGTTATATGTGATAAGAGCTTTCTGCGAGGGTATAAAAGCAGTGAGTTGTGATAACGACAAGACGACAAATACAACGACAAGACGTGAAAGTAAAATGGCCGGCAAATACAAGCAATTGAACCGGGACGAAAAAGTGAAAATAATGACTTTGGCAGATGAAGGTCTGTCCTATCGTCAAATTGCAGCTAGAATAGGGTGTTGAAATTCAACGGTTGTGCGGTTTATGAAGAAAAAGGAGAATTTGGACCCGCTGGAAAGGGCGAAAGGATCTGGACGTAAGCGAAAAAAAAGCTCAAGGACGGATAGCTTATTGCAGAGGATAAGCATGAAGGATCGCTTTAAAAGCGCTATCCGTATAAGGGCAGAGCTGAATGAATGCCATCAAGTCAACCTAAGCGCCGAAACGATACGTAGGAGGCTACGAGAGATTGGTTTATATGGGAGACGACCAGCGAAAAAGCCGCTACTAACAAAGAAAATGAAGGCGGCTCGTCTGACGTGGGCTAAGAAGTACCAAAATTGGACGGAGGAGGATTGGCGACATGTCATTTGGTCAGACGAAAGTAAATTTAATTTATTGTGTGCTGACAATTTACCGTATGTGCGAAGCAGGTGAAATGTGAAGATGACTCTGCACCTTGTCACCGTGCAAAATCGGTAAGTAAAGTGTGAAAATGGACTTTCAAAAGTCTACTTTATTAAAAATAAATTGAAAAAAAATTATTGCTTCTCTGTTTTTGTTCAGCTTCATGATACATTTTCTGACCTTGGAATTCAGCGACTAGACTGGCCAGGGAATTCACCTGACCTCAATCCCATTGAGCATCTGTGGCATAAAATGAAACGTCAAGTAGCCGACCACAAACCAGAGAGCAAAAAGAAGCTGAACGAAGTCCTAGATCATGTATGGAACAACGAAATTTCAAATGAAATTATTGAAATTTTGGTTGACTCCATGCCTTCTAGGATCGCAGCGATTATTGCTGCCAAAGGGGGGGACAACGCAGTACTGACGATTAGATTTAAGAAGTAAAATATCTCAAAATTATGTACTAGATAATAATATAGCCATATCTTTAAGTTTTTTGAATAAATTAATTCAGTAAGTAAATGACAACTAATTTTTCGATTTTTTTGATTTTTGATTATTTTTGTTTTTAAAATCCATATGCTCCCAAAAAAAAAAGTAGGCAGATAAATTTTTCCGAAAGTACTTGCGAGTCAACAAGGAGTATGTAAAAAAAATCATGCTATTAGATTAACGATAATCTCTTGTAATGTGAGCCATTCAGTAATAGTCCACGCCATCTGTGAGACAAAAGTAGAAAACCCCCTTGACACGTACATGACCGATGCGCATGTACCCTTTCCTTATCTTCAAGATTGTCACCCCTGCTAGTTGCCACGGAGGTGAACACTTAATTAAGAAGAAGAGTGAGCACATTCCGTGACAGCTCCCTGAGGACGACAACTGCAAGAGGTTAGTTTAAAAAATTATATAAATATTTTCCGAGCCATCCGAATTGGGATGAGTTCGTACTAATAACAATTTCGACCCACAGCTCGTACGTAGCGTCTTAGAGTTCCACCTGCTTACAACAATTCGACTAGAGACCATTGAGAATTGCAATATTATCTACCAGTCAGTTTTCAATTGCAATTCTAATATTAGCGATTTGGAAGATTATTCACTTCTGACGAATATAACTCCAGATAATCGTCAAAAATTTTAAGTCCAGGAGCTCCTTTCCCGATCGTGTCTCACAGGGACTTACAGGAATCGGAGTGAAATAGATTATGGTCAAAAGGAACATTTGTTGCACCTGTTTGACCAAGATTACATCCAATAATCGCATACGCTGTCTGCGAAATTAACTTTCGGCTGCTCATCTAAGGGTTTCAAAGCAACGCCAACACCGCAATTCGTGCTGCCCCCTCATATAAAAAGTGGTAATGTGATTTAATTATTTCAATAAAACGCAATGTAAATTTTGTAATTTCCTAACTTATCCAGGTCGTTCACTCAAATTCTAAGGAGAAAAACGCTCCGCATAACCCCGCCAACAGTTCTTCAGGCTCAGACTCTGTCAGGTCCTTCAGCAGGCATACATAAGGCCTCTCCAGACAGCCTCAAGGGTCGACATGTGTTTACCGGCCACTCGAAGCTTACCTGAATTACAGTGGACCGCACAATCAAGCAATCGAGGTAAAATTATTGTTATTGACGCTTTAGGTAGCGTTAATTCATCCTGGTCAGATAGATGCCCGATTCGTTCGGGGCTGATCATGTAATGTGCATAATATGCTAGCTGTCAAATAACTATAGACGAAATTTCTATAGGATTAAGTATTGTTTCCTCTTATGAACAAAAAAGAAAATTTTCATGAATTGATAAATTGTAGGATTATTTTATTATTATTTTTGTTAAAATTACTGATTTCTTTTGTAACTTAATGAACTGCCTAAACTGATAAACATTCATTGTCTTAGACTAGGATATGCTATAAATTTAATTAAAGAACGAACTCTTGCAGTAGTGCCTAAGGTGATAAAATTTAAAACAAGGCGATTAACTAATATTAGGTTCATATGAAGTGCTTATTTCGAAATTAGTAGTGAAGGTTGTCTAGAAAATTTGATTCGATTTGATATATTTCCAAACAAACAGTATGTGTGGAAGGATAGGTCTCGTTAGAAGTGCACAATAGAAAGTTTTTTATTCATAATTCTATCTATCCAAAATTGGGTGATGACAATTTAGTATCATTATTATGATGACACGAGCTATTCAAAAGAAGTTTTAAATTTTTATTAAAGTAAATGGACCAAGTAAAGTCGTGAAAGTGCTTTTAGTTATGCGCTACTCTCTTGGTAAGATTGTTCGATCTTCATTCTCTATTGGTACGTTCGGAAACTTTAATTTATAGGACTTTCCTTGCCTTTTTGTTGAAATAATAGTGACTTCAGTGATTAAGGACTGTGCTTATGTTCGCCATGGCGTCTTGCCTATTAAAATTGTGTAATTAAGGTAACCCCAGGTTTGTTCTCCCTTAGATGATATGATAGGCTGTTGTTTCTCTTGTTGGAGTTCTGAGAGTTTGTGTTAAAGTATGCATGTACATATTTTTCAGAAAATTAGCCCTGTCTAGCTTAGTCAGCTTTTATAATTGCTTTCTCCTTAGTATGAAGAAGTGAGAAAGGAAGTTTTTTTTGTAAGATGGGCAATATGAATGGTCGTATAGAGCAAAGTTTGTTTTAATGAATCAGTGTTGTCCGGAATTGCGCTTAATCGTCTTTTATTCTTATGGATCCGCTCCTGTAGGAATAAGATCAAGATTTACAGAATATAAGCCTACTGAATCCATTTTATATAATATAGATATACATTATAAACCGTTTTGAAATTTTTTTTTAATACGATTTACCAATTTATTGATCAAGAGAGTTAAGCTAATGCACTATCCTTTTTTTTTGTAACGAATTAAAATACGCTTTAATTAGAATTATTAAGTTAAGAAATTGTCAAGTATACATCTTAGAACTTTCTTTTGCTGTCATAACTGAATAAGAGCGTGAACTTGAAATGTTTTGGTTTGTGGTCATTAAATAAGATTATATGAGTTAATTTTTTTTTTATTTTCAGGAAACTCCTATGAAGCTTCTTCCTCCTCTTGTCCCCCGCATCCCTTCTCGCTCCATCCTTATGTTTTAAATTTGATTTTGTTTTCTTTTTGTTTCAGCTGTCTCTTTGTAGGTTGGGCCTGTACCCTAGCCAGGTACAGGGATGGAGTGGGTTAGTGACTGAACCATCGCGTAATGGGGGTTAATTTTTCTTGCGTTTGCTTTTCAAGATGGTTCAGTGCGGCTAGGAACAGCAGGTGACACCAGACCTGTTGTTCTTCCTTTCATCTGTTCTTGTTTATTTTTATCCTTTGTGGCAGACCTGAGAGAAGGAGTCCCCAACCTTCTCTCGCCACAGGCACGCGAACTTCTGTTTGCGATGTGTGATAGGATGTCCAAGGACCCTGACCCCATACCGACGAGCTAGGACGTGCTGCCATCTAGCGCGTGCCACTTGGACATCTCGCAGCAACTTCACGTTGCTACATTCCGCGCACACATTACACTCTTTTATTTTTATTTATGTCGATAAATTTGAGGTGGTGCAGTTTTTATGCCTATGTAAAAGTGGCCGCAAAGGGGGGTTGCCAGCTGTTAAATATAGATTAGAGTGAAAGAGAGCTCGCGCGCAATACCGCTCGTCAGACGAGGATGGCGATTGCCAGCTGTACGAGTTATTAAGGAATAGAATCTCGGTTATTTATGTAAAATAAAATTATATTTATTATGCAGGTAATGTTTGAGAAAATATTTTATTTTATTTGAGTTTTCTACAATTAGTTACAAATTAATTAAATATTCATACAGAAAATATGACAGCCTCTTTTAGGTGTACAAATTAAACAGAACATTGGAGTCTTGGTCTTGGGTTTGGTCTAATCTCGTTGAAGATTGACAAAAAAGAAAAACGGAAAAATTGTCGCGAGTAAACAAGTGTGCTTTCCCTTGGGTTCGGTTCGATCTACAATCAAAGTGTCATAGTGTAAAGCTAGTTAAATATTTAATAACAGAGAAAGGGTATTTTAATTCATAAGAACAGAGACTAGTGTAAACAGTAGCGAAATATTGTGTAGAAAAACGTTTAATTTTTATTTAAGAAAAAAAGGTGTAAAAGGAGTGGATCAAATAGTATTTTACTTCAGTCCAAGAAAATAAAGCATAATAGTGTAGTGACAGTTGAAGGTGTTTTAATTGACCCAATTCATCTTCCCTTGAGGATTGTGAAATACAACGAAATTGCAGAGAAGCATTGTGACTCTGGTGAGTAACCCTTAAGAAATTATAACATCGGGCCAGTTTAGCCTGCCAGGTTTTCAAAGGAAGATTGACAAAAATTCATTAATATATAGAGGCTTTAGTTTATTTATAATAAAATTCCACGTCAAATTAGAAATTTAACTAATATAAATGAATTTAAGAGAAATATGGTGGAGTATGTCAGAGAAAGGTTTTGAATTTGTAAAATTTGTTGCTAAATAAATTTACTTATTTCATTCGGGATCATGAGTGCCCCTGTTCATTAGCACGTGCTAGTACCGGGTAGCAAAAAGACACGCATCTCGTTTACACGAAGCTGTGCTCGAAAAGATCAAAGAATTTTATCAGCGTGATGATATAAGTCGCCAGTCTCCCGGCCTAAAAGACTGCGTTACTATCCGAAAAGAAAACGGAGATAAAGAAAGAATACAGACTCGTTATTTATTCCAATCACTCTCTGAAACTCACGCTCTATTTGTTAAAGAATTTGGAGCAATTGTTGGGAGGAGCAAATTCGCTCATTTGAGACCGAAGTATGTGCACCTATCTAACAAATTGCCTCATAATGTTTGTCTCTGCAAATATCATGATTTGCCAATTTCTGTTGGCAGTGAACACGTGCAGTTCTGTTATAAGTATTCCAAAGTATGACCACAGTTTTATAGAGTCGTTTCTTTGCGAATCACCAAAAACAGAATGCTGGATGAATAGGTGCCAACAGTGTAAAGATTCTCTGAAAATTTAACTTGGAGAATATCAGCATGCATGCAACAACATGCCTGATGAAGTGACGTGGTATATGTGGAAAGACTGGGAGGGAAAACTATGCAAAGTCCAAGAAAATGGCACAGTGAATGAACTCATTGAACATGTTATAGAAATGTCTCCAGGATTCTACGAACATGCCTACATCAAAAGACACCAAGCTGCTTCTTATGAAAGTGATAAAAAGTCTGTATCATCACCGAATCATGACCCTAAAGTTGCCTTAATTCAAGTGGATTTTTCTGAGAACTTTACGTGTATTGCTCAGGACGAAATACAAAGTTTTCATTTGGTCAAACCTCAAGTGACTTTGTTCACTGTATCCGCTTGGTTTTCTGGAAAACAGCACCCCATCGTTATAGTGTCCGATGATCACCACCACAATAAAAAGACTGCCACTATATATAGACCGAAATCTTCAGGAATTGCCAGATAATATTAAGGAAGTGCATCTGTGGTCAGACGGTCCTGCCTCTCAGTTTAAAAACAGGTTCATTGCCGAAGCAATAAAGCTGTTGGAAGAAAGACATGACGTCCATATAATATGGAACTATTTTGCAACTTTTCACGGCAAGGGTCCCGTTGATGGTATAGAGGGTTCTCTAAAAAGGACTGCGAGACATCAAGTGATGACAAGAAAGCCAGTTGTCTTTAATGCAGAACAATATGGTCTGGCCTTCACAATCGCCAGACCTTAACCCTATCGAGCATCTATGGATAGATGTTAAAAAGGCAGTTTCTATGGCAAAACCAAAAAATACTCAGCAATTATTTGAAATAATTCAGTCATCGTGGAAGTCTATCCATGTAAGCAGATGCCGTCAATTATTGGAATCCATGCCTCGTAGATGCACAGCCGTTATTAAAACTAATGGTTACGGGACAAAATACTAACGTATTATGAAATAATCATACTGAAAATTCCTTATTTGTTCCTCTTTTTTCATTATTTTGTTATTAATACAAAAAGACTGCTATTTTAATGAACACTTTTATAAGCATATATAATTTACGAAGAATTATTTATTTAAATTATCAGCGGAGAATTTTATGTTTTTTAATTCTAATGGATGAAATATATAATAAAGATTATTTTCATAACAATATCATGTTTTGCACATCACCTTTATTGAAAATTTTGTCTAATGCGTGTAAATATTTCAAACACTGCTATTTTCATGCACATGACTGTATATATATTATTAATTATTTATATAGACATTCGGAAAGAAGTATTCTGCGAAGCAGTAACCACAGTATCTGTGCGAACAGTACAACGCCGCTTGGTTGAACATAATCTACATGGCCCAGTTGCTCTCGAGCAGCCACTGTTATTCAAAAGAAACCGATTGGCTCGATTAAAATTTGCTCGTGAACACATAAATTGGACTTCCAAAGACTGGAAACGGATTTTGTGTTCGGATGAAACGAAAATTAACCGAATGGGATCATATGGGAGGAAGTATTGCCGCCGTGCTCCTGGAAAAGAGTTCGATCACAAATACACAAATGTAATGTCACTTGGAAATACCAGCATGATAACGACCCGAAGCTTACAGCTAAGAGGGTTAAAGAGTGGTTCAAGTCAAAAAGTGTGGAAGTATTGGAATGGCCATCATGCAGTCCAGACTTAAACCCTATCGAACACCTTTGGAGGACAGAAAGTTTCGGAAAAAACATGGTAATATGGAAGAATTGTTTAACGCCGTTTAAACAGCTTGGACCGAAATACCCCTTTCTAGATGTCGGAAACTGATTGACTCAATGCCAAGGCGATGTGCAGCTGTTCTGAAAAATAATGGATGGCCAACAAAATATTAGGTATGGATGGAAAAATCAATTATAACTTTACTATAAAGCTTTCTATTTTATAGATTATAAAAACGATAACCAACCGTTTCTAATTAGATGACCGCATTGAATTTAATGAAAAAACTTATATAAAGTATATAGAATTATAGTGAATTACAAATAAAATCATATCTGTCGTACTAATGAAATCTTGTATTTTCATTAATAACATGCAGTTTACTTTTCTTAGCATTTTTATCAGCATGCTAATGATCAGCATACTAAACTGTGCAACATACTAAAATGTCAACGTCATCTGAGGTGATGTCCCTAAACTGCGTGTAAGCAATTAATTGACAATCCAACGAGGATAACGAGTGATTCCAAGACCTTGATTAGTTATGTAGTCACTAATTCGGTTTTAGTTACGGCAAAAGTCGATAATGAGTTAAAGGTTTCAGATCATGAGTCTATTACAGTAAAAGTTAAGTCGGATTCTGATATGCCAAGACCAAGTGGGCAAAGAAAATTAGTTAAAAGTTTAAGATATAATAAGGACGCGTTTATTAGTGATGTAAATCAAAGACAATCTCGAAATCCCATACAATATCCTCCTACAAAGACAAAAATCAACCCGATCACCCCCCTGGCTTACTGACAATATAAATAATGACTTAAAACTATCCCTTTATAAAAAGAAAAAGACGCCACCGAAATTATATTCTAAGCCTTTCCTTGAACGAATCACCAATAATTACATAAATCAAAATATTTACGGATGGATCTCTAAAAGACAACGAAGCTGGTTGCGCCTTTACATGTGATGAGACAGAAAAACAATTCCACCTTCCCAACCACACAAGTATTTTTTCAGCTGAACTTTATGCAATAGAAAAATCACTCGAATTTTGCAGTAGACAAAATTCAATTAAAAAAATTGTTGTATGCACAGATTCCCGCAGCTCCATAGAAACAATAGTTGATATCTATACAAATCACCCAACTGCCCAAAATATTCGCGATACATTATCCGCAAACCCAAACAAAACTGTCACCTTTCTCTGGGTGCCTAGCCACGCACAAATCGAAAGGAATAACCGTGTAGATAACTTAGCCAAACTAGCAATCCAACTACCCCAAGACGAGCATATCCCCTTTTGGTATGTTGATTTTAAAAAGCTTGTTAGGGCACAAATAAATAGAAAATGGTTAGAAGAATAGCAATCAACCCCAACACAGAATAAACTGCGAGCAATCAAAGATAACTTTAGCCACAGCCTACAGATAGAACAACTAACCAGAAAAGAATCTATTATACTAACAAGGCTACAGATCGGACATACTTCCCTCACACACAGGCACATCTTGAGCAAGGAATCCCCCCCCCCCCCCCACGTTTCAAATGTAACCATACGTTAACAATTGCTCACATCTTTGGCGAATGTGCACATCTCAGAAATGTCTAACAAAGATTCAAAATTTCGAATATAAATGATGTAATGTCAGAAAATATTAAAACCTTAAAAATGTATTTAAGTTTCTGAAATCACTAGACATCTATAATAAAATTTAAAGAGCCATACAATTAAGCTAAGTTTATATAATAAAATTTGCAGAACTATACAATTAAGTTAATATAATAAAATTTGCAGAGCTGTACAATTAAGTTAAAGGAAAAATATCTCTTAGGGATAAGATAAAAACTAGATTGGGTAAAAAGTTAAATAGTTTTTACAAATTAATGATGTAACATCAGTTAAGTTGCAGGGCTTATATAAAACCTTTCTGCGTTATTAAGCCAAATAAATATAATGTTAAAAAAAATCAAAGTGCAATAGTCGAGGTAGTTAATTATAATGACGTTAATTTATCTGCAAATGTTTTATCCGAGGAATTGCTAAGAATTATAAACAGTTATGTTAATATAAAGTCTGTGACGAATATACATAAGACGGAGTGGTTTAGTGATCAATTACACATACTAAAAATGGAAAAAATTCGGAGCTATCAAAGGGCAATTTATTCGGAGACCAGAAGTGATAGGGAGATTTACAAGATGAATCGGAATAAGTACAATAGAAGTAAGGCTGAGTTTATTAAAAGTAGGCTGCTCAGACATACAGATCAAAAGGGAATTGATCGAGGGATTTTGATTCAAAAGTTATATAAATATGGAATTCGAGATATTGAGCTGAAATGGTTTAAATCATGTTTGAGTAATAGAATGCAGAGAACGTCAATAAATGGGAGACAGCCTTCAGACTTTTTGGGGGGTGCCACAGGGTTCAATATTGGGACCACTTGTGTTCACTGTATACATCAATGAAATAAATATGGTGCTTCGACATAGTAAAATAGTATTATTTGCGGATGACGCCTTGGTATACATAGTGCACAAAGAAGTAGATGAATGTGAACGAAGGATTCAATCAATAGACTGTGTCTGGCTTAGTGCAAATAAGCTAAAACTTAATGTAAATAAAACTAAAGCTATGTGTTTTAAATCGGAATATAGTTTGAACATTAATATAGATAATAGTATAATTGAACAAGTGAACTCAATTAAATATTTAGGTGTATTGGTGGACTGTAAGTTAAAATTGGATCAAAATTTGAATTATATTGTTAAGAAATTGGCTAAGAAAATAGGTTTTTTCGGACGTATAAGGAAGAGATTGGATTATATTACAATGGTTAAAGTATATAATGTAATTATAAGACCTCATTTCGAATATTGTTCAACAAGAATATTTTTGGCAAATAGTAGTGAAATATACAGATTACAAAACTGCAGAATAGGGCAATGTGGATAATTCTTAAATGTAATAGATACACGAGTATTTTAACTATGTTGAATAGTCTAGGATGGCTAAGCATTAAACAGAAAATAACAATGAATGTTCTATTGTTTGTGTTTAAGATTAAGGCAGGAAATATGCCTAGGTACCTAACTGGTTTGATTAATTATGTAAGAGATGTACAGCCATATTATTTAAGGAATGCTAACGATTTTAGATTGCCTTCCTATAGGAATGAAATAGCCCAGAATAGCTTAGTTGAAGGTTTTAAAATTTTCAATTCTTTGCCGATGGAAATAAAAGAGGAAACGAATTATAATAGGTTTAAATATAGCATTATGGAATTTGTTAAAAATAATTTCTAGGCTTAAGAAAATTTGTATTTAATAATAGCAAAAAAGCTAAATAAAGTTCAAATTCAAATTCAAAAAACTCCTCTTGCCGACATGAGAACCCTGTTGGGGAATAACCTTAGAATATATAACAACAGGAAAGGCCCTCATCTGTGAAACCGTGTACGTGGGAGAGGCACTTTTCTTTTAGGCGAGGTGAGGACGGAGAGCTCTTCTTCATAGTTTGCGAACTGTCAAAGTTATTACCGTGAATTGTGCGATGGTTTAACAATTTTGTTTTGTAATTCCATATAAAGTCCCGAGGGTTTTTTTCTCTTTATTTTAGTGCAATATATTAGAAAACTTTACAGCTAATAGCTTTTAACTTTTTGAAGTGTAGACAGTGTACTTTAATAGTGAAATTGTCGAAATGAAGTGCGCGGTTTTGTGTTGTGCAAACAATCAACGTTGTACACGTGGAATATCGTTTTTGAGGGAAGTTTTTGATTAAAATAATATTTTGTTAGTTCTTAAACTCAATTGTAAAATGCGATTACACTCTAATTTCCAATTTATGTTGGCCCTCCTCTAGAAATGTCGCTGTTTTACTACTGCCTTGACGAAAACAAACACAACTCAAAGATTCAACTACATCAAGAAAAGTGCCGAGGTTTTTTGGCTTTAGGGCCTCTCTTTATAGTTATATACTCTAAGGTTATTACTTACAAATGTTCTGAACATGTGAACACGGTAAGTGGCTCTCTTTATAATGTTCATGTAACTAGCACTTTGTATTAGAGATGGGAACCGAATCGAAAAGTATCGATACTGGGCATTGCAATATATTGGCATCTTTCGGTACTTAGATATAAATATACCGTTGAAGAAGTATCGATACTCAAAAGTATTGGAACCATATGAATAAAAAATGTACAAAATTATACATGGTGTAGAAATTGCATAGAAATTACAATTATTATCTTATTGGTTACTTTTTGTTGTTGCAAAACAATTTGCAACAACTTTATCGTTGAGAAATATCAAAATATCGATTTCCTCAAAAGATATATGCATTTGATTGAAAATTTCTTTCAAATGAAATCTTTTTAGCAAATGAATAATTTGAAATTTCGTAAGAACAACTAAAAAAGCAGATGAAATATTATGAATTAGATTTTGAACAATAAATTTTTATTTCAAGGCTGTCAATACTTCGAGTATTGAAAGAAAAGTATCGGGGGCTGGTAGTACCGATTACAAAACCTCGAAGTATTGAAAGCAAAGTATCGATACTCCGGTATATCGATACAGTATCGCCCATCTCTACTTTGTATCACTGCACTTCACACTTCTTGTCACTGAAAGTCAGGGAACAGACTTAGAGTACAAAATTTTCGTCAAACAAATTAACTGCATGTGATTGTTCAAAAGCATATACCGTGCTGTATTGTTCGCTGAATTTTTGGCCTTTATAAACACTTGTAATATTGGACACTTAGTTTCTGAATGGCTTTTAGCAATTAAACTATACATTAACATACACGAGTGTAACAAGCGAAAAAATAAATACAGAACTCTGATTTATTCTAATGAGTTAGTACCGCAAACCGACAAGAGATTAAGATACTGTGGTATGCACAATTTCAATTGAGGTTAATTACCTGCATATCCTCATCCTCGCAAAGATCCAACTGTGCGTCTATGGCAACGTCAGCCAATGCAGGAAAGTATTTAAAAAATTTACCAATCAATTGTGATGCTAAACGTTTTTCCTTAGGTGAACCTTTTACAGCCTTAAGTATTTCCTTATACTCCGTCTCATGCTACAAAAAATTTCACTGTTATCTTGTTAACATAGTATTTTATAATTACGTCTTCAATTTTATCTTTAACTTCCGAAAGAATTTCGTAACACTTATATAGCTTCTCTATATTATCCATTTCAATACCGCTCATATGCCAATCGCAACACCGCTGTTTAAAAAAAACAAAACCCTTAGCAATAGCCTAGCCACAGATCAACTCTTGACTTGTTGGGACCAGACCAGAAACGAATGAAAGTGAAAAATGCTAAAATGCAATGCCGTAAAACTTCTTCTTCACTATATAGGCTAAAGCCCGAAAAGCCCAAAATACAATGAGGCCGACACATCGTATTGTGCTTAGACCTACGAGGAAGCAACTAATGGAGATGCCCTTACGTATATGTATAAGCTGATTTTCCCTGGGCAGATTTTAATGCGTGTGATGTCAAAATAAATCGTTGTGCTGTCAAATGAACGAAGTTCTGTCACTTTTGTGTTTACTTGACGTGATAAAATTGTTGACCGATTTAAAAGTTCTGATTAAATGAATTTGGTGTAATATATATCATTAAAAATTTATATTGTTGAAGTGAAAGAAGATTTATATACACTTTAACTGAAATTGTTAATTATATAACCAAGGTTTTAGTGAAAACTTATTGTAAAGTGCATAGTGGAATTTTGTCCAATTAACACCCTGTGTCGACTATTTGGAATATTCTATCACACCTAAGACAGGCTACTATTAATCAGTTATCTAGAAATGAGCAAAGTTTTAAAATTATTTACGAAATATTCATAATTTACGTACACATGAAACTTTGTTTACTTTTCAATTAGAGATCACCAGCTGTTCTGTGAATATTCTGCACTGGTGGATGGAGAAAAGTTTATCTGGCAGGGGTTTCCGCCAATTTTTATTATATCAATATTTATAGATTTTTTGATTGTTAAATTTTATATTTATGTAACTATGAATTATGCAATTAATAAAATAGAAATATTGACATTGATTAGTTTTCTTGTACTTTAGATTCCCAAAATATGTAGTTTTACGCCAAAAGTGGCTTAAAGTTCTTGGAAGAAGGTTTTCAAGACGAAGAATTATTTCAACGAGCGCTGAATATTTTCAATAACTGGAAATGCTTTTTTCAGTAGCAAAAGTTCTTGGAAGTTAGATTTTCATACTAGAAAGGGGAAAGTGATTTGTACAGAGCATTTTTAAATCAAAACCTATTTCAGCTCAACGAATGAGGCTAGGAAGTGATACAAATTAAATTGAATATTTTCGATAACTGGAAATACTGTTTACAACTTAGAACATAAAGCTAAACAGGAATGGCAGTAAGCCAGAAAAACGTCGGCATTTTCCTTTCTGTAGAGGTGAGGGTTTTCTATGTGTTTGAAGCCCATGACAGTAGTCAAATTTGAGATTTTTTGAAGCGGGGTTGATATATCTTTTGAATAATTACAAATTGTATTAAATCAAAATTAATAAATATTTATTTTCAAAATTGTATTATTAAATTACATTTAAAAATGTGCGCAAAGATGAAATTGATTTTCTAATTATAATAAGATCTAACACAATTTAGAAAAACAGTTGCGAAATGCTTTGAAATTTTCAATAATTTATGCATTTAAACTGTTCCACCTTCTCTTTTAGCCAAGTGAGCATTGTTATTGAATACAGACAGTGCTCACTTGTTTCCAGGGACCACCACGTGGAGGTTGAGATAGGTGATTTAGATAAATAAGTTAAAATATGATATTATAACTTATGTATCTTTTTTGATCCCCAGCGGTTTGTCTTTTGTCTATTGTATTTAAAATTATTTATTGTAAGTACTTATGTATATTATTTGCTATTTTTGGGAAATCTATATAATTATACTTGAAATATTTTTAGTTTTAAATCGAAAAATGTGTTCTGACCCCTTCCGAAAAATTGTTCGCGAGCCGATAGTGACAATAAGGGCAAAGCTATATTTGGCTAGATTACAAATGTAAACAAAGTTCTATAGCCAGGAAAATAGTGAATATTTACTATTATAAGTCACTGTCGCTTAATATAATCGCAGTAATTTAAGCAAAGAGACCTTAGAGATTGTATTATAACATATACTTTCCTGAAAACAGATTTTCCTCGCGCTCTCCGGCGATAATGTTTGCAGCAGTACACAGCACACTTCATCACTAAATTTGTGATTTTTTGTGGAGTTTTACACAGTAAAAGGACACAATAACATATCACAAGGTATTTTTACACTTAACTAGGCTATAATTAGCAATCGTTAATACAAATCAACTCGATAAAGTTCTATTTTCACAAAACTTTCACAGCACAACTTAAACTTTGACATTTCCGAAAATAAAAGCAAAACACTTCGATATGGGGACAGTACCTCAAAACTTTCCCCACTTCCACACTTCTTCTATCGTTCAGATACCGATCACACCTACAGCACATATACGCGATACTGCCATTCCTGTTTAGCTTTATGTTCTAAGGTTGTACAGAGTATGATCCCCCATTGCTAATAGGGAAAAAAATGTGGCCAAGGGTTGGAGGAGGGGTAGTCTAACTTCGTAACGCGTGGACCGCGTAGTATAGAGTAGAAGGCACTAAAAAGTGAAAAATAAAATAGTTTAAAAAAAAAGTTGGACCGACTTAACAAAACGACATTTTGAAGTCGGTGCAAATTAACCAAATAAAACAACTAAGAAAAGATGATTAAGTACTTTTGTTGCAGTTGTTTGGTTTGTTCGATTTGCACTGACTTCAAAATGTCGTAATAGATATAAAATTAAAAATTATTTTTGCTTTTGTGCAGTCGGCTATTTTTATATCGAAATTCCAGTATCACTTCAGTCAATTATTTCGAATTATTATTTGTTTACAAATTCACTTGGGTCAAGTGTACATTTCGTGCATAGTTGTTATAGTGTAGACAGCGTTTTCTACTTTAATTTTAATTTTATCGGATGTTAGAAATCGATTGAAGTTAAATAAAAAGTTGCTAGCTGAAGCAATTGATAATTTGCCATTATTTAAAAAAAGAAAACTAATCAATAATTTTTCTTGTTCATTTCACCCTATATGAAATGTTACTGTAGTTCAGTATGTTGTTTTACCTACCTCTTACAGTTTTTGAAATAAATGAGTTTTTATTGTCCTACTTCATCATACATATTTGCGCATATTGTGAAATTAGGTGTATAAATATAAATGACTATAATCGATAATGAGAAATCCCAGTTAATTTGGAAAAGCTCTATCATCACACACAGCCATAGTAGCTAATTCTTCCACAGCAATAGCGAAACTTTCATACCTTAGAGTGGTTAGCATAGCAGACCAGAGACAAAACGCAGCAATTAAAATTCGCTTTATTTTCCTAAGCAAAGCAATCGCTAAGCTTTAAATTTACAAAACTACAGCAACCTGTTCTTCAATTTCTACCAAATGTTTTCTTCATTTAAATATTATTTCTAAAAATATTTATTGACAGTTATACAATTGCATATTGTTCAATAACAGTTCCCTTATTTTTTACTAATCTTCAGACAAACATCCTTCAATCGTAACACGACCCGCAAAGACTCAAGTGTGCCATTGTTCCACCAGAATACACCTCCAGCAAATTCTGAACTTATATTGTTTTTCATAAAAACCTGCTTGAAATCAGATAGTTTTAATTCATTTATAAGCACTAAATTATGCAAAGGAATTTCATCAGCTTCCAATGGTTATAAAGTCAACATTTGCTTATCTTCGTCATTTTTTCAATATT
Organism: Leptarthrus brevirostris; assembly: GCA_964036015.1. Taxonomy (NCBI): domain Eukaryota; kingdom Metazoa; phylum Arthropoda; class Insecta; order Diptera; family Asilidae; genus Leptarthrus; species Leptarthrus brevirostris. The sequence continues at coordinate 76,427,789 of OZ038375.1, forward strand.
TTTATTACTGACACCAATTTCTGAATCAAACTTCAGCATCTACTTCGTTGAAACTCAAGCAAATCTAAGAGGAAATTGAGATAATTTTAGTCCATAGAAGAGTTATCTAGATTGTTTTTCTTTACATTCATAATACATACCTTCATCCTTTTCTGTCTTTTTTTTCTTAATATCCAGTCATCAAGTTGAATTATTTCATCATATTCATCGCATTTAATTTTCTCTTCTTGAAAAGGAAACATTTCATTCTGCTTCCGGCTTGATTTAATAAATGCAATATAAGATTGTCCAAATGTCATGTTTGCCCGTGATACCATTTCAAGATCATCATCTGAATCAGAATTGGTTTCATCCAAATCCCGTTTAACTATGAGGGGATTGTTTTTACTCTTGTGTTCGAAGATATTCTTCTAATTCTGACCCCTTTAGTTCTACACGATTGCAAACATCCACTTCAATTTTACGACCATCTCCACCATTTTCAATTAAATCTCGAGTATCAAAATCTCGAGTTCAAAAAGGCTTAACATTTTTCAATAAATAACCTTGATCTTAATATTATACTGTTATTGGTATTCCCAACCAATTGTACAAAAAGCTCTCGGGTAAATCCACTTTCCACATCAGGTGTACTTGCTAAAATAACCTTAGGACTAGAGATTTTGCTTAATTGGATTAAATTGTGGCATAACTGCAAATGCTTAAACTGAAATGGATTATTTTTGGCGCCTGCAAAAGTTTTCATCAGTTTATCGCTCATCCACTCAATTTGCGATTTGACAAATTCTAAATTATAACTGCCATTCGTCAAGAAAGCTAGAGAGTAGGCCATTCAGAATCCCTATTTTTCTACAACCCTTTTGTCACAATCCTTTTATCTCTAGCTCGTCTGTTCTGTGGGCTTGTTGATATTTTGCGTTTAGGCAATCCATTATCAAAAGAGATAGCATTTGCAATTTCTCCAGTTCACAAAAAATTGATATGTCCCTTTTTTGTGATTGAAATTTGTGGCATAAACAATATATTTTGCGCCAGATAATTAACTCGCGTCATTTGTCATTTGGATTTGACAGCAAAATTGTCATTTTACATGGTGCACGAAAAGCTCGAAAAATAGCGAAAATAGTGGCCACAATCAAAACTAAGAGAGGGAGGAAGTTTTTGTTTTCTTAATTTGGTATATTGAGTTGGCAGTACTTTCTCTTTACGAGGAATTAACTAAAGGAGAAGAAAGAAGCTCAGGAAATCGTGGCAATTTTAAGCTTGTTTGAGATTACCATGCATACAATTTCATAAGCGAAAGGCAGGCGTTTAGAAAAGTATTTTATGTTCGGGCGTATTTTAAAATATTGAACTAAATAATAAATTGTGTGCCGACACTGACACAAAGTGACAGCTAAGACCCAGGGAGCAGATAAAAAGCCTACTTCCTCGTAGGAAAAGCGAACAAATTTGACAGCACAGACCCAGCCGCCGAACAAAAACTTGCCATCCTCACACACACGACATATACACGATAGGGCTTCTCCTTTAGTTACTTCCTCGTAGACTTTCTCTATATACCTTCTTTAGTATAAATATATAATAATTTTACAGCAAATGAGGAAATAGCAATAAAACAAATATTCCCTTTTCTTCTTTGAAAAAATTATTAAAAACTTTAACTCAAATTCGCGTTCCCGATTCACTGTTAATATTTATATTTGGAATGATATATATTACTTAAAAGTAATAATTATGTGCAAATTCAAATGTAAAGAAAAAACCTTGTCAACCTTGTAAACGGGCATACAATGAAAAATAATCGCAGACTGAAACAAAAGTATTCAAAAAGTGAGATGAACGAAAAAATCGCACGAAGTCGCATCGCGCTTATGAACAAGCCCTAGAGTATATAACTATAAGGAGAGGCCCCAAAGCCAAAAAACCTCGGTACTTTTCTTGACTTAGTTGAATCGTTGAGTTGTGTTTGTTTTCGTCATGGCAGTAGTGAAACAGCGACATGTCTAGAGAAGGGCAAAAATAAATTGGCAATTAGAGCGTAATCGCATTTTACAACTGCCTCAAGGTATTGCGAATGACTTTCTTTCTTTTTGGCGAATCTATATCACAAAATTAAATAAGAACTTTTAAACATTTTAATCACGAATTTAAGTTTTTAGTGTCCCTTTATTAAAGTTAAATCACGAGCCACTCGGTTAGCTAAGGAGAAGCAAAAAATTCTATCTTAGAAATTGTAAACAAACTAAGAACGCCAAGAAAACTTCACTATTTTTTACGTTCCGTTAATAATAGAATTAGAATTAATCCTTCTAACTCAGAAGGCGCACTTCATAGGCAGAAGCCTAGAATCAATTGACCTATTCACCAGAATATAACGTATATTGAAATGAATGAGGCTCCCACAACCCATGCAATAAAATATTAGTAAATAACAAACAAAAAAGAAAAAAAGAAAAATCCAAAACACGCCCACACAAACAATCAGGGGTGCACAGACAACAGAGATCGTTTCAGCGCATCCTTAGTAAGAGTCAGGTCAAAAACAGGACACATATTCACGGCTCTACATATGCGATTTATAGGCTCATGCATACCATAGTTAGACCGAGAGTGAGCAACATGCAGTAAAGGCAGTCTTCTTAAGCTACACGGGGTATGCCTATAAGAAATCATACCTGCGAGAGTGCAAGAGTCTATGTTCGAGTTCAAAAGCTGGTGAATAAAGACTAGGTCAGCAACTCTACGTCGTTCTTCCAACGAGTGCATATCAAGCAATCGGAGGCGATCCGCATAAGGAGAAAGCCTAAGTGGATCATTCCATGGAAGGTCTCTTAGTGCGAACCTAACAAAGTTCCGCTGCACCGACTCAATGCATCTGGAATGAACAGCATAGCAGGGAGACCAAACCGGAGATGCATACTCGAGAATTGGCCTGACCAAAGAAAAGAATAAGTGAATTAAGGTCTTCCGATCAGAAAACTCCCTTGACCACCGCTTAACATAGCCAAGAACTGTATTACTCCTAGATACAATGTAGTTAATGTGAAGAGTGAAATCGAGTTTACGGTCAAGCTTCACTCCAAGGTCAGTGACGGACTGCACACGACAGATATTAGTTTCATCAAAGGTATAATCAAAGACGAGCTGATTTTGGTCCCTAGAGAATGACATAACTTCACATTTATCCAAGTTAAGCTGCATACCATTAGATCCACACCAGTTCTTGAAGGTGTTTAAATTATCCTGAATGCAGGAAGAATCATAACTGTTTCTAACGCATGAGAAAATCTTCATATCGTCTGCATAGATTAAGACTTTAGAATGCTTAATCAGATGAACAATGTCGTCAATGGCAAGAATAAACAACAACGGCCCAAGATGGCTACCTTGCGGTACACCAGATGTAGCCCTAATGACTCTGGATAAAGTATTACGGAAAGATACTCGATATATCCTGTCTTTTAAGTAAGAGAAGATCCAATTGAGCAATAAAGGCGGAAAACCCAACTTTTCAAGCTTAAGCATAATCACAGAGTGAGGAAGTTTATCAAATGCCTTGCTAAAGTCGGTGAAGACGCAGTCAGTCTGGAGACCTTGCTGAAAGGCAGAGATTATGTGGTATGTAAATTCAAGCAAGTTAGTTGTCGTCGATCTACCGGGCAGAAAGCCATGTTGATTAGATGAGATTAACCCCTTTCACTGCCCTACAAGCTGTGAGTATATAACAGATTCGAACAAATTGGGTATGCAGGAAAGCTTTGCGATTGGCCTATAATTTGTTATTATGTTTTTATGCCCCTTTTTATAAACAGGAATTATAAAGGAGCTCTTCCATAACGTAGGAAATCTACCGGCCTGAAGAGATTTGTTGAAGATGAGTTCCAGTGGAGTGAGTAAGGCGTCGGAAAAGCATCTCACGAATGCCGGTGGAACACCATCGGGACCAAAAGAAAAGTCCATTCCAAGCTTCTTGGATATATCACGAGATAATATCACGAGATATAATGGGCAAAGCAGTGGAGGCAGCGGGACGCTCGTGGATATGATCAAACTCTCCCGGGGAAGGCACAAAATTGCTAGATGAAAAGGCACCCTCGAAAAACAATGCAAAGTTGTCGGCTATTTCGGGCGCGCTGCAACTAGAGGATCCATTGTAGCACATTGTAGATGGATAATTATCAGTTTTCTTCTTCATATTAACAAACTTAAAAAAGGTACGAGGATCAATATGCTAGTTATCGCGAACATTATCGAGGTATTCCCTGTACAAGGATGATGATAACGCTAAAAATCACAATAAGTTGATGTGTTTCTACAGCGTAAGTAAGTCTTCCATAGTCTATTTTTCTTATTTTTAAGTCTACGTAGATCTCTAGTATACCACGGGGGGGGGGGGGGACTGACAGGATGATCTTGACCGTTTGAGTGGAACACACAAATTAAACAGATCATAAATCCTATCATAAAACACGGAAACGCACTCGTCGATATCGCTATCATCAAAAAGAGATGCGAAATCGATCGAAAGGATCCTGTTTGAAAGATCAGAGAAGTCCGCCCTTTTAAAATCAAGAACGTATTGATCTACGTTGAGGTCGGCAGTATTAGAACCATCGTAGCAAAAAGAGATAAAAATGGGCGGATGCAAACTGTCAATAGCGGATAAGTTCAGAGACTATAGTGTTACACGAATCAGAAGAAAAGATAAGATCTAACTGTCTTCCCATAGAGTTCTTTACATCACTCATTTGGTGTAAACCAGAGGAGGAGATGGCGTCAAGAAAATGGGAGTCTTTAGCAGTAAGACAATTACAGGGAAGGTAGTCATCGTCATCAGCGTTAAGTACCCATTGAACGCTGGGTAAGTTAAAATCACCAAGAAGGATGATTTCATCCTCTGGGTTTGTCATATTACTAATAAATTCTAGGTTAAGAATTAAAATATCGTAAAGACTTCTACCATCCACATCAACATGGTTTGTCAAGTTTGGAGGGATATAACAACAAAGCAGGAAAATGTGCATCTTCATCAGTGAAATCCTAAGAGCTAAGAGCTCAATTGTGAGCGTATCGGAAAAGGCAGGTATATCAACCAACCTGCAATCCAAATGCGATTTACATGCAACCAGCACGCCGCCCCCACGAGCCATGGAGTCAGAGTATCTATCCTTACGAAAAATCTGATAGGACTCGTCAAGAATTTCAGCATCATTAAAACCGCTATGAAGCCAGGTTTCGGTCAGAGCGATGACGTCGTAACAACAGGCAAGAGAAGCCTGAAATAACTGGCTTGTTTTTGTTCTTAATCCCCTTACATTTTGCTAGTAAAGGGATAGCGTACTTAGTTTTTTTGGTTGCTAACAGATGTTCTAGTCTGAGTGCTTCCCGCGACCCTACGACGGGGCACAAACTCGTGAGCTATGATATTCTCGGGCCAGAAATCGGGGGCAGACATTATTTCAAAAAGATCCGGGGACGATGTTAACTTAAAAGACGACATGAGTCTTTGAGAATGACGAGATCCTAGAAGTTGACAACGGAGGAGTGCAGAATTTCCAACGCCACTCCTCTCCCTCACGTAGCCTATAACGTCGTCAACAGAAGTCGATGGATCAAGGCGGGAGACGAAAAAGGACCTCGGTGGTTGTGCAATTCTCAGATTGAAACCCTCATTTCGAGACACATTAATAGATCGCAACGGTAAAGTCTCTTGCGATGAGTGGTGATTATACTGGGAGACACTGGGAGATATGTTCACTGCTGAAGCAACATTCGTTAAGGCAGGGTGATCAATGGCGCGCAATCGGCGGGCACGCTTACGGGCAGCGTGGGAACGTCGTGTCACACCATCACGAGGGCCAGGCGAGCCGCCATCACCAGCTGCAAGCGATACAGACGAGGGACTGCCCACATCCAGAGCCGGAGCAACCAGGGGTTCGGAGGTAGAGTCGAGAGATGGACAGCCTCGAACCTCCAGGTCAGTACCACGTTCTGACAGACAAGTTGCCTCCAGGGGCATGGGGAAGGCTCTACTACAAGCAGAAAGAGCCTTAACATCCGTCGCAATAGCCCCAATTAGGTCACCATTGGCTGAAACAGCCGCCGACCAAGCAGCGACATCGGCTTTTATATTTCTCACAGTACGACGTATGTCGTCAACTACCGGAAATAGCGGTGAAGAACCCACAGAAGAGGCAGTGGCGGGATCAAGGTTAGCGATCACAGTCTGCACATCGGTAAGCGAATCAGAAATCGCCACGACCCCAGTCGACAGCTCATGTGATCGCTTCAAAAGTGCACAGGAGTTTGACTCCAAAGTCATGGTAATCTCCAACAACTTGTCTACCTTGTTGGAAATTATATTCGTGTCATCGGACAGGAGCTGAAGATCGTTCCAACGGGCGGAAAACGAGCCGACAATGCCTCGATCACGCCCCTCACCAGCCTAAGGACATGGCACGGTCTGATGGCCGAGCATTCACGACAAGTAGTGGAGCCAGAAGACACAGAACTGGAGCCTAAGCACGAAGAGTGGAACCAATGGCCGCAAACGCCATCACAGGCAACCCCATCCCGGGTAATTTCCTTAGCACAAACCCCACAAACAGGCATATTATTATATATAAAAAAAAAATAAAAATAATAATAATAAAAAAAAAAATAATAAGAAAAAATAAATGAATAAATAAATAAATGTGAACAGCGATATAAAATAAATAAAAATAAGCGGACAAAAAGAACAAGAGAGAATAAAAAAGAGAAAAGTGAGTGCACACCCACAACAACAGCACGCAAGTCACACGTACTTAGGCAATAAACAGGTAGATAAATAATTTAATCACACAACAGAAAGTAGACAATACACAAAATCAACAAGCAAATCGAATAAATAAACAAGAATACAACCAGCAGTCAAATAAAAACACACGCAAACAACAGATTAAAAGAAATACACACTTCCGCCGAAATAATACAAGCACGCAACGGGATCAAACGAGCAATGACCCAGGCAACAATAACAATAACATAAACACAAGCACAGAATCAACTGTCCACACCGAGCAAATCAAACGGGAGAACAGATTAAGCGGGAAACAGACACAACTCACATAAGTTCAACGTAGCAGATAACAAATATTTGCTGGCGGAAAATGGAACCAAAACTAACAATCTAAAACAAAATCAAAAAGCACAATAACCGCGATTGCTATACAGTTTCATTAAAACTAAATCACTTGCACCAATGCCACAGAATGAAAACAAAACGGTATATAGTAATAAAAACACAAGAACGAGGCAAGACAAAAACACGTCCGATCACTCTGAACACAAGAACACGAGTTGCTGTTCTTAGCGGGTCAATGCAATTATATCAAGCTTAAGAAATAACAAAACATTATTTTAATCAAAAACTTCCCTCAAAAACGATATCCCACGTGTACAACGCCGATTGTTTGACAACACAAAACCGCGCACTTCATTTCAACAATCAAATTACAGCATTTGTTCGCTAAAAGTATGTTTTCGTGTATGTGCAATCTGATACTGCTGGCAGCGAATTTGTCCGTGCTGTTGCTGATGTTATAGGCTGATAGGTAATCTGATAGTCTATATGGCCGTATCAGATTGCACTACTGCCGTCAGCAGCAGCAAAGGTTTCTTATTATGTCTGTACTTTGACGCCACTCAGAATCAAAAAGAGTCAATTAGTGCCGTTCCACACTTGTCCTGCTTCATCGCCGTTTGTTGGAGAGAGGGTGTGCAGGGGTGTATAGGGAAATCCGCACGGAACTTACCTATTTATCGTCGCATCGGCACGCATACATTCAAAGCAAGGTTTATGTATGTTCGGAAAATGCTTTAATGTTACCACTACACACACTACATTGCGTTTTCTACACAAAATCTGACACGACAGGTGTGGGCACTCGTCCGGACTTCATCGCGCGGAACCGGTAGCACGACAAGTGTGGAACGGCACTTAGAGCCATTTTGTACTCTATTTGTGTTATTTGAGAAAGGAGTAGCAATCTTCTTGCTCTTTTTGTGTTCTTTGAGAAAAGAGTGATTCTAGTTTCCATTCCTTTTATGTTATTTGAAAAAAGAGTGAAAATCTAAATTAGTTTAGAGCGAACTTTTCTGCTGCTGCCTTAAGTAAAGTTCAGCTTTTTGACGTTTAAGATCAAGTGATTTGGATGTGTTTGACTTTTTGTTAATAAAGTTAAAATTAAAGTATTGTGCAGCAAAATGCAGAAAGTAACAATAGTAAATTCTTTTGGAAAAATGTTTTGTCTAAAATGCTCGCCAAATACTGCAAACAATTAGAGACATTGTTTTCTAAAAAAGTGTTGAATGATAATTCAATTCAAAACAAAGTGACAGTCAGCTGTTAAGAGTGGAGTCATAGTATAGATATATCTAAGGTGGAGTGCCGCAACCAAGCTGGTTTTACTATTGGATTAGAGTAGAGCTGGGCGATGCTCTCTACGAAGAAAGAACTAAACGCAATGGTTATACCGTGTAAAATCCTGTACGTGAGTGAAGAAGAAGTATGGGGGACGAAAGGGCGACTTTAATTTCATCAATAAGAAGCAGATACTTGAATTGTCATTTTTCATGTAAACAATGCCAGAAAAGTTTTATTTTTTGTTCGATCGCTTTAAAAAGTGTTAATTAGTGAAAAAAAACCTTATGAATTTAAACATAAAGAAAGTGAAAATAATTTGCATTGTAAAATAAACTTGAATAAACTAAATAAAATGTCGTGCATTGTGGAAAATTGCAAAAATCACGTCCATCGCTGATTGCCCGGAATATCATTTCATACGTAAGTTTCTTCAAAATCTTTCTCTACAGATAGGAAGTTAATAAGCTCTAAACGTGTAAACAAAGTTAATTATTAACCAATTTTAATTAAAAGTTGTAAGCATAATTCATTTTCGATCTTGTTTACATTTGAATTTTTTTTTATTTAGCTTGAACTTGGTTTAATTTGGCGCAGAGACGTCGTAAATATAATATTTTTGGATCTATTGAACTTAAGTAATATTTTTCGCAAATTTACCTAGAAAAGGAAAATTACTATGGCCATGTTCAAAATGCGTTTGTAGTGGAAATATGTTTGGAGTTGTGAGATGCTTTAGAAAATTGCGTTTACAGCCGTTCCGTTTAGTTATTTCTTCGTAGACTGCTCTTTTATAGCCCGCACTTTTTGGATCCGAGTAGAGTAGAGCCGAGATCTGCGCCACTCGGAGTGGCTTCCTCGAACAGAACTATTGGTTAATCCGAATCACGTGACCCGAACGGTCAGCAGAAAAATTGTTGCTGCCCAGTCATCTCTAATCCTAATTTTGTGATGCCATCTCGCGGGCAGCAAGATTAACTATTTACTTTTAACTCTGAACTTTAGAATAAAGAACTAGAGAAAGAGCTGTAACTCGATCTTAGTCTTAGAACCTTAGAACAAAAAACGAAAGAAAGTGCACCATGCTCAAAAAGTTTCCGAATTTTCCTAATGTATTTAAAAGGTCTGTGTTCAGGCTACCCGCTGAAAAGGGATACTGGTTACCCAAAAATTAAAGATTTATTGCTGATAAAATAAGTTTTATTCATTGCAGTCTATGAGTGTTTTCGATTTTGCCACCGAGACATAACACCGGTGACAACTGGAGTTACTGTGACCCTGCATCCAAGTGCGAAACCCTGTGTTCGAGTTTATTAGTGCCACCCGCTGTCAAATTGCAATTGAAAATTATGGAGATTAATAAAAAATCAGCAATTTCAGCAATTATATTTATTATAATTATTGGTTGGTTGGGAAAGAGTAAAGATTTTTCGTTTTCTCCCGTTTTTATTATAACAGGACAGTAAAAATAATTAATTAAATATAAAAAATCGCAGCACACAAGCCCAATCCCAGTTATTTTTACTCATCTACTTCATTTGTGTTAGTAGTGTCACAGCTGTTCCTGGTCCAAACCACAGGCAATCGGTGCTAGCACCAAGGGCAAAATGTGGCAAAAACGAACAATCCGAAGCAAAACTCGAGTCATGGCACCGCAATCTCGAACATGCATTTGCTTCTTCAAGGCACAAGTGTTAACACCGAAGCAAAATCGAAAACACCCTATAACACTTGCACTATTTCACTTTAAATTCACTCAAATTCTTAATTTACCACTTAACTACCTTATTTCTACACTTATAATTAATTGCTGAAAGAAATTGGAAACGTTTATTAACTTATCTATTTAAATAGTTATCTTGAAATAATTCGAACAGCTAGGTTCTGAATTATTTCTTGACAATTGTTTAATTAATATGATATAATTGTGAACAGCCAGGTTCTGCAATTATATTGACAATCTATTGGGAATAATACTTATTCGAGCAGCCAGGCTCTGAATAAGTATTGGGAAAATATTAGTGGGAACACAAAACAAACTTTTATATTTATTCGAGCACCGAGGCTCTGAATAAATATGTTAATATATGTTAATAGACACACAATAATTTATTCGAGCAGCCAGGCTCTGAATAAATTGTTACAAATAGGTTAGTTTACACAAAGTAAATATAATCGAGCAGCCAGGCTCTGATAATATATTTATATTTTTTACAACTAGATAAAATATTCAAACAGCCAGGTTCTGAATATTTTTTTAAGTAAATTTTTAATTGTACTCACCAAACTCGCTGAATATTAGATTTCAAAAGAGAAAGAGCCCATGTGCCTGCAGCTCTTTTATAGTTTGAATTCAAACGGTGCATACAAAAATATGGAATTTGGTTGAAATCGAGAGTTAGTCGCCATGTTAATTAGCATTCGATATTTTTTCGCCATGTTGAATCAAGGAATTCAAATTTTAACTATGATGTGGCGGGAAACTTTTTATTTTAAATACTTATAAATTGACGATAAAATTTAATTTTTACTATTAATATATTAAATGAGATCATTTAATAGGTCTGTTCGTTGACGCCACTCCGAGTCAAAAAGAGTCATTTAGAGCAATTTCTTACTCTAGTTGTGTTATTTGAGAAAAGAGTGGCAATCTTGTTGCGCTTTTTGTGTTCTTTGAGAAAAGAGTCATACTCTTTTCCACTCCTTTTATGTTCTTTGAGAAAAGAGTAGCAATCTAGATTAAGTTAGAGCGAACTTTTCTGCTCCTGCTTTAAATAAGGTGCAGCTATTTGACGTTTAAGATCGAGTGATTTGAAAGTGACTTTTTGTTAATAAAGTTAAAAAATTAAAGTATTGTGCTGCAAAATGCAGAAAGTAACAGTGGTAAATTCTTGTGGGAAGATATTTATGTGACATGCTCGCCAAATACTGCAAAAGGACTAGTTGTCTAAAAATTTTTGAATGATAATTATATTCAAAACAAAGTGACAGTCAGCTGTTAAGAGTGGAGTATTGCATCCAATCTGGTTTTGCTACTCGAATTAGAGTAGAGCTGTGCGCTGCTATTTTATACTCTGCTCTTTTTGAATCGGAGTAGAGTCGCGCCGAGATCTGCGCCACTCGGAGTGGCGTCCGCGAACAGACCTAATATATAATTAGTTCTTGGTCACACGGATTACACAGAAAAGTATTAAATCCGATATTTGTTTACGTCGGTTGTTGAGCACCGTGTAACCAAATTGCTCTTGCCAAATATCAGCTGTTTGGTTGACAGAACTGTCAGGGATGTTTGTCTGATCAAGCCTACGAGGAAGTAACTAAAGGAGAGGAGAAGCCCAAAAGCTTAAAAGCGCGTGGTAATTTTAAAGATATGTGAGCATTTTTCGCACACTTCAAAAAAATACATGGGAGGCGGTACCAAAAATTCATTGCGGGAAGGGGCTTTGGCGCCCTTTTTAAAATTATAATTTATCAATTAATTTTCCTCAAAACAATTATACACTGAAATTGGATTATAATAAAAGAGTGCAAGTATGAATAGTCAATACATTTTTTAATAATAACAATACTTGGAACAATAATGTTCTTAAATTTATTAACTTTGCAAAAATTAAGCTGGTATTAAAACGATGCATTTTTCCACACCACCTTAAGATATATTTACAGTAGCAACATGTATTTCCTTTCATTAAATATTTATAATTAAAATTGAGAATTCAATACATGTTGAAACCGTGAAAACACCTGTTGAGGTAATGCATCTAAGCGCGTGCCGTTTATTTTAAATATTTTAGGCCTACCACCATCTTTAAAAATTTTATCAATACTTTATGTTGAAATTTATACATAAACTTACCACTTGTATATTTGTTGGATGTATTGCCATCTAGATATAAAGGAAAGATTATTATCGGTTAAGTCTCCTTCGGGATGCGAGATTAAAGGTTTCCCAATAAGAAAGTGTCCTGGGGTTAAAGCATTTAAATCTGAGGTGTCTGAAGTGAGTGGATAAAGCGGCCGTGAATTTAGGTAGGCTTCAATTTGAATTAATGTTGTGCTCAGTTCCTCGTAGGTTAAAGTTGCTGTTCCCAAGATTCTGCGAAGATGATGCTTGATGGATTTGACGCCAGCCTCCCACAGGCCTCCAAAGTGAGGTGAAGCTGGTGGATTTAAGTGCCACGTAATACCTTCATTGGCGTAGAGTTCAGCTGTGTCCTTGTTGGCGTTTCGTATGACTTCTTGAAGATCCTTGTTGAGAATTTTGTTAGCTCCGATGAAGTAAGTTCCGCAGTCCGAGTAGATATGGCTACAGAGTCCGCGTCGTCCGATGAATCTTCTGTCGATGGGACCAGCAAAATCGACTCCACAATTATTAAATGGATGATCCTGATTACCCCCGGTGCTGGAAGATCGCTCATGAGTTGCGTTTGCGTTTTCCCACGATGTTTAGTGCATGTGACGCCTTTTGATATTCGAAATCTTATTGAATTTCGTCCATCGATGATCCAGTATTTGCTTCCTAACGAGTTTAAAGTTAGCTGTGTACCTCCATGCAAGCTTCGTTTGTGGTGCATATCTATTAAAAGGTTAGATAAATGATTAGTTTTAGGTAAAATTATAGGATGTTGTTGATTATACGAAATTTATGGTTGGTTAAATGGCCTCCAACTCGAAGAATACCATCTGAAGATAAATACGGACTCAAACCTTTTATCCGACTGTGATTAGAAATTTCCTTCTTCCAAGAAAGTTGTTTGATGTCATCATGGAACTTGGCTGATTGAACTATTCTGATGAGTCGTGTCTCTACTTCTTGAATCTCTTCCGCGGTAAGTGGTCCAGTCCTTCTTCTTTTCTTGCAGTTTTGATGAAACTGGAGACACCAGCATAACACTCGAGTCAGACGGTGATATGATGAGAAGCGTGCGATGATTTCTTGCGAATTAGAGTTGGTCGCTAACGGAGTCTTCGTTTTGATTCTTCTTCCAGCTGTTCCTTTGGTGCCTCCCATGTAACTGTTGGCCACAAAGACTGGTCGTTCCTTAGCCAGGTTGGTCCGTGAAACCATAATTCGTTATTGACTAGTGCCGTTGATGGGAATTCTTTCCTTGAAGTATTTCCATTCGCTGACAAGCTCAGATGAAACAGGTTCATCCCATGTAAGACCAGAAAGCCGAATGTTGGTTTTAAAACTGAATTCATCTGTTGAAGGATTCCAGTGAATTCCTAATACCTTAATCCTTTCTTCGTCTTCAAAGGAAAGTGGAAAGTTGATTTCGCGGTCTTCGGGTGGTATATTTTCCAGTATTTTCGGATGGTTACTAGTCCATTTGCGTAGATTAAAACCGCCGCTGCTCCAGTTAGGACGTCGTCTACGTACGAATTTTCCATGATGATTCTGGATGCTCGTGGATACTTATGTTGATCATCTCTTGCAAGCTGTTGCAATGTCCTGATGGCAAGAAATGGTGCATAAGCTGTTCCAAAAGTGACTGTAGTCATTGCGAATTCTTGTAGTGCATTATTCGAACTATCTCTCCAAATAATTCGTTGATACTGCTGATCGTCTTTATGAAGATGTATCATTCTATACATCTTTTCGATGTCGGCTGATAAGGAATATTTGTAGCTCCTCCATTTGAGTAACGTTGCAAATATAGTTGGTTGAAGAGTTGGACCTGTAAAGAGTTGCTCATTAAGAGACTTACCATTTGAAGATTTGGCGAACGGCATTTGTTGATTGCTATAGGTTTCATGTGAGTAGTCTTCTTGTAGTTGTGGATTAGTTACGAAAAATAAATCGTTTGATGGCCATGTTGCGTGAATTCCCCAAGATTGGCGGTTGTTGTTCCTTAAACGGTAAGCGAACTTCATATGTTACATCTGGCCTTCTTTTGTGTGTTTGGATGTAAAATTCCTCGCACTTCATTTCATCTGAAGTCCAAGTTCTACTTTTGGGTATGTCTTCCCATTCCCAAAATTTCCCAAGTTGATTTTCTAACTGTAGGAAGTTGTCCTCGTGTTGAGGGTGAAAACTGATTTCGGTTGATCTGCGTTATTCGTTGTTCCGAATAAAATCCATCCCAATGATGTATTTTGTGCTATAGGTGATCCTGGTTGTATGTGTTTCTTGATTCCGTCTAGAAGTATGTTTGCGTATACTTCTGCTCCTAAGAGTAAATCAACCTTTCCTGGTTGTGTGAATGTAGGGTCTGCTAATTGGAGTCCTTTGATGTGTCCCCATGCATGGTATTGTAGCCTGTTTGAAAGTAAAACGTCGGTGATGTGTTTCAGAATAAGCGCGTTCGTATGAAGCTGAAATAAAGAGTTGTTTAGCGATTTTAAAATAAATTCAACAGCCCTTGTGGCTGTAGCCGTTTTAGTTTTCCCAAGTCCGTTAATTTGAACTTCTGTAGAATTTCCTTTTAACTGAAGTTTATGATATGCTTGTTCGGAGATTATGTTCACTTGTGATCCAGGATCAATGAGGGCTCGTAAAACCAGCGATTGCCCTGATGTGGTTTCAACTTTTACAAGTGCGGTGGGTAATAGTGCTTGAAATTTGCAAGCGTTGATCTGTGTGTTCACAGATGTACTTTCTGTGTTAGACGATGTAGGAACGATGCTGCTGTCGATCCCCTTATGTTGAGTGTTGTGTAATGAACCTTGATGAGATGATAAGTTTGTGCTCTTTTATCTAATGTTGTCAGAATGTAGAAGAGAATGATGCTTCTTGCCGCACTTGAAGCACTTGTGCTTACTTTTGCACTCCGAAGTTGTGTGATTTGCTCCTAAGCAGTTATAGCACAAGTTGTTTTTGATTTGATGTTGCGTCTTTGAGCGATATCCATCTTGTAAAAATTGGAGTATTTGTAAAGCCTATGCTTGTCGTTGCATATTGGATAGATTGTAGATTGTAGAGAATGATGAGTTAATGTTGTTGTGTTGCCTGAAGGTGAGCGTAGAGGTTTTGTTGATCGAGTTCCCATGATTGCTTCCAGTGTTCGATTAGGAGCTTCTAAGAAGTCCATGAATTTTTGCAAAGTTGGCAATTCCTGTGTGTTCCCAAGTCCCAGAGGTTGTGTGTTTCTGATGGTAAACATTGAACCATCATGTGGATGATTATGGTGTCCCATTGATGTAGAGATACACCTAATGCCTTCAGTTCATTCAGTCGTTCTGAAGTGTTGTCCATTAGTTTTTTGATTCCTTCCGCTGTCTCAGCACGAATTGGAAATTGATTGCAAAATTCCTTGAGATGATTGTTGACCAGGATTCTTTTGTTGTTGTAGCGTTTTTGTAGTAATTCCCACGCTGGCTGATAGTTTGCTGCGATTGTGGTGAATTTGTTGATTAGGCGTTCTGCTTCGCCGCATAGACTCGCCTTTAAATAATGGAGCTTTTGTACAGCTGGAATCCTCGCATCTTGATGAATAAGTGATGTGAATAAATCATAAAACGCCCTCCAGTTTGATTAGTTTCCATCAAATTTGGGTAGATTTATCCTTGGTAGTTGTATATCTGATTTCACTTCTGGCTTCACTTCTGTAGGCTCTTGAACTGGCTTTTTTTCCTTAAGAAGATCTTAAAGTTCACTTAAATAGTTGAAGTACGCTTCCTCTGTCACTGCATATATGTCATTCTTGATGTATTTGTGATCTTTGCTTAGTTCGCAATCCATGGAGAAGATTTCCTGGTGAATGTTTGAAAATGTGTCAAAAAAATCCTTTACTTGTGTTATCCTAGCTTGAAGATAGGTTGGCGTTCTTCTAGCCTCTCCTGTTTTCTTGAAGTTGACGATTACCTGAGACACTTGCTTTGATAATGTCACTTGTTTGTTTAATAACACTTCCATTGTCACGCTTTTTCGCCTTTAGATACAATGTTCACTAAGTTTTTACGAATGTTCACTAAGTTTTTTAAGTTTTCACGAATGTTCACTAAGTTTTCACAAAAATTGTCACTAATTAGACTTCAATGTTTTAAAACTTAAATCTTTCTCAGCAATATCCGGTTACTCGAAGGACCAATGTTCAGGCTGCTCGCTGAAAAGAGATACTGGTTACGCAAAAATGAAGGCCTTTGTTGAATATTAAAACTAAAACTCAAAGGAAAAATGTATTCTTAATTAATTGGTATCATTGGTTGCAAATAAGTTCTCTAAATGTTGTACTCTTTAATCATTTACTTAATTCATTGCACAGTTACTTAAATTTTGTTCTCTTAAATTGCTTGAAACTTTGTTGCTCTACCTTAGTAAAATAAAGTCAGTGATCAACTGGAATTGAAATACAACGGACGCGTTTTCTTTAGCTCTTGTCCTGCGGAAATATTATCGGGTTTTCCTAACGTTTCCTTTATAACTTTTATTTCATGATGCCGAAACCCGGGATCCGATCGTAACGTTTAATCGCCTAGAACAAGACTTATCGCAAAAGAACTTTTTAAAATGGAAATTTCGACGCCTGCCGTTTATCGTGGTCAGATCACGAAACTCCTGAGTGCTATAGATGGAGCCTTACAGAAATGTACCGTTAACGCTGAAAGTGATATGGATTTTTTAATAAGCTGTGAGGAAGAACTTAACGTGTTTTTAGATCGTTTGAAAGCCGCGTACGAAAGTCTAAATAAAGCAAATATCTGCGTTAAACCCAAGGCGGTAGATTTTGTTAAAGAAGCGGAATCCATAGCGGAATATGATGATAAAGCAATTACCGCTATATCTCTTCTAAATCAACGTTTGAAGAGCATAAAATATTTTCAGGAGAGAATAAATCCCACCACTATACCATCAGCGACACCATTATCTCCACCTGCGCCGAAGCCCCTATTACATTTGCAAAAGCTTCAACTAAAGAAGTTTTCTGGCAGTTTTAAGGATTGGATACCTTTCTGGGAGCAATTCCGCTCACTTGTCCATGAGAATTGCACCCTATCTGCAATTGATAAATACAATTATCTAGAAACTGCGTTGACTGGAAAGGCAGCGGAAACTATCGCGGGTTTTACCCCTTCAGATGCTAACTAAAGCAGTGCTATAGCATTGCTGAAAGAGGAGTATGGAAATACCGACAAAATAATAGACCATACCATGCAGCAGGTTCTGGCTATTACTCCTATAGCGAGCAAATCAGATGTGAGTTCTTTAAGGCAACTTTACAATACGGTAAGATCAACCACAAGGTCATTGGAGCATATTGGTGTGTGTTAACTTCAACTTATTTTGTGATGCTAAAGGGAGTTTTGCTGCGCTGTCCACCGAAGGAACTTAGGGTCGATTTTCACAGGTATTGTGATGATAATTTAAAAACCGATGAAGCTACGGCTTGTGAAAATGCTGATGATTGTGTTTCCATTAAAACTGTTTCCTCCTCTTCAGTACAAATAAGCGATAAGCAAGTCAATTTTCTCTTAAAATTTCTCAAAAGAGAAGTTGAATCTCTAGACAAGGCGAGCGAAGCCAAAACTAACACCAACAACGAGATGGCGGTACTACGTAAAACAACCAGAACAGCTATCGAATTATATGTTGGAACGAACGAGAACTGCTGTTTCATATGTAAATCATCCGACCATGGGATCAAAGAGTGCGATAGTGCAATGTCTCTTGCAGAGAAAAAGTCGATATTACAGAAAGATGGCCGTTGTTTTAAATGCTGTAAACGTGTGCATAGTGCTAAATTTTGCAAAGTTCGCGTAATGTGCCGAAAATGTAATGGCCGACATGCTAGCTGTGTCTGTGATCCATCATTTAAAATGTCTGCTAGGAAGTCTGTGCAACAATTGCATTCTTCAGTATCAAAGCCGATTGTTGAAAAGGATCACTCATATAAATCTAATAGAGATTCGATCGGATTTGCTGAAAATGGGTCGCTAGCGAAAAACGCTGTTAATTTACATTCTGCATCATCAAGACCGAACGATGTTTTGTTACAGACCGCCTGTGTTTGCGTGAGTAAAGAGAATTCAATTCAGAATCGTTCATTGTTTACCAGGATAATTATTGATGGAGGAAGCCAAATGTCTTTTATTAAAAGAAGTGTATCAAGAGTTCTCGATTTACCAGTAATAAATACTCAGAATCTGAGTGTGTTGCCTTTCGGTAGTGAGACAAAAAGCCCAGTTAAGCAATATAACTGTGTGCGTTTAACTCTTCGCAGTCAGTGGAGTGATAAAGCAATAACACTCGACGCAATTGAAGTTCCTGAAATTTGTGTTGATGCGCTTCCTACACCGGGAAATATAGACATAAACAAACTAATTAAATCTGGCAGATAATTATATAAAAAATGTATCTATCTCCGGTATTTCTATTTTGATAGGTGCTGATAAATATTGGTCAGTGGTCACCGGTGAATTTAGAAGAATCTCAGGTGGGTTAATAGCTGTCAAAACTATTTTTGGCTGGACACTTCAAGGCCCTGTCACAGAAGGTAATTCAAAAAATGATGCGGGAAAGAATGTTGTGTTAAATCTTTGCGCTTGCATGGACGTAGAACGTTTCTGGAAATTAGAATCCATAGGAATCTTACCGGAAAACGTAAATACTGATAATGGAGATGTTAGTGAACTGGTCCAATTGTCAAATAATCGTTTTATTGCGCAGATTCCATGGAAGACTTCTCAGTTAAAACAATTGAAAGATAATTATAATATTGCCCTTATTCGATTGAAGAATTTAGTTCGAAATTTAAATAAGGCTAAAGGCTATGTAATGGATTTGCCGAAAAGGTTGCTCACGGAAATTGTTCTCAAACGAAATTTTATTTACCCCATAGAGGGTTATTTTATTTACCCCATAGAGGTGCTTATCGTGGAGATAAGGAAACAACAAAATTACGAATCGTGTTTGACGCCTCGTCGCACGCAGCTGACGCACTTTTGTTAAACGACTGCATTGAGGTACGTGGTAATTTTTTACCTGAAATTTTGACCGTACTTTTGAATTTTTGCTGTGGAAAAATTGGTATTACAGCTGATATAGAGAAAGCATTCCTGCAGATCCTTCTACATGACATCGTTTGACTTCTACGGGATAGTCATCGCTTCTTGTGGTTTAAAACCAAATTGAATTCAGAAGATGTATCTTTCTCGGAAATTGTGTCTTACAGGATGACAAGAGTGACATTCGGTATTGTTTGTAGTCCTGCCTTATTAGGAGCCGCTCTTCAGAAACTTTTAAAGATCGGTAGCAAACTTTTCCCACAAACGTATAAAAGATTAAAAGATGCATTTTACATGGATGATTTGGTGGTTAGCTGTGATTCCCCTAATGAAGCAAAGATGTTATTCAATGAAAGCAGCACTTTGATGCAAATTGTAAGAATCTTCGAAAATGGCGTTCTAGTTCTCCAGAAGTGCAAAATTTTATAGATCCTGCGAATCTCGCTCCTCAGATTCAGAAGGTGCTAGGATTGCGATGGTGTCTGGTTTCCGATGAGTTGCTTGTTGACTTAGATTCTGTTGTTAAGGAATTTTGTTCCAATGATTCGTTTATGACGAAAAGAAAGCTTTTACGAATTATTTCAAAGATGATCCATTTGGGGTTCTTGGGCCATGGACAGTTAAATTAAAAGTAATTTTTCAGCAAACCTGGAAAAATTCCTTACCGTGGGATGAAAATTTACCTGGTGATTTAATGAAAGTGTTGAGGCAAAACAGCTTCGAGATCGAACGACTTCAAGAATTGGCTATTCCGAGGTGCTTCACGCTTGACAAAGAAGTAGCTACAAGAGAAATTCATGTTTTTGCAGATGCTAGTAAGCATGCCTATGGTGCGGTGGCATATTTGCGTGCTATGTCAACAAATGGTAGGATTTATCTCAGTTTTATTTGCGCAAAGAATCGGATCGCTCCTTTAAAGAGAAAAAATATGGATAGCATCGTCTCTGAACAGATCGAACATCAGCTCACTTTACCGAAGTTAGAATTGACGGCAGCGTTGTTAGCAGCCCCTTTACTTGCATATAATAGGCAAAATGTAAAAATGAAAATTGATCGGGAATTATTATGGTCAGATTCTCAGATTGCGCTCCATTGGATCATAGGTACCCAAAAACGTTGGAATCCTTACGTGGAGAGTAGAGTACGGGAAATACGATTGAAGACGGATATAAGAATTTGGAGACATTGTGTTGGCAGTAAAAATCCTGCGGATTACTTAACTAGAGGTGTTAGTCCAAAAGAGTTAGTGGAATCACCAAATTGGATAGGTGGTCCTGAATGGTTGCTAACAATTGATGGTGTTTTTATCAGTCACATTCAAAACGAAAGTGAGGCAGTATCCTCTCTCTCAATTTTAACGGAAAAAACAAGTTCGGCGCTTGAAACAAAAAATGTGTTGGATCCTATCCTTCAAGCCGAAAATTGTAGTTCCTGGAGAAGATTACTTCGCGTTACAGCATATATATTACTTGCAATAGACATGCTTAAGAAACGAAACGCTTCATCACATCCTCTACTACAAGCGGAGGACATTGAACGAGCTGAAAATTACTGGATACTTCAAACGCAAAATAGTTATTTTTCTGATGAAATCGCGGCTTTGAAGCAAAACAAAGGTATATCGTTACAATCAACAATTCTTACTTTAAATCCGTTTTTAGATAAAGAAACGAAGATTCTAAGAATTGGTAGTCGGATTCCACAATTAACTGCAAATGAAAATGTCAGCCATCCAATAATTTTACCGAAATCAAGTCACATTTCAAAACTAATAGTAGTTGATATTCATTCCAAATTGTTTCATGCTGGTCTATCTGCAGTACTAACGCGATTAAGATCGACATTTTGGGTCATTCGAGGTCGACAATTGGTGCGCTCCGTGATCGCTAGTTGCATGATCTGCAAGGTTCTGAAGGCTTAAGCCGCAACTCAACCATTCGCTCCAGTGCCAAGAAGTCGGGTTGCTCTTTCCCGTCCATTTGATGTGACCAGTTTAGATTTTGCTGGGCCTTTATACATAATAGGGTCAGATTCTTCGAGAAGTAAGGTTTATTTTCTGCTTTTCACTTGCGCTGCCGTTAGGGCAATCCATCTAGAGCTTACAACGAGTTTGTCAACCGAGAGCTGCTTGTTGGCTATTAGACGATTCATCGACGAAATCGGGTGTTGAGCTTCATAAGTTTAGTACAACGATAGCTAGTGAGCATGTTTAAAATTTTCTTTGTGGCAATAAAATACGCTGGAAGTTTATTGTTGAACGCGCTCCATGGTGGGGCGGATTCTGGGAGCGGCTGATCAAGGTGGTGAAAGATGCACTTAAAGCAGCTATTGGTCGCTCCACTCTAAATTTTGAACAACTAAATACCTTTTTAGTTGAGATAGAAAACGTCGTGAACTCACGTCCGCTTACATATGTAAGCGAAGACCCTTTCGACTTAAACCCACTTACTCCAGCGCACTTTCTTACAACGCCAGCTTCTACGGAAACCGCAAATATTAGCTCGATGACAGGTAAAGGATTACGAAAAGGATGAAAAGAAAGATGCAGAGCTTTATCAACATTAAAAAACGATGGTTCTCGGAGTACATCAAGCAGCTTCGATCCTTGCATCGCAACCCTCAAAAAAGGTCATCGACTTTTACCAAGGGCGCCGTTGTACTGGTTCACGATCCTGCTCTTCCTAGGACGTTTTGGCATTTAGGCGTTATTGAAGTGGTATATCCGGGCCGAGATAATAAGGTTCGAGCTTGTGAAATTAGATTGAGCAGCGGAAGGGTGCTACGCCGACCGATTCAGTTATTGTATCCCCTAGAAATAACGGAGGATTCATCGCGCGGGCCCGAGGATGTTGAATATTAAAACTAAAACTCAAAGGAAAAATGTATTCTTAATTAATTGGTATCATTGGTTGCAAATAAGTTCTCTAAATTTTGTACTTTTTAATCATTTACTTAATTCATTGCACAGTTACTTAAATTTTGTTCTCTTAAATTGCTTGAAACTTTGTTACTCTACCTTAGTAAAATAAAGTCAGTGATCAACTGGAATTGAAATACAACGGACGCGTTTTCTTTAGCTCTTGTCCTGCGGAAATATTATCGGGTTTTTCTGACGTTTCCTTTATAACTTTTATTTCAGCCTTAACACAATGAAGCACTTGATTCCAGCACCAGGACCGAAATGAAGTGCTTGTCAATTCGAAACATATGAAACAAAATGGCGCATCGCAGAATGGCAATTCTGATGACAGCATCAGGATTGATCCTCTCGTTGAAATCGAAAATAGTTTGAATTTGATGCTCGATGCTGTCAGTTGTCAAATCAAAGTAAGCCGGATTTTTTTTAAATAAAACGATTTGGAGGCAAAACTTGTAGAATTATTCAAAGATTACACGTGCTTATATAAAAAGCAGATACCAACTATAAAAACATTTTTATGAAAGAACTTCTTATGAACGACACTTCAATGCATTCTGTTATGGCTGGCACGAAATGCGAGTTTTTGACAGTTTCCGCCACTTGATACCGATCCCAGGATCAGAATTGGTGCTGCATTGTGTTAAGGCCTTTAAAGATTTATTGCTAATAAAATAAGTTTTATTCATTGCAGTCTATAACACTTGCACTATTTCACTTTAAATTCACTCAAAATTCAAATTCTTAATTTACCACTTAACTACCTTATTTATACACTTATAATTAATTGCTGAAAGAATTTGAAACGGTTATTAACTTATCTATTTAAATAGTTATCTTGAAATAATTTCTTGACAAGTGTTTAATTAATATGATATAATTGGGAACAGCCAGGAATAAGTAGTGGGAAAATATTAGTGGGAACACAAAACAAACTTTTGTATTTATTCGAGCACCGAGGCTCTGAATAAATATGTTAATATATGTTAATAGGCAACAAAATAATTTATTCGAGCAGCCAGGCTCTGAATAAATTGTTACAAATAGGTTAGTTTACACAAAGTAAATATAATCGAGCAGCCAGGCTCTGATAATATTTTTATATGTTTTACAACTAGATAAAATATTCAAACAGCCAGGTTCTGAATATTTTTTTAAGTAAATTTTTAATTGTACTCACCAAACTCGCTGAATATTAGATTTCAAAAGAGAAAGAGCCCATGTGCATGCAGCTCTTTTATAGTTTCAGCCAACGCACACGGTCCTCTTTTGAGTCTATTGAAACAGGTTTTTGATGGTAAAGGATCGCAGGGAAGGGGGATTGTTCCCTCAAATTTTCCACCAAAATGATGTCTATCTCTCCGGTGCAAAACACAACTACACGCATAGAGTGGATTTTTTGTGACTGGTGGGTTCAGAAAATTTTTCTGCATGCGCTCGGTTCATTAATGTTTTAGTTCTCAGGTAGTCAACTTGAGAATTAAAAGGAACATATTTCAGGTAAAAGATCACAAGGAAGGGCAATTGCTTGAACACATTTTTCCACCGAAATGATGTCTATCCATCGGGTGTAATATACAATTTTTATGACATTTTGTGTCTGGAGGGTACAGAAAATTTGTCTGCGTGCGCTCTCTTCATTAATGATCAATTGTCAGGTATTCAACTTGGTAAATGAAATAAAAATATTTTAGGGAAAAGCTCGCAAGGACGGGTAATGCTTGAACACATTTTTCCATGGAAATGATGTCTATCCCTAGGGTGCAACATACAATTTTCATGATATTTTGTCTGGAGGGTTAATTAAATGATTTTGCATGTGATCGGTTAATTATGGTCATGTAACAATGGACTCACATTGGTAATTAAAAAGAAAATATTTCAGGTAGAAAATCACAGGAAACTTAATTTGTTCCTTAAATTTTTCGACCGAAATGATTTCTATATCTCGTGGGCAGAACACAAATATAAGTACATATTGGATATTTAGCACAGGTTTTTGAAATGTCACAGAATGTCGCTTTCTGAATAATCAAACCAACACTAACTCAACTCGCATTCTGACATAAAATTGAGTCGGAGCAAAATATTTTACGTGTGCGTCGGGCTCACGTCCGAAAACCGGCTTTAGGGAAGACATTTTCAGTCTCGTGTGCGTTGGCTCTTTGAATTCAAACGGTGCATACAAAAATATCGAATTTGGTTGAAATCGAGAGAAAGTCACCATGTTAATTAGCATTCGATATTTTTTCGCCATGTTGAATCAAGGAATTCAAATTTTAACTATGATGTTGGCGGGAAACTTTTTATTTTAAATACTTATAAATTGACGATAAAATTAAATTTTTACTATTAATATATTAAATGAGATCATTTAATATATAATTAGTTCTTGGTCATACGGATTATACAAAAAAGTATTAAATCCGATATTTATTTACTTCGGTTGTTGAGCACCGTGTAACCAAATTGCTCTTGTCAAATATCAGCTGTTTGTTTGATAGAACCCTTAGAACAGAAAACGAAAGGAAGTGCAATACCGTGTATAAACCGTGTACGTGTTTTCCGATTTTTTGTTCGTTGGAAAGGTGTGGGAAGGGAGCCTCAACTTCGCCATAATGAAATGTCAATTTGACGTGAACTTTCTGAAGAGTGCAGATCCAAGTGTTTATTGAACAATTTTCAGTGTTTAGTTGTTAAAAGTGTTGTAATTTTACAAATAAAGACGATTAACATTTAAAAGACTGTTTTAGTTTAGTTTACTAAGAATCTGAGGTGCTTAATTTGAACATTTTTCGTGATGAAGTGTGCGGTATTTTGTTGTTACTAGAATCGACTCATTGGGTGCGGAAAATCATTTGCTAAAAAAACATTATAGACAACTAATTATAAAGACATTATAAGTGAAGTTTACTTAGAAAACATTAATTAATTGATAAAATGAAGTGGATAATAAATTTGTAACTAAGTGCGAAATCATCCTGCTGGAGTCTCATTTCATAGGTAAATATAGAACAAATAGTAGTTCAATAGTAATGCTACATTGAATGACTTAATTGAAGGCAAATCAATTAGTCTTAGCAAGATAACAAAGCGAAGAAAAAGTAGCTTGTAATTTTTCTTGGTAGCCATTCGTTTGTTTTCTTTTAAGGTTCAGTGCTATGGTCAATTTTTAATATAAGGGGGAGCTAGAGAAATATTAACTTTTTATTAGTTGAAAAAATTTGAATAGTTTATTTATTTGTTGAAATTTCTATTTTAGATTTCCAAATCAAATTTAGAGTATATAGATAATGTACATAATTAAATAACTATAAGTATTATCCTAGCCACTAATTTAGTGTAGCAAGAATCATTTCAAGCAATCAAAGCCGCAACTCTGCCGAAGCCGGTCCCAAGCCCGGTTGCAAAAAGAGGAGGGAGGCCTTAAATAAAAATAATTTTTCTGAACACTATTTTTTTAAAACGCTTGTTTTTAAATTTTTCACATTTGATTTTAATAAAATAAGTCAATTTTAAACCTTTCAAAGGCCCTCATAACTCAGCTGAAGAAATTTGTATAATTGACTTATTTTATTGAAAATCATATGTGGAAATTTAAAAGCAAGTGTTTTAAAATATTATTGTTCAAAGATAAATTTTGCGTTATTTAATTTAAAGTGCGCGCCAAAATTATAAAATTTGTTAAAAAGAACCTCTGCAGTAAAATTTTTCTTTGACTACACCAATATAGTTTTCCATTTGTGTTAGTAAAAACCCATACCATTTTAAAATTTGCTTCAGAAAATTTTCGTATGGGCCCTTCCTTTCGTTCTTTATTCGTAGCTCTAGATACAAGCCCGGCAGCTGAAACGATCAGCTGAGCATTGGTGGTGTAAACACGTTTGACAGTTCCATACGAATTCGTGCGCGAAACGTGAGTTATTTCGATCGTTCCAGCTAAACGCGTTAAATTATCTGGGATTTTGAGAAAATTTTACCCTGAAAGGAATTTATTTTTAAAGTGCAACATTTTCTAATTATGTTGTGATAAAGGGTAGACTATTTTCGCTGAAGGTGGCTGCGATATAATTTTAATAAATCGGAAGAGTCCCCTTTATGTTGTGCTTATTTATGTGTGAGAAAAAGATGAGGCTATGACGTAGCTAGTTTTTTTTGTATTAAGTTTTAATTGCCATACGACGTGAGCCATACATTTTGTATATATATTTGTTCATTAAGGTTCCAGTAAACTCATGAATGCTTATATTTCTCCGGCCTGCGATGCTGAATTGGGATGCACAGGGTCAACGCAGAACAAATTTATAGTTATTGCGGACTAAATGGCAAATGATGACTGCAATGGTACAGACATGTTGCAACTTTCTTGTTATAAGCAATGGTTCCATGAAAAATGTGTTAGCTGTTTGCAGAATACTTTTTACAGCGGAGACAGGTAAACTTTGTAAGTATATAGTTGTTTTTACTAGATTAACAGCAAATTTAAAATTGTTTGTGATTGGAGGTAAATCTATTGGCAACTTTTATAATTGAGATACCTGATTTTAACGAACAGCAGCTGGAGATGCAATAGTGTTTTGATAGTATGTTTAAGAGAAATACTTACATAAAAGATAAAACATGTTGATTTTAAGAAACAATTTTTTTTCCTAGACGAATGTCTTATTTATTGATTTTTTGTCTATTACTTTATTTCTTAAATTGCTGAATATCTAAAATTGTAGATTTTGTGAACTTTATATCTCTCTTTTAATTAAAAGCAATCATAAAAATTGATGTTTCTATTAAAAACTGTTCCTTTCGATATGTCTATAATTTATATCCTTATTACAGGTTTTAGGTACAAATCCATAAACTTCTCGGTCGAGAAGTCCTTTCTGAGCTGGCTATAAAAAGATCTGGTCGAAAAAATGCTGTAATACAGGAAAATAGACCACAAAACGATTTCTATCCCTCCATGTCAAAATTATGGTCCTTTTTATTTATTTTCAGGTTCTTATCCTTGTCTAAATTGGGATCTGACTACAGATCATGGTAAAGGGAACATCCTAGAATATACTACAAAAAGTCCGGTCGAAAAAGTCCTTAAAACAAGGAAAATAGGATCAAAAACTCAGTCGAAATGCGAACAACACCGCCAATTTTCATCAGCAAATTACACACCTCCTTCTCCAGAATATTTTCCAAGAGTGGCAGCATATTCTTCCAATGACTTAGTTCCTTTTACCTATATACCTATATAATTTATAAACAAACATTGTTTTATTTTCAAGAAATATGAACATACTTTTTTAAAGCAGTTCAAACTTAGAAGTTAAGAGTAAAGTACCAAGAGGGAGTAAAGTTTCAAAGGGTCAATGCTCTGAACGAAAAGACTCAATTCCAGCGATCAATAGCGATTCCTATTGACTGATGTAGTCATATTAGGCTTGAAGGTTCTTCTAAATACGAACCAGAGCTTGGACTCATTTCTGTTGTCACCTACGAGTAGTGACGTGACACGCATTCACTGACTTAGTCAGAGTCCATTAGTAATCATACTGCATGCACACGCACAACACATCATTGGACCAAAACAGTGTAAAATACTCCCCAACAACTATCATAAGTACAATATCTCTTTTTAATCTAATCAATTTTATATATTTACGATCGATCGAATCGTATTCTGTAATAACATAAATTAATGGTCAATTATATATGTACTTGAGACCACAATAAGTTTTCCGGCTGATTATTATCATTAAGTTTGAAATTGAAAGATAGTAAAAGGGAAAGCTGACCAATTATAATTGCTTTTTGGAAAGATTCGTACCTTCGGTTGTATGCATGTCACGGTATACAAAATCAATTCCCGGCAATCAAAACATTTTATCCCTTTAGTAAGTCTTTACTCAAACTTGGAAATTAAATGATTGCCTTAAAAAGGTTAGATCTTTTCAACAGTTAATTTCATAAACATAAATTCATCAATAAATTTCTTCGTTTTGTGTGCGTTCGTAAATATTTAACCACTAGAACATTTAGCATTTACATTACATTTAAAAATAGAATAGAATGTTCAAAAAATACATTGAAAATATTTCATAATTACATAAAAAATATTCTGTTTTATCAATAAACTCTATGTTTCTAAAACTAATGTGTTGGTAATTGTTATCCGATTAATGTAGGAATAACGTCCGCGTAAACTCGATATAATCAAGGGCACCTGCAACAGGATGATTTGTTTTCAGATCGTTGTAAGCTTTCATACTTTGGACACAATAATCGGCCATAACCTTCGTAAGGTTCTACAATAAAAAATCGCATTAAATTTTACTTCAATTATAAATGTGATTTGATAACTTACGCAATATAGCTCCTCTATGGTGACATGCGGCCAATCGGAGGCAGTAATTGCTCGGAACGCATTTTCGATTTCTTCGTAACTTTGAACATTTTCGGTTTCTTTCGATATCCTAAACGCAATGTACTCTTGAAGGGAAACATATCCATCTCGATTAGGATCTTGATTAGAATTCTTGATGATTAAGTTTTCCACTTTTATCCTTGTCGATATGTTTGAACATAATTGAGAATTCCTTAAGAGAATCTTCTGAAACACCGGAATGATTTCTAGCTTGAATTTGTTATTCAAAATTGTGTTGCATTCGCATTGACAATTGATCAAGTTGATCCCATTTTTGGGCTAATCCGACAGTAGAATGTTCTGTACAACGATTGTCAAGAATGAGATGTTCTTCCAATAAAGCGCCATTAGATAACATAAAACAAACCACAATCGCATAAATAGGCTCATTTTTGTAGCGCAACTGCGAAATTTATGCACCTAAAAATTTGTTCAGAGTTGAAACTCAAAACATTAAAAATTGCAAGAAACTAAATGGAGTGGCCCTAGCGTATATAATCCGTGTACATGAGTGTGCCAATTTCTACGATGTTTTTGCTCTCATTTTTCTTCTCGTGTTGTCACTTGTTTGACATTTTTCTTTAACTGAGTGTTGTGGGGGAAAAAGTGCTAATTTTATTGTCCTGTAATCTTGAAGTAAGAATTAAATTGATTGCGAAGGACAAAAATATAAAACTATTGCGTGTTGTGTCAAAAATATTTGAGAAAAGTTCAAGTTTTAAACGATTAGTGACTATGAAGTGTGTAGTGCAATTTTGCAAAAATTCAAGTTATTTAAACACTCCGGGATTTCATTTCACAGATCAAGTAAAGAAAATAACTTTCTTTTGTGATAAGAATATTTCAGGCAGTGTTAAACACACTATTAACTTGTAAAATACCCACTTTTTGCGTTAAGGTAGACTTTGTTTACCTTTATCTCAGCAGCCATATATTCTTGAGTTACCACTTGCAAAGGCGGTGGTGTAATTAAGTTTTTCAAGGAGTTAGTAGATGAAAACTTTATTATTAAAGTGTTTACTGATTTGCAAATTAATTAGTTAAATTTCTTGTTTTAACAATATACTAATGTGATGAAAAACCGTAATAAAAATTACAAAATTTAGTGAATAAGTCGCTTTTAAATTGCAGTTTTAATAAGATTTCTCCAGAAGTTTAAAAATGGCACCAAGCACCCCAAATAAAGATTTTTTTCTTCAGCCTGTCCTGGGGGTCTATTCGCGTTCTGTGATAACCACTGTGAAAAAAGTTTTGACGGCGGTGCGATTCCGGTTCTGTGTAACCATGAAAACATCTGTCAAAATTTTATCATTCGAGGAAAAACTTTTCACCGCCAAATTCTTTTGTGAAAAGTTTGGAAAAGTGTAGTTTACAGTTGCAAGAAATTTTCAAAATGGATAAAATTAATATAAAGCGGGGAAAAAGAGCGAGTGAGCAGCAAAAAAATCAACTAATTGATTATTTAGAGCTGCACGTTGATTTAGCTCATGATAGAAGTGGAGACAATTTTGGCTCGACTTAAGGACTTAAGGTTATGAATAATTTTCAAAATAATTACTAAATACATATTTTATTTCAGGCAATTCTAATAATTTAAAATTATTAATAAATAAGCTTTCCTAAAATAATAATAATAATAAATGATTAAAAAAACTTCGGGAAATTTTTATTTTATTTCCATATTTTCATGTGTAAAATATATAATTATTTAGGTAAAAATTATTGATTAAATTTGAGAACCTCTTCTAATTTCTCTTAAAAGAATCCGAATGAAAATTGAGGACATTTTATGTTAAAATTCTTGCTTTTATTGATGTCTCACAGTATACTGGGTAAGTATTTCACCAAAGATATGACTATCTTCTCAAGTTCGCAAAATATGGTACTTTCTTTAACAATAGCTCAATTACAAATGTTGAGATATTACTGAAACAACTTTTCACCTGACAGCTTTCAAATGAAAATATAGGATTCAGCACTTGCATTCAGCGGAACTTTTCACAAAGTGAACGAGAATCAGCATGCTGAACAAAATGAAAAGTTGCAGTGGAAAGTGGCGGTGAAAACTTCAGTGAAAAAGTTTTTTTCATTTCATTTTTTCACAGAACGCGAATAGACCCCCTGTGCTGTTTTTCTTGTGTGCGTGTATAATCACACATTTTAGGCACAGGCTACGGAAATCTCTGCTGTTGGGCCACTCCATTTAGTTACTTACTCGTATGTTTGGACAGCCCGCTCTGCAGATTAAATAATGTTTAATCTGCTAGAGTGGCGTTGGTGCAGAACATTCAATGATAATCCAAATTTACCGTTAACTACAAACACGCGGTCATAAGTAACGAATAATGTAAAAATCTAAAGTTAAGGGCTTTCCTAAATAGTGCAGAACATATTATTAAATAATATAAAAGCTCATAAGTTCATTAATCCCTTAAAAAGTGCAAATTTATAAATTTAAGTGGTAATCCAAATTTACCGCTAATTACAAACACGCGTTCATAAGCGTACAGAATTAAGTGGCTTCCTTCCTAAATTAAAAGCTTGATAAGTTAAATTTAAACAAAAAATCATAAAAAGTGAAAGATATGAAAATTATCGTCGTATCTTAATATAAAAATAAAAATTAATTTCAAACTACACTCTGCACCAAATCTGTCTTAGGTGCAGAGTTACATCCGTTAGTGGTTAGCAAGATAGTACATACTAAGGCTGACCAGGTGACGTCAATATGAGTTTCGTGTGCGAGATTTAGCAGTGCTCTATCTCGCGGTGAAGAAGAAGAAGAAAACAGATAAGGTGTAAACACAATTGCGACGAATCGACTGCACAACTGCCAACTGCCGACCTAAATTCACTATCAATAGTTGCAGTCTTAGAACAGAAAACGAAAGGAAGTGCACCATGCTCAAAAAGTTTCCGAATTTTCCTTATGTGTTTGAAAGGTGGGAATGCGTTAGTTTTCACCATGGAAGTAGTAAATTTGTGACTTATTCGAAGTGGTCCTCGCAAACATTGCTACCGGATGGTATATAATCAGTTCTACCGATGGATTTTAACCATAGTTCTCTGAAGTCTTTATCTTTTAGAAACCTAAAATACCAAAAGGTAGAAAAATATTTTAATTTTTTTAAAGTTTTATTGGAGCCCTCAGGCAAAAACTTCCGTCACCTGTCGCTGAACAAATAAGGCGAACCAAAGCTCTGATGAATCTCAAATGTAAACAAACGAGCACCATCAAGAGAAATGGTTATATTTTTTGGTAATGTAATGTGAGCCACACCTTAATGTTCTCATTATTCGAGACTCGGTGATTGGCATTTCTGTTCTGTTGCCACTGACATGCAACGGATGTGCTGCTTCCATATTGAAATTATCAAGAGGAAGAGACATTCGTTCCGTGATAGCCTTAGAACATAAAGCTAAACAGGAATGGCAGTATCGCGTATATGTGCTGTAGGTGTGATCGGTGCACGGTTGTTTATGGTAGACTTAATTTGCGTTTATTTAAACATTGCCGATCTATTAAGTAATTTGACTGTGATTAATGAATTCATTAAATTTACAAAGGTTCTAAGGGTGGGTGTGAATGAGAATGGACGTGATTGAAGTTGGAAAAGGCGAATTTTAATAATTAACCGCATTTAATTCGATAATTATATCGATATTATATACTTGAAGTAGAAGTGAGAATTTTTAAGTAAATATTTGGCGGTGCGTTGGATCAAAAGCCAAGTTACAGTGCTAGTGGGAAAATTTTAAAAGTGGCGTCACCCTTTGTTTGAAGCGGCGTCTGTGTAAATTGAACATGTTTGAACATGAATGCAGTGAATGGTGAAAATTTTTAGACAAAATAAACCATAATTATAGTGAAAGAAAGAAGTTCTGAGGTAGGATTGCTTCTTGCTGTTTGAGTATAAACCCCATATATAGTGGCAAACAAAATCACAAAGTGGAGAATTGCGATAAAGTGTTAGGTGGTAAACCACCTGAGATAGCCCGAAATGCCGGGGTTATCGAAAAAATTGAATTGAATGGGCTAATTGGCAGTATCAATCAGGGCCAATCGTTTCAATACAAAGACTTCCATCCTACGTCAATGGACATCCTGTTACAGGATATTGAAATAACGGAACAAGAAAGTGAATTACTCAAAATGGCTATGCCACAAGTTAACATAGACATCGAACAGCAGTGCCTTAACAGGATACAGCAGCATATTCCTCAACAATCTGTTCTTCAACAAAGCAGTACAGTTCAGCAAACTTTGCAACAAAGTCCGGAAACTAGCAACACGGCTACGGCCGAATTCATATCAAAAGTTAATGTGTCGTCCAATACGTCTTATATTAAACAAAATACTAATGCAAATACTTCCAGAAAATCAAAAGCAAAAAAAAACAAGAAGGAAATCAAAGTGGATCCAGAAGTAGCTACACAATTGGCAACAAGCAGTCCAAACCCAAACTCACCGATAGCAATTTTGTCCCAACAGGGAATACAAAATGTCCTAATTGGGGACAATATGGAAATCATGATGGAAGGAGACTTTGAAGAAGATGACTTCATATTCCCATCGAAACGACACACGCTTAAAAGAAAAAATTCAACTAGGAGTCTTGATGATGAAATACTCACCAATAATGACAACAGGTACAAATTACTAGGTTTTAAAAACAAATTTAATATTAATAATAAAAAAGAGCAGATAATTCAATCTGTACAGACTGCTCAAGAAAATAAAGTAGATTGTTTAAATAGTTTGAATATTTCAAATAACATAAATAAAAATATTAAATCAAATATTGAAAAGAAAAAGGTGGATAAGCCAAAAACTTTAAAATTTTTACCACCAATAATGTACAAAAATAGCGAAGGTAATGATGAGCTAATTTCGCTTCTAAGAGAACAAAAAATTGTTTTCAAACTAAAAAATTTTAATAATCAATCGAAATTGTATTTGAGGGAAGACTTTAGAGGGATGAGGGATACTATCATGCAAGATATGCGTACAGCCGGATTTGCTGACATGTATACGCATACCCCAAACAACGAAAAGCCAGTAGTGCTGTTAGTAAAAGGGCTATCGAGTTCAATTAAGGTTGAGAGAATTATAGAAGAGATTCAAGCGGTTGATCCAACACTAGAAGTTATATCTGTAAAAAATTTTGAAACGAATTGGTCTAAAGCCGAAAATATAAAGTTAAATATCTTCAGAGTAGTCTTGAAAGCAGGCTCGAATATTGAGCTATTAACTTCTGATAAATACTTTTATCATTGCAAGGTCACTTGGGAAAAGCCCAAATTAAATGGGCCTGTTAGATGCAAGAAATGCCAAAAATATGGGCATCTGGCAATAAATTGCTATAAAACAGCAATTTGCGTAAAGTGCTCTAAGAGCCATCCGGAGGAAAGGTGCCCTCTGTTAGAATCGGATAAGCCCACCTGCATAAATTGTAATCAAATAGGGCATCCTGCTAGTTATAAAGGTTGTCCTTATTATCGAAAGTACATTGAAAATATCAATAAAAATATGCAAAGCAGAAAAGCGAATAACAAACCTAGGTCTATGAATAGGTCGAACATTGTTAAAGGCACTTCATATGCCGATGCATGTATGGAGAATTTCCCAGCACTAGGTGCCACAGGGTATAGGAATAAAATAACCAGGGGTAACGCAAAACTGGATGATAATCAGTTTGTGTCAAGGGAACAAACTAATGAAAAGCAAAGGGAAAACAGAGGCATTGATCTGGAATCTGGCTGGGAACTGTTTGGAAATAACTTAAACAAGTTGCAAGATCTTATACAAGACTTTGCGAAATCCTATAAAAATCTTGCACCAGAGCAAGCCAGAGTGAAATATTTTTGTTTACTTTCAAAAGTGGCTGCAAATGATTTGTAAGACAAAAGGGGAAAGTCTTATTAAAAGTATTACTATAAAAAAATGCAATAAGGAAGGTGGCTTGACGACAAAGGAAATAATCAGAATGATTTACAATTTGATAAAACTCAATATAAATAGATTGATTGAAAAGTATAAATTGGGAAAAACATTTACAATTTTGAAAAACTTTTGCTATACAAACATTATTTTAAAATGGTTTTTAACGAATTAAAAATATTAAACTTAAATGCAATAAGTATCAGAGCTCATATTAGAAGAGCTTTGCTAACTAACTTAGTAAATGACAACAAAATTGACATCTTCACAATAACTGAAACTAATATAACTTCCACACATAATGTAATCATTGATAACTATAATTTGGTAAGAAATGACAATGGGGTAGGAATTATGGTAGGAATTAATAAAAAGTATAAATATGAAACAATATTTATAAATTCGGATATACCAATTGCAGTGGCAAAAGTTAAAATTTGGAGAGATCACCAAGCGAAAATTCTTCTTATAGTAGGTGTTTACATCTCGACTAGGGATACCGCGAGTCAATTACATAGTCTGCTTGACACATTCAGCAAACTTAACACAGATTTTGATGACATAATAATTGGAGGTGACTTCAATGCGAGACACACGTTATGGGGGGATTCTGGCATTAATAGCCATGGATTAACATTATATAATTGGCTACAGGGTGCAGGAAATGTGGATTACGAGGTAATCTCACCTTTCGCAGCTACATTTCCTAGCAGTGGATCAATTATTGACCTGTTTTTGGTTGGCAACGCAATTTTAGCAAACAGCAGCTATAATTGTAATACCATACCCACATTTTCCGATCATTACGGAGTCATTATGACATTGGAATTCTCCGCCCTGACTGTTGACTTTAGCGAACCGGACATGAGATATATATACAAAGACCTAGATTGGGACATGCTTAAAACAGAGATAGAAAATAACATTGACAATATCAGCATTAGAAACAACGTGTGTTTGGAAAATTCTGATATTGATAAACATATTTGCGAGTTCACAGAAAATTTACAGCAAACCCACGATAAGTTTGCAAAAAGGGAAATTAAAGGCATTCAAAAATATCGTATCCTACCAGGAGAAATTCTAAAGGAGATTAGAAACAAACACAAACTCTAAAGGAAACGAAAAAGAATTTGGGAAAGCACTTACAACCGCAATGATCAACGATATATACAACTATCGGAGGAAATTTTATATATGAGAAAACTAATAAAAATAAAGATCGTAATTTATACAGACAATCAATTTAGAAAACATTTGGAAAAAATTGTACCAGGTACAGATGCGTTCAGGGAGATAAACAAAATCACGGGTAGAAAAAAGGGGAATAGAATAAATGGAATAGTAAACAGCAGTAACAATACTAGGAATCAGGTCATAATTAACGACACATCGGATATAGCTAACACATTTTCTGAATACTACCAGGAATTGTACGAAAACGGGAAAAAGACCCTACCCATTGCATGACTTTGAACAACAATGTCAAAATGGAGGTTAGCAAGTTTAGGGAAACATACAAAGCGGAAGACGGTAGTAACAGCATCAGTAGGATAACAGGGTTCAACGACACAAACCCAGCAGAGAACCCCAGGACTAATATCGAGCAATTTGTTCAGCAGCTTGAGGTTGAAGAAATTATCGTTGCCAAAACAAATAGAAAGATCTCGACTGGTCCTGATGGCATACCTAACCTACTCATTAAACATCTTCCTAAGAACGCGATCAGATTTTTGACTATAATTTTCAACAACTGCATCAACAATTCATAATTTCCTGAAATATGGAAAATTGCAAAAGTAATTCCAATACCGAAGAAACCTAACACAAAACACGTTCAAGATTTTAGGCCAATTTCATTGCTGTCCAATTTGGGAAAAGTTCTTGAAAGAATAATGGCTGTAAAGCTGGATGATTTCACGGAGCAGGAGGAAATAGTTCCAGCCTATCAGTTTGGGTTTAGGGCAGGGCATTCCACGGTTGATGCATTGTTGAAATTCCAAACAGACATTATAAATAACCTAACTAACTACAAAGCAACAGTTGCGTGTGCTTTGGATATAGAAAAAGCATTCGATTCGGTATGGACGGAGGCGCTTATCTATAAACTCATAACATTTGGTTTCCCTCCCAGGCTAATACTCTGGATTGATAATTTTCTGACAAACAGGACAATGACAGTTTCGGTAAATGGTAAAGAATCTGAAAAAACACAGATTCACTCAGGGGTTCCCCAAGGATCTCTGACAGGCCCTAAGCTATATAATATATTCCTAACGGATTTCCCGCACATAGTACAAGATGACCAGGGAAATATCAAATCTAGGGCATTGTTATATGCTGACGACACATTAGTATACGCACATCATTGGTGCCCGCTAGAGGCAGCGGGAATAGCAAACAAACACCTTGAAGAGATTGATGAATACTATAAATCATGGGGCATGAAAACAAACATCAATAAGTCAGAATCAATTTGCCTAAGGAATGCGTGTGGGAAAGCAATAACGAGGGATCTGGTGATTAAAAGCAGGTTCGCACAGACAAAAATAGGTAATTTGGATATACCTCTTAAAGAAGAAATTAAATATCTTGGAGTAATTTTCACAAATAAACTGAAATTCAATAAACAGGGTAGATTTGTCCTAGGTAAAGCAAAAAAAGCGTTCCATGCTTTAAAAAGCCTATTTTATAACAAGGCTCTTAGTATAAAGACGAAATTACTTATGTATAAGCAACTGATAAGACCTATCCTTTGCTATGCATTCCCAATTTGGCATTCAATTTCCCCGGTAGTTGCAACTGAATTGGCAGTGTTTGAAAGAAACATAATTAGGTTGGCGATTGGTAAAAACTTCAAATCAAGACATAAAAGATATAGTAATAAATATATTCTTGCAGAAGCGAAAGTAACACATCTACTAATATATATGATAAATCTAATGAACAAAAACAATAAAAGGTGTGAAAAGCATAAAAACTTATTAATAAAAGAGGCAGTTGATAGCCAAAAAATTTACAGAGCAAGTGTGCAATATTATCTTTCCCCATTTAATTATCTTAATGAAGAATCATTTGAATATCTTTTTAACTTTGATATGGCATATTCAACGCCAATATTTTACCAGGTTAATAACCGAAATAATTATAGGGGATAACCTGAAGTAAGCAAGAACATTTATATCTTAAAATACTATATGTCAAACAATTAATTCATATTGAATTTAAACAAAATATAATCTTTCAGTACTGTGCGGACGAGGTTGTGTTCTTACACGGCATCAAAAGCGGAGTTCTGTAAAATTCGAGTCATTAAATTAAAAATGTAAATAATTTCAAATTAAGTCATTGTGATTTACTTATAACTAAAAACAAACCATTGTGATTTTGAGAAAAAGACATTGTGACTCATCAACACAGATGAAAGTTCATGAGTAGTTAAGTAAGAGGGCTGATGGTGTGTGATCCCAGTCGGGTTACACAGGCACAACTTGTTGTGTGTGTGTGGCTGGACTTGGATGGCGCAATTCTCGGCAGCAATAAGGGAATCGAAATGTGTTTCCCTCTCGTAGTTTAGTATAGGTTAGGTTAGGTTAAGATTTATACAGTCTCACAAAGAGAAAAGAGAAAAACTTTATAGTGTGGGTTTGC
This sequence comes from Leptarthrus brevirostris, assembly GCA_964036015.1. NCBI lineage: Eukaryota > Metazoa > Arthropoda > Insecta > Diptera > Asilidae > Leptarthrus > Leptarthrus brevirostris. Next base: position 76,466,061 of record OZ038375.1, read on the forward strand.
GTACACACTGATGTAAATAATGTCTGAGGAAGATTAAGTTCAAAATACCCAATGTATATAGGTAGGAATACTGTATTAATGTGTGTTGTACCTGAATAGGAAGTTTTCAGTAGGTTGATTAAGTTTTTGAAGTGTTAGGGATAAGAAAATGACATATGTATTACTCTGTATAAATTCGCAATAAAGATTATCTATCTATCTATCTATCTGTAGGTGTGATCGGTATCTGAACGAAAGAAGAAGTGTGGAAGTGGGGAAAGTTTTGAGGTACTGTCCCCATATCAAAGTGTTTTGCTTTTATTTTCGGAAATGTCAAATTTTAAGTTGTGCTGTGAAAGTTTTGTGAAAACAGGAATTTATCGTGGTGATTAGTATTAACGATTGCTAATTATAGCCTAGTTAAGTGTAAAAATACCTTGTGATATCTTATTGTGTCCTTTTATTGTGTAAAACTCCACAAAAAATCACAAATTTAGTAATGAAGTGTGCTGTGTACTGCTGCAAACATTATCGCCGGAGAGCGCGAGGAAAATCTGTTTTCAGGAAAGTATATGTTATAATACAATCTCTAAGGTCTCTTTGCTTAAATTACTGCGATTATATTAAGCGACAGTGACTTATAATAGTAAATATTCACTATTTTCCTGGCTATAGAACTTTGTTTACATTTGTAATCCAGCCAAATATAGCTTTGCCCTTATTGTCACTGTCGGCTCGCGAACAATTTTTCAGAAGGGGTCAGAACATATTTTTCGATTTAAAACTAAAAATATTTTAAGTATAATTATATAGATTTCCCAAAAATTGCAAATAATTTACATAAGTACTTACAATAAATAATTTTAAGTGCAATTGACAAAAGACAAACCACTGGGGACCAAAAAAGATACATAAGTTATAATATCATATTTTAACTTATTTATCTAAATCACCTATCTCAACCTCCACGTGGTGGTCCCTGGAAACAAGTAAGCACTGTCTGTATTCAATAACAATGCTCACTTGGCTAAAAGAGAAGGTGGAACAGTTTAAATGCATAAATTATTGAAAATTTCAAAGCATTTCGCAACTGTTTTTCTAAATTGTGTTAGATCTTATTATAATTAGAAAATCAATTTCATCTTTGCGCACATTTTTAAATGTAATTTAATAATACAATTTTGAAAATAAATATTTATTAATTTTGATTTAATACAATTTGTAATTATTCAATAGATATATCAACCCCGCTTCAAAAAATCTCAAATTTGACTACTGTCATGGGCTTCAAACACATAGAAAACCCTCACCTCTACAGAAAGGAAAATGCCGACGTTTTTCTGGCTTACTGCCATTCCTGTTTAGCTTTATGTTCTAAGGTGATAGCACAGCAGCAGCATCCAGTTCACACACAATTTAAGGTAAATACAATTTTTTCTGTTTTGCAAAAAAAAAGAATTTTCAAATTATCCAAGCCATCCGTACTTGGATAATCCTCTAACGTAGTTATAACCTTTCAGCCATTGACGAGAGGGAAAAATAGGCAAATTTTGTTTGCATGAAGTAAAGAAATTTTTTTGGGGTTAACCTCTAAATCCCATAAGTGGGCCCAGAAAAGGCAAATTTAAGGAGAACCTCGTGAAGAAGTACACGTTCTTCACTAAACTTCTGGGATACCAATAAATATAAACATCTCAGCTCGCTAATAAACAGCAGTCATTTTCATGCGCTGGATAGCTTACGCTAAAACAGAGCTACCAGGTTCCTCGATTTCGAATTTGGAGGCTGCTGCGCGTCCATTGCCTGATGCATCACCGTCACCTTGCAGTGAAATCTCAGGATTGTGGACATCAGGCTTCTGCAGTCTCGAAATGTGCATTGGTTGGTATCCTTGTGGATTAAAATATTGAAAAAGGCAAACGGATCAATCAGTCAGGATTGGACAGAATCCAGCAATATCGATGTGGTATTAAAACGCGCCGAAAATGCAGTCAATTCCTGTAATAGGTTCAACAAAAACAGCAATGCCTTTGGGACGAAGGATGCGTGCTGAACCTTTGCATTTCTTTGTGGGTACAACCCGTTTTCATCATGGGCACTGTGATAACCTCCGTCCTACTGCATTGATATAGATACATGATTTCGAGATTCGTAAATATGTAAAATTAGTTTACATGAGCATGGTACAATATTTCGGTCGCTGGATGTACATTAAAGCGATAATAAAAACTATATTTTTAACATATGAAATGGTTCTGGCCATAAAAACAACGGTTTAGGTTAGTGAGTACTAGGTATATGTTACACAAGACTGTTTTTATTAAATGATTAATATATTAATAAGGACTTAAACAACAGCGAGAGTTAAAATGCAGCGTAATATTTTTAATCCAGCGTTAACTGTCAAAGATATTCTAAACAATTTATAATAGGAATTATAGTTGCTGACAAAACATCTTTCGCTACTGTAAGAGTTACGTTTGTTTTCAAGTGATTAAATTGCCTTAAGTTAAAGAAGATGAAAAGTCATATTTGGTGCAATATGTATGCAGGCTAGTTTTATCATTAGATTGAAAACTTGAAGTTGATAGTTATTTGATTCTGTTAGTATTGGCAATGCACTATATTTGGATGTTGTAGCAGGTTAAATTTTTTTGCTTTATGACCGTATTCTCGGGTGACTTAACACTGTAAAGTACATATATTCAATACGTATATATATATATATATATATGCCTTATTTCTAAAGAATGTCGTTTAATTGCAAATGACAAGAAAAACCCATCAGTAATTATAATTTTTTTGAATTCAGGTGACGTGAATACAGTCAGTGACTATAAGTATTATTGCGATGCAATTCTGCATCCTCCAGAATTTTTGTTTGAGAATTATTTTATTATCTCCTTTAAGACCGAATGCTATGCATATATATATAATTTGCCAGTCGTATCAATATTCCGAGAATAGTAACAATTAAATTATTATATTAATAAATTGAAATTTAACTTTTGTTGTAAGCAAAATATATTTAAATTTCGTGACATACAGAATATTTAATATTTCGTTTATATATCAGATTTGATTGAAAATTCAAGCAGCTTAAGAGTTAAGTGTGTAGATTAGAAATGGATTGTTGAGTTAACTTACCTAGGTTTCGATTTAAGCCTTACATTATTACTTTGTTTATGTTATATCATAGAAATTAAATATGTTCTAAATAATTTCTTTTTGATTTCAGGAATTCCCTAACGACGCTTCTTCACCTTCTTGCTTTCCTCATCCCTTCTCCCTCTATCCCCAATGTCTTTGAGTTAAATTTTTGAGTGTTTTTTTTTTGTTTCAGCATCCTTCATAGGTTGGGCCTGTACCCTAGCCAGGTACAGGGATGGCGTGGATTAGTGACCTGAATTATCGCTATGGGGGTAATCTTTCTTTTGTTGGTATGTTCAAGATAGTTCAGGGCGGCTAGGAACAACTGACACCAGACCTGTTGTTCCTCCTTCAAGTTCTGTTCTCTTTCTTTTTTTCTTTCTCGTGGCAGACCTGAAGAAAGGATACCACAACCTTTCTTCGCCACAGGCACGCGAACTTCTGTTTGCAATGTGTGATAAGATGTCCAAGGACCCTGACCCCTTACCGACGAGCTAGGACGTGCTGCCAGCTAGCGCGTGCCATTGGGACATCTCGCAGCAACTTCACGTTGCTCATTTCGCACACACATTACAGTAATTTAGCTTTTATTTATACAGCTTTTTCACATATTTCAAAGAAAATGCTGTATAATTGCTTATTATATTATTTAACTTTCCTGAAAAATGATTTTCCACACGCAATGCGTCGATTATTTTTACAACTAAATTTCGCACACTTCATCACGAAAAATGTCCAAATTAACGTGAGATTCTTAGTAAACTAAACAAAAACAGTCTTTTAAATGTTAATTGTCTTTATCTGTAAAATTACACCACTTTTAACAACTAAACACTGAAAATTATTCAATAAACACTTGGACCCGCACTCTTCAGAAAGTCCACGTCAAATTGACATTTCTTTATGGCGAAGTTGAAGCTCCCTTCCCACACCTTTCCAACGAACAAAAAATCGGAAAACACGTACACGATTTATACACGGTATTGCACTTCTTTTCGTTTTCTGTGCTACGGTTGCAGTCAACAAAGTTGGAACACAACTGTTCCCGTACTTCTGCAGCTGCAGCTGGCTGCAGTTTACTTATTTCTGTGGTGGGGGTGAATTCACTTCAGTACGGGAACATCCAGCTGCAATTTTCTGAAAAAGCAGAAGAAGATTTGTTTTGGAGAAAAAAATCTTTTTCTATATATAGAAACTAAACAATTATAGTTCTTCCTTATAGGCTATTTCACTTCCTTAATCCGACGCCTAACTTTTAGGATATAAATTTCTATAAAAGTATTCACCAATTTCAAATTCACTCAATTGACGTTTGGGCAGTTGTCACTTTGACAGAAAGAAGATTTTTTAAGCATATTGCAGCTGGTCAAAGTAGCTGCAGAATTCTTAAACTTTCTGCAGCAGGGGAAGTTGTGACGTAGGCAAAGCTTCTTGGAGAAGTGAATACGGGAACACTTTTCTGCAGTATTCTGCAGGTACGGGAACAGACCTAATTGCGGCGGCGACGAACAGCGAAAAAGAAGAATTTGACATTTGTTTGAAATCTTGGCAAATTTGTGACAAAAGTTTATGAAGTTTTATTTACGAATGCTGTTTAGTGAATTTGGATAGACTAAATTATATTATTGAATTAGAAAAATAATATATAGACATTTAAACAAAACAATTAAAATGGTTTTTGATACTGAGGAATTGGTAGAGACTAAACGAATTATATATATTGCAAGTCGTATAACACCTCATTTTTTCGCACTTCTTCAATTAATTTTTCATCAAAATCTATTTTTCACTATCACTCTTTTATTACTGACACCAAACAATTTCAAATTCAAAAAGGATTCATGTACCACTTTTATATTGGCAGCACATCAAAATATTTTCAAATATCACTTTTATTTTGTCAATACTGAACGTCCGACTGCCAAATTAGAAAATTGCTCTATTCCGACTACCAGTCCGTCGGACGCTGGCAGTTGGCAGTTCCAGTTTTGTGCATACCCATTAAACGTAGCACTTTCATATTTTTGACAGCGAACTTTTTCATGCGTTGGACGTCGGCAGTCGCAATTGTGTTTCATACTTTAAGCGGAGTTCCACCATGGACGCCATACTGGTCGCATGTGTTTTAGACGGCCCGCTCTGCAGATTAAATAATGTTTAATATGCTAGAGTGGCGTTAGTGCTGAATGCGTGGGGTCTTTGTGGGGTGACATTGGAACTCATTCAGAACAAGTTTAATTCAATATACAAACTCATTAGTTCCTTTAAATCGTTCAATAAGTGAAATTTCTAAATAAAAGTGATCCAAATCTACCGTTATCTATAAACACGCGGTCATAAAGCCGCGTTAATATGTAAAATTCTTAAATAATCGCTACTCTCACACGAGTTCGTCCCTGGATTGTCCTGTTGCAGGGGGAACCGCTCTTTAAAGTGGCCGGCACAACAGTTAATTCTAAAGGTGGAAGTACAATGCGCGCTTGATTTTCTTCGCTTGCTTTGACAGAAGATTAAAATAAAGATTTTGTATGAGTGCGAACCAAACGAACGAAGCAAGCAAAGCATCTGAAGCGAAAGTTGACCAACTTTCTACTTTTGAAAGCTTCGGACGCTTTGACATGTCAACATAACCTCTAAAATTAGATGCTAGCTGCTAGTTAGCATAAAATATGTCACACAGTAAATAAATAAACTCTTTTAAATTCATTATAATATGAAATTTTATTAATTTTTGAATTTCAATAAAATATACACACTTCCCGCACAAAAACTAGACGGAACGCGTAATGTCAAAGCAAGCAGGCATTTGGTCACGTAAACATCTGAAGCATCCAAAGCACATAAAGTTTTAAATAAGCACAGCAAGCGAAGCAACTATTGTACTTCCCGCTTAAGGCTGGCCAGGTGTTTTGTCATTACCTGTTAATTGTAGCGGTATCTGCTGTGCGTTTACCGTTTTGGGAGAAGAAGAAGAAGACGAAAACAGATAAGCATTTTGTTTATTATTATTTTCAATTTAATTCATAACTTTTTATTTTAGCACTGCAGAATACGTTAGGAGGTGGGATAGGACGGGAGCGGGCATGATGGTTTTGTAAATATACCATTGCCTTAGCTCATTTTTAATTGTTTTTATTTTTAGGTTGCGTCGCAACAGGAGCTTTCACAACCAATGTAAAATTGACGAAAAAAAACTATAATTTATGAATAAGTAGGGAAGTGACTATTTGCCTTAGAATATATAACTAGAGGAAGTGCACATCGCTCAGAAAAGTTAAGCATTTTTCTTCATGTGTTAGAAGTGTATCTTTGTGGTAGTTTTCTCCATAGCAGTAGTAAAAAAACGGACTTGCGCTTGACGGGGCAAACATAAGTTTTGAAATTTAACTACATTTTGGCTGACCGCCACTGCGGATCTCAGGCGACACAGAAATTCCAATTCATCAGAATGTAAACAAACTGAGAATGGGGACAGAAACTTTGATTTTCTTTGTTACGCTTTCTTGGCTTAGGAATTTTAATGATTTAATCTGAAATTAAACATGTTAATAAACATATTTATGCTAGTTGCTTGCCTGAAAAAAGATATTCCACGAGTCCGCCGTCGATTATTTTTGCAACAATGCACTGCACACTTCATTTTAAAAATCTGTCTTTTTAAGTGTATAAACTGTCTCAAAGTTCTTAAAAACAAATCACTTTACTAATTTAGTCATGATTTTAATAATACTTTTCACTAATCACTTTATATTTCGAATAATATCGCGAATAATTTCGACCGAACTAATGATTGCAATTTCAATTTGCCATCTGTCAATCTCAGGCGACATCCCTGCACATCCCGTTCCTCACCGTGCCTATAAGAAAAATGCTTAAACACGTACGATTACACGTATAGGCAAGGGCACTTCCTCTAGTTCTATATTCTAAGCTATTTGCACTTATCCTGTACGTATGTGTTCTTTTTTCGGGAAAGTTCGGCCTCGTACTTTATGTTCTTTAATGTACAAACGCGTGCCTCATAGGCACGATAAAGGCATGCGAACGGCACTCTGGGTGTCAATAGATAGTTTCCGCTTGTCAATAGACAGTTCCATTCCTAGGATCGTGATATCTCTTTGGATAGTACTATAGTTCTTGACTGTGTACTCCACGTATATAAGCTTATCAGACAATGCTGCTGGTTCGAATTAACCCAGCTTGCAAGTTTTTTCCTTCTCTTTATACATAACATGGATGTAGACAATTTTATCCACTTTCAGTTTGTCTTGTGTTGTCTCTTAGACCAACCATATCGTGAGCTCTTGTCAGTGAGAGGTGGTCGTCATAAGTTGAATTATTAGCCTAGACTGTCCTGGATTACGGAAGCAAATTGTTTATATTCAGACCCGGAAAATGAGAATTTATATTGTATTTTTGTATGTGCAAAATTTGGATCAGGACTCTTATTTTTGTATAAAAATGTCTAGTGATGGCGTCAGATAAAGTATTAATTAAGGATACTCAGTCACTCTTATTCACATGTCGGTAGACAACACCTTAGAAATAAGTAAGTAATTAAACGAGATGAACAATGCTTTTTTGTTATTTATAAATTTTAATAGCGCAGGTGATAATTTTATAACCAGAAAATAAACAAAATTACCAAAATGGCAAGTGAAATTACTTCATTGTATTAAAAGATAAATAAAATAAATGAAATAAACGACCAGCTAAGCATAAATATTCAGTACTCATTAAGGAGAAAATAGTTAATATAAATTTCGCAATTCATTGGGCTAGAGTAGGTGTGATTAATTTTCTTATACTATCAAATACCGAAGTGAAATTAGCAATTAAAACGATAGAAAAATAAACCAGATTTTGGGTGTACTTCTTCATTCTTCTCATTGTGATTAAAAAAAATTACAATTAGTAAGCATTTTAAATAGTTTGGAATTTATCTTGTGAGTATTTTGTGGTTTTATACATTTTGGTAAAATGGTGGTATCAAAAAGATATTTTCGACAACTACCCAAAAGAAATACAGTCACGTGAAAAGTCGGTGGAAATTGTACACTAGTTCCACTTATAGTTGATGTGCCAATTCCCCGTAAACTAGTATGCAATACGCCTATGACATCGGCTTAGAATAGATATCACACATTTTTCATGGGTTGGCGAAGACAACGAAAGTTTTCGTACGATTCGGATTGTATGGTCCGCATCACATGGCATTTAGTTTGTTTCTAGCTTAGTGGCGTACCTCCGTTTTTATCTCTTTCAATTTTGCACTTAGTTCTAAGATAATCAACCCTTAAGTACGCTTTCTCTGACGCATCGCAAGGAACTTAATATTACTAAAAAATGTTCTTCAATAAGTTGTACTCCTGTAAAAGACAATGGTAACTTATCAAAAACTTTTTCACATGCAAATTCATATAAATTACGTTCTTTTATCTTGTTTTCTGTAAACAATATGAATATTTGCTAAAACGTAGTATTTTCTTCAAAAGTAATGTTCAAAACAATATTACTTACCTTGTACAAACGGAAAATTCTAATCTTCCTGCAGTCGACGAATCTTTTACTTCTGGTTTAACCACAAATCTTGGGGATTCTCCAGATTTGCCTACGTTGTACCTGTATGAGACCTAAACGAGAGTTGATCCTTTTCCAGTTATGCTAACTTTTCTTGCAGCGGTGTCGAGCTAAATATTTCTTAAATTGTGGTCGATAATTCTGCCGGTTTCAGGGAAGCTTCCATTTTCTGCCTGAGTTTTAGCCAAAAAGTCTAAAGCTTCTTTGATTACTTTTTCATCAATTTCGGTAAATTGTTTTGCTTGGTAGAATGATCGAGCTACATATGCTGTAAGCCAGGTACTTCCCTGAGCATCACTTTTACCAAAAGCGCTATATGAACTGTCGGACGAAATGACATTTGAACTACTACATACAAGATTAAAGAGAGATTTCCCATTTGGGTAATTTCTTCTCAGGTACATTACCATTTAAATGAAAAATGAAAATAAGAGACAGGACATTTTTTCAGATTTGGTCGAAGCTTGTCTACTAAATCATATCTATACTATGCTATGACATCGGTCTACAAAATTCAATTTAAGGTCATTCTACATCCAAAAGTTCGGCTTGGTCGTCGGCGTGGTCGTGGGCTTCACAGCTCAATTCAACGCTCATACTTCTACATTGGAAAAGTTCAGCGTGATTTTTGACAGGAATCATATGATTGGAACGTCATTTAAAGTCACTTCATTTTGTGTTTGAAATTCGTTTATTTGTGAAAGTATAGTAATAATATGGAAAATATAGACATAATTCTCAAATTTTACTTTTTTTTACATGAAATACTTGTCAAAAAAATGTTCAAGTGAAGGAATTGGTAACACTGATTTGGGTCATTAAGTTGGCTCGCCTGCTTTTTCAGCGTCGGCTTTGAAATTTCTCAAAGCTGGAACTGACGACCACGCCGACGCCCACGACCAAGCCGGGATGTAGAAGAACAATTCATTTAACACGTAGTCAAAGCCCACGACCAAGCCGAACTTTTGGATGTAGAATGGCCTTTACTTTCGACACAGAGTTTCGAGGCTATTCCACGGCGAATCATTGTGTATTCCACGTGATTTTTTTACTGGGTTTATTAGAACATTCAGAACGTGTTCTTTTTGTACCGAAATTGTAGATGGAATAACTGTCAAAGATCAAAGGGAAGAAAAAGAAAGTCATAATTGTAAATAGATCTACGAATAAAGAACAAAAGGAAAGGCCGATACGTATATATACGAGAACAAAAAGTGAAGCAAAATTTTCTGCAGACTACTTGTCAAAATTTGACATTTCATTTGTGAAAGTTTTTATGCCGGCAAGTGTCCTCTCAGTTCCATCATGGACTCCATGAAGGCAAGACGTGTTTTGGACGGACCGCTCTGCAAATTAAATCAAGTTTAATTTGCTAGAGCGGCCATGTTGACGAAATGCGTGGGTCATTGTGGAGTGAAGTCGGAACTAAAAATACAACATTATTTAAAAATCTACTAAACTAAAGTGAAACTAAAACATATAGAAATTAAAACAGTGCAATTAAATTTATTATACCCAATATAAAGTGAAACTAATAAAAGTGAAAAACTGAATAAACCGTTATCGGAAAAATGAAACAAACTTAAAAAAGTGAAAAATTAATCGATACTAACAACCTAAAATACATGTGAAATGAACAAATATGGAATTCTAAAAAACAGAAGTTAAATACCAATAACTTAAATAATACTTATAAAGCATTTATTTGCTATACTTTTTGGCGTTATACCCTAAGGGTCGAGCCAGGAGATTGGAGACTCCAGCTGCCCTAGTGCAGCCCATAGTCTACCTTTCTGAAAATAATAGAAGAAGAAGAAGAAGAAGAAGTGTCCTCTAGAAGAAAATTTTAAATTATGTGAAATTTGCCAAGAATTTAAAAAATTTGTGTAGTGCAGTGCTAAAAAACAGTATAGCCAATTTATTATAACGACATTATAAGTGAAGTTTACTTAGAAAAGATTAATTAATTGATGAAATGAAGTGCATTATAAATTTGTGTGAGAACAAAGTGCGGAATCATCCTGCTGGAGTCTCGTTTCATAGGGAAATATAGAACAAATAGTAGTTAAATAGTAATGCTACATTGAATGACTTAATTGAATGCAAATTAATTAGTTTTAGCACCAAAACAAAGCGAAGTAAAAGTAACTTGTAAATTTTCTTGGTAGCCATTCGTTTGTTTTCTTTTAATGTTCAGTGCTATGGTTAATTTTTAATATAAGGGGGAGTTAGAGAAATATTAACTTTTTATAAGTTGAAAAAATTTGAATAGTTTATTTATTTGTTTAAATTTCTATTTTAGATTTCCTAATCAAATTTAGAGTATATAGATAATGTACAGAATTTAATAACTATAAGTATTATCCTAGCCACTAAATTAGTGTTGCAAAAATCATTTCAAGCAACCAAAGCCGCAACTCTGCCGAAGCCGGTCCCAAGCCCGGTTGCAAAAAGAGGAGGGAGGCCGTAAATTAAAATAATTTTTTTGAACACTATTTTTTTAAAACACTTGTTTATAAATTTTTCACATTTAATTTTAATAAAATAAGTCAATTTTAAACATTTCAAAGGCCCTCATAACTCAGCTGAAGAAATTTGTATACTTGACTTATTTTATTAAAATCAAATTTGGAAATTTAAAAGCAAGTGTTTTAAAAAATTAGTGTTCAAAGATAAATTTTGCGTTATTTAATTTAAAGTGCGCGCCAAAATTATTAAATTTTTTAAAAAGAACCTCTGCAGTAAAATTTTTCTTTGACTACACCAATATAGTTTCCCATTTGTGTTAGTAAAAACCTATACCATTTTAAAATTTGCTTCAGAAAATTTTCGTATGGGCCCTTCCTTTCGTTCTTTATTCGTAGAAATAGATACACAATTTATTGTTGGATTATGTCTTTTGCATTCATTTTAACAAATATAAAAAACTGAAAGAACAAAAATTTGTTATTGAATAATTGCTTTAATCTGATTGCCACTGGGGTTAGTTTTACATCCTTTCTCTACTTTGACATGTACCCTTTTAGAAAAGTAATAAGATGCGAAATTTAATAAAAGTAAAAACACAGATACATTAATTAGCTGAATTTCGGTTGAAAATTAGGGAAAATGCTGAATTTTAGCTAGCTAGATCTACATTGACAACATTGGAAAGAGCATTATCACGAAAATTGCAGATTTATGAACTGTGACTATCAAACGGTTGACCCCATCCCCTGTGGAACATCCTGTATACATAGCAGCCAAGCCATTCAGACATTCTTCTGTCCAGGTCGTGTGAAGAAAAGATTAAATGTATTTGAGCGATGAGAAAATCCTCTCAACGCTGCATGTCGATACTGGTATCGTAGCGAGAAGTTGTAACAGTAACATAATCTTTACATTCGAGAAGCACTCATTCGAATCTTGATGCGTCTTTGAATTTGGGTAAAGGTATTTTTAAGAAAATACTCAACTTATTTAGGCATTAATATTATAAGGGCTGAAACACATTCGGAGACTCAAGTACCAAGTATCAAATGTAAGTTGAAGATAACGAATAATTACGAGAGCGTCCATATTCGCGGTATTAGTATCTAATGTTTGTTTGTTTAATTTGCAAATGTAGTAGGGCGATTCTCTGTAAGCTCGTAATCGGCCGTCCCGAGCGATTTTTTCAAATAGTAATTTAATTATTTTTTAAAAAATCACTCCTAATGAAACTTTAACCCTGATTCTTTACGGGCCCATTGTTTTTAGAACCATAACTATTTTAAGTTTTTTTCTAGACGTGATAGAAGCTCTAAAAACACAGTCCCCTGGCTGTCCCCATCACTGTATTCCCACCTTGAAATGAGATTTACGAAGAAGTTATTGAAACTACATACATTTGGCAGTTAATATCATAAAGAAAAATAATTTAATTATATTATTTTCGTAAAACAAGGTCTCATTACGTATTTCATTTATTTAGTAAAGCCCTGTAAACTTTGTCCCCAGAATTTCCATACATTCCCCTGCCAAAAAGTTAAAGCCATAATTAAAAAAAACTGTAATGTTTACAAATGTTTTTTTGAGTGAAACGAAATGCAATTGTTGTGAAGTTGGCAACCTTGCCGAATGCGGCGGCGAGACGCCATTTTGTTTAGTGTCAGAGCGTCATTAGTGAGGTGAACACGCGTTTGGACCGCTATCACACACAGTCCTCTGGTAAGTAATAATATTTATGTTAACTACTTTAATTATCTCTATATATAATTCATTGTTTTACTATTTATGTCTAAATTGATCGGTAGGTTCTTAACAAACTATTTTACATCAGTTTTGTAAACATTGTGAAATTTAACCGAAATACACAGTCCCCTGGCAACAGTCCTCTGCCTGAAAATGCAGCAGGGGACTGTTCTACACAACAGGGGACTGTGTATTTTGCGTATTGGTTATTATTTTTATGTATTGTTTGTGTAAATTTATCCGCTAGTCTGTTTTATTAATGTAAGAATCATCAAAGTATCATTGCTTCGCATTATTTTCCTTTATATACTTGAATTATTTTACACAGGCTGATCGAACACACATGATATGGATCCTAAAAAGAAAAAGTTATCCCGAGAGGAATTACTACAGAAAAAGAGAGAAGCAGAGCGACTACGATACCAAAGAAGAAAAAATGACCCTCAAAGGAGAGAATAAATGGGAGAAAAGGAGAAGTTAAAATACCAAAAGAAGAAAGAAAAAGGTTTGCGGAAGTTAGTAAAGAATATGACACCTCGTGAGCACAGAGCTGCCCCAAAGAAGTGGAATGAACATTGTACCGTATACCGAGCCAAAAGACTTAGACTGAAAAGCGTCACTAATACTTTTTTACGAAAAAATACGGCCATGGAAAAGGTGCACCAGATGGCATCGGAGCAACGTGCAAAAGAACAGCTGATTTTGTTGTAAATTCTGGAGGCGACATCAACAATATTGATCAGTTTGTTAAAGTAATCCAAGAGCGATGCGTTGGCATCACATGTATCGCAATCGACGGTAAAGACATCCAGGCAATGAGCGATAAAGTTGAAGAGGAAGCGTCCGATCAGAAGGGTTTTGAAGGTACTTTAAATGTGCATCAGGTCGCAGGTGTTTATTCCAGCTCCATCCTCGGCCGTACAACTAAATGTAAAACACTTACAATGAAAAGTCTCAGCTGTTTTTGCAACAGCGGATCTTGTGAGCATTATAAGATTGGCAGTATCAACTTTGCTCTAAAACCTAGATGGACAGTAGAAGAAGTGTTCACAGAGTCCGAACCGGAAGATCTTGAATCTGCTGAACCTGAATTGACACCTACACCAAACAAGTACCCTCATAGATTGGATGATGATATAGCAGGAACCAGTAGCATTCGGAATTCATGTTACAATACTGGAGTTTACGTTCTTGTGAAATTTCCAGCTAAAAATGTACAATATCGTTATGCTGCCGTAATTAATGAGATTGATGACGATGAAAACGACTTACGTGTTACTTTCCTCAAGATTTGTGACCAAAAAGTGCAGACCTTTAGAATAGATGATAAGGATATTTCAGACGTATCATTTGATCAAGTTATCCAAAAATTGGATAATCCTGACTTGATTGTAAAGGGAAAGAGAATATTTTATAAGTTTTCTACTCAAGTAGACGTTTTCGAGCGCTAATTTTTTTAAATGATAAGCTCATTGTGATTAATTTTTATTATGTGCCTTATTTGATTAAGAAAAATCCTTAGTTATGTTTTTTGTTGATTTTTTCTAAAGAAACTTTGTTGATTATTGATGCACAAATATGCCATAAAAATAATAAATGATTGATTAATATAAAATGACTTTTTTCTAAGTACAGCAGTCCTCTGTCTCACTTAACAGCCCCTTGTCACGTTCAAAACAGTCCCCTGATGCCTCAAACAGTCCCCTGTCATGATTTTTTTGGAAAATCGCTAATAACTCGGAAAATATGTATAAATTCAGTGGGCCTCCTTATCTAACTAAAATGATAGTTAATTTTCTCCGAAATAGAACACGGTTTTTTGGCAAATATTAAAAAAAATTGCCAGGACACCATTTGTATGGGACCTGTACGAGCTTACAGAGAAATGCCCAGTAATAGATATAAAATGAAAAATTATTTTATACTTTTCAGCGCTTTTTGTGAAGTCGGTTCAAAGTTTTCTTGGCGTTCTTAGTTTGTTTACATTTTTTAAGATCGAATTTTTTGCTTCTCCTTAGCTAACCCAGTCGCTCGTGATTTAACTTTTATAAAGGGACACTAAAAAATTAAATTCGTGATTAAAATGTTTAAAAGTTTTAATTTAATTTTGTGATATAGATTCGCTAAAAAGAAAGAAAATCATTTGTAATGCCTTGAGGCAATTGTAAAATTCGATTACACTCTAATTTCCAATTTATTATAGCCCTCGTCTAGAAATGTCGCTGTTTTACTACTGCCATGACGAACACAAACACAACTCAACGATTCAACTACATCAAGAAAAGTGCCGAGGTTTTTTGGCTTTAGGGCCTCTCCCTATAGTTCTATACTCTAAGCTGTAAACTTTTAAACTATGAATTGGACTCCTTTTATAAATTGTGCTTTATAAATCGTCTCCTCCTTAATATAAATAAGTGTACGACAATGTGTTTTTGCCGGAAGAGTACACCACCACCACTTTAGCTCTGAATGTCGGTGTTTTATATAGACTTGCCAAAACCAAAGATCTAGTAGTATGGCTAAATTGTCGTTTTACCATTGTCGACCATATAGGCAAATTTGACACTGGGGTATATTAAAAGGTAATCCTTATATTACTGCCACTTTATTGTACATTTGTTAGACCAATTCTAGAGTATGCCTGTTATGTTTGGTCTCCTTTTCAAAATGTACAGATTGATCGCATCGAGGCAGCCCATCGTCGCATCGTTCGATTTGTTCTTCCTGGCCTGCAGTGGGATAACCTACTTGTACTACCAACTTATTCAAACAGTCATACATTTTTAAGGCTCGACTCTATTTAAAGTTGAGAAAGAACTCCAAAACTGTTTTCGCTTTTGGCTGTTTGCAGGACTTAATTGATACGCACTCTCTTTTATCATGTTTTAGTATTGAAATTTCGTCTCGCTACTTGAGAAGCAACGATTTAAAAAAGATTCAATTTCACTTTCACCGTACTAACTATGGTTTTAATAATCCTCTGACATCAATGTCTCGTTGTCTTAATGAAAATGTTAATTGTATAGATTTACGTGTTTGTACTAAGTCTAGACTTATTAATTAAATTTATATTGTTTTTCGTTTAGTTAGCATTTTAATATTGAAGTTACTTATAAGCAATATTTTAAATTTCTTGTATATATGTGGCCATAATTATGAAAGCGGTCTCAGTCAGCTTATAAAATATGCAAAATTTTAAGTTTCGAACTAAAAAATAACTATCAATAAGTTGTACGTAGAAAACGGTTTATTGTTTATCGGAAAGGTTATTATGTTTGTAACACGTAAAAAATGTAATATTTAAAATCTATTAATATTTTTAAATAGACTGGAAAATAAACTTTAAAGTATTTCCAAAATTTACTTCGACCATTTTCAAAATTTTGGACACATATATGTTTTTTATAATATACAGTTACTCACAAAACTGATCACGCTTTTGTCAAGAGCACAGAATGTACTATAGTCAGTTGTGAAATAAAAGCTGATTTTGAAAAACTTTGTATATGTTTTATATTTTATACAAATATTAAACAATTAAAAAAACAAAGCAACGTTTATTCATTGTTACAAAGTAAAATAAATTATAAAAAGCTATTGGTGCCGGTAATATATAAAAACCAAAAATTTGACCTTATCAAGTAAATTGTACCGCAGCGGTAGTAACAGTTGTCTATGTCTACGTCTACGTCTGAAACTGAAAGAAGCAGAAGAATGCTTGGAAATTTTACGCTTTCCAAAGGAGGGGTACAGAGATCTTAAACTGCGCTACAGCCGACTAGTGCGATTATATAAGGAATGCAAGGTTGGTGACTTTACTGTATGTTGGAAGAACAGAAACTGATGAAAAGTTGCAAGAACGTGTTAAGGTCGATGTTAGCAAAAGCCTACCGAAGTAGCAAATAAAGACCGTACACTAAAATTAAGAAAATGTGATTATAATTGAATTGAAATTGAATTAACCTCGCCATGAGGATAAATATGGTGAATTGAATATTGGAAGTGATTCAATTAGAATATAGATTTCTTTCCCCAGTTTCCGTAACCCCTTGTGGGCATGGGGCGGGAGAAGAACTTCACTCGATTTGAGAGAACGGACCTACCATTAAAGTGGATTTCGAACCACTGACACCCCCCCCCCCTCTCCTGGTTCGGCGAGCCTGGAAATACAGACAATCGTATTTTATTGACTGAACAAACTATCAAGTTTTTGTTGTTCTGGTGAAAATATGTTGGCGAGCGTAAATAAAAAAAATTAACATCAATGCATATAAGCAAGCATACAATGTTTTTATTTTAAAATAATTCACAATTTATTTCAAATGTATTCAATGAAAATATAAAACACTATATTTTGAGAATTGAATAAATTTTTTTAAATGTTCAGTAAAAGTAGGAAAAGAAAAACGAAAATACTAAAAACAAATGTTTCTTAAATATTCAGCAGTTTTTAATTTACATGTTTATTTCGAAAAATAAAAAAAATTGTGCATTTTATTTAGAAAACAAAGTTTTTTCTTGAGACTTATCTCTTAAAATAGTCTTAAACTATTCGTAACATAGGAAATGTAGTTTTAAATTATTGGTAACATAGGAAATATAGTTGTTACAATGTATTAAGGAAAATTTAATAAATTAAAAAATACAAAACTGGTAAAAACAGGTATAGCAACAAAATTCCTAAAGTATATTTATTTTAAGATATATGTAGTTATTAAAGATTTGAAAGCAGAATTTTCTTAATGGTTCTGGTTCTTTAAATAAGATATTCGCTTTCTTTTCGTTTTTTTAAAATCACATTTTAATGAGTGAGACCAATCCTTATATCACATGTATTAAAGCCTATCTAATAAGTACCAAATATATAGATTCTTTTACGTCATTCTTATTCAATACTCCCTTAATGAGAATTGGTTACATTTGAAAAGAAAATAGCAATTTAAGTGTATAACTAACAAAAGTTTGAAAAAATTTAGAAATGGCACTTTGGGTATAATAATGACACAGAACTTGAACTTTAGAAATATTAAAACAATTTCTGAAAAGACATAAAAGGAATGAAGAGTAATATGCAGCTTTTTTTGTAAGATTTAGTTTGTACGTCTTTTGTGTAAGAGTTTGATGAAAAACTTGTACAATACAACACGATCATTATATAGCTATAGAACAATTTAAACCATGTACAGTTTTAGAGTCAGTACCTGTAGCCTTTTGTAAAAAATTTTCCACGTAGCCCAAGTTTAGTTTTGCGACGAAAGTAGCAGGATATTCTGACAATTAGAATATAATGAAAGAATAATTTATTTTATAATTTAGTTTTTGCTTTGTACAGCTGCTATTTTAATAAGCAAAATACGATTGCGTTCCACTACGTGCAGAACGCATTACACTAAAAAATGTATGAGTGCAACTATGCAAAAAGCGCACAAAACAACACATCTAAAAATAAATTTTACAGCTAAATACTTCTATGAAAATATCATAAATAAAATAGTGTTCTTGAAAAATATTTAAAAATAGCACAATGTGGTAACTAAACGACAATCATAGTTAAAACTGGCAGCTTTACACGTGTGGTTAATTCTTTATATTCGGAATCACAAGCAATCGATTAAATCGAGTAACTAAAGACTAGAAAATGCTATTATCAGGTAAACAAATATTTATATGTACATTTAAAATTATAAGAAGTAGAAGCACCACCGTTTATCGATATACACATATATAAATGACTCAATGAGACGGGTAGTGCTTGAGTATTTTCAATTTGCATTGTCGACGCAGATGCATAAGCAATTTTCCGATAAATCTCCTCTCCTTTAAGTGGACTCAATTTACAGTTACGATTAAATAATAGCAATTAGCTTCCTTCATGATATCAATCTAACTTGTCTCAATTTGACCAACTGCAAAGCCTGAATAACGAATGAAGTACTTTCATTCACCGCCGTACTAAGTAGACACCTCTGCCTGGATTTCAAATTCTTTTCTATTTAGATTGACGTGCACTTGCACAAGTCACGAAAACGATTATGTTTCGGTAATTTTGAAATGAATTTTTTATAACTTTTGTTCATGCGTATAAGTTGAGGATTGAAGAAAATGTAATTCTCTATTTTACTTTCATAACTGCTTTAGAACTTTAGAATTAAAACACATATTGTTGACAAAATAAATTCAAAACCAGAGGAACATAAAATTCATTAAAATAGAAAAAGCTGTTCATAATTGACGTGATGCAAGTACTAATATATAAATAAATAAATATATATACAATATATATATATATATATATATATATATATATATATATATATATATATATATACATATATATATATATATATATATATATATATATATATATATATATATATATATATTTCGGAAATCCACTTTTCACAGTTTACTTATGGATTTTTCTCGATGACAAGGTGCAGAGTCAGTTATCTTGGAAAATTAAAAAATATAGAAAAGAACAACTATTTAGAAAGGTAAGCTGGCAGCAAACATGTTTTCTATCAGGGGAGGAGCAGGCACTAAATCTTCTAATTTTAAATAAAATATCCTCTGCAGGCCCTGAACACTTAGTGATCTAAGTTCAGGTAACTTTCCTAGCAGTCTACTGAAGTAATGGTGCTTCTTCTGAGCTTCGGCGTTGTACGTAACATGATCTCGGAGACTACTGATGATTTTCATTTGTAATTGCTCTACTCGCTTGGGTTCTTTAAGTCCGTGGCGTTCTAAAAGTACGAAAAAGAAAATCTGTTCAGTTTGTAAGTGTTTATTGTAAGCGAATGACGTACCTGTTACTAATGTCAGAGCACATAAGCAAGCAAAAGCTGATATGTCAATTTGGAAGGAATGAAGGCTTTTACTGAATTCTAAAATGGCATTCAACCAATCCCCAAAAGATCTTTGGCACTGTAGTTTATGTAAGACTACCCCATTACAAAATGTTAACCTAATATCCTCCGGTTTCACTCTGTAGGAAAGTCGTAAGACAAATAGCTCTAACGACGCTGATTGGAATAAAAGTTCTTGATCTTCATGCGAAAGATCCGTGTATCCAGGAATTTTGTCTGCAAAATGTTTAATAACATCCACAGATGTTGTAAGTAAATTATAAAATTGTTGTATTTTCTCAGCCTCTCCTATTAAAGGTTCATTTCGAACTGGTTCTTTATATAAACTATAGTCAAGGCTTGCTAAATCTGGCGTTGTATCCACATGTGCGCGGACCAAGGCGGTTATTAATGAGATTGGCGGACTTGGAGGAGATTCTTGTGGGGACTTAGGTTTCGAAGGCAGGCGACCTCGCCGACCTTTTAGGGAGTCTGTTCTAACAACTTCTTTTACCATTCCAACAGCCAAACATTTCTGAAATCTGCAGAACTGACATCTGTTTCTGCGTCGTTTATCTACTGGACAAGATTTATCTGCAAGACATACATACTTCGAACCTTTTTGGACAGTTCTTTTAAAAAATCCTTTACATCCTTCGCAAGTTCGAACACCATAATGTTGACATGCTGCGGAGTCACCGCAAACGGCGCATAGCTGAGATGGATTTTGTGCAAAATTGGTGTTGCGAGAGTTAAGAGGATCACTGTTGCTTATCAGGTTAGAGCCACTGCTGCTGCTACTTTGGCAACCTGGTGAACTAGAAGCAGAACTTGGCGCACTTGGAATGGTTTTCAATAAACCAACTCTTGATGGCTTCGGACTTTCACTACTGGACGCTGATTCGGACCTTTGAAGAGGAAGTGATGCTCTACGCTGAGATGTCGCAACATTTAATTCAGAGATCGTTGGAAAGGCAGGAAGTGAGTACCTATCACCGGAAGAGCAGTAAGTCTGAAATACGATCAGAATACACTTTTATGTTTTGTATTGAGTTATTTATATATGGACGTAATACCAGTTGTTGTTGCGATGTCTGACACGAGAAAATACTTCCTTCTACTGCTGATGGATTTGTAAATGTTGAATGATAAGGGAACTCGTATGCAGACAGTTGATGTGTACTACTGTACCCTTGACCATAGTAATACGATGAAACAGCTTGATGATGGCGAGAGGTAAGATTACCACACTTTTCATCCATTTTCACTGCTAGATTCGGTAACTGAGTATACTTTACTGAATATGTTTCTTGAAAGCTAGGAAGTGAGGAGCCAGATGCTAATGGAACAGTAGTTGATTTCTCTGGAATATTTCTTATGCTTTCGGAACCGTCAGCTTGTTGCGATCTAACTTGTAAACTATGTACAACTTCTGGCGTTGTACGTTCAAAATAAAGTTGTTCTTGTTCAAGAGCTGTTAGTGCTTGATTACCTTGCTCAGAAGGTATTTGCTTTTCTTTGATTGAAGTAGGAGTTATCTTTGCTGTACATTCAGCATTATTCCCAGTTTGTGAGTTCTGACCATTAGTGGCTAATAAAATTTCATTGGACGAAGTAGAAGGTTGTGTCTGAACATTAAATTCGGGTGACCCAGCAACGGCACCTCGCTGCTCATATTCAGTAGATTCTATTTCAGTTGAAAATAATAAATCAGAAAATTGATGCAAAGTGTGCTGCGCTAATTGTTCTTCTGATTCATTAAGATTAAGGTGGGTTTGTTGAGAAGAGAAATTGTCAAATGTAGAAAAACAACCAAGAGAATTCTGAAAAAAGGTAAAGGATCATTTATTTATGGTTATTCAAATAAATTATTTAAAAAATTATAGTGGTATATAAAATGTATTAATTATTACAGTTTTGGTCACACGTACGTTTGGTTGAAGAAGCAGCATACTTGCAAAGGGCGCTTCCTGAGGGTTTCTTCTCGAGGGAGAAATCTCTTCTATGTTCCCTCTTGATACCTCCACTTGAGATATTGTTTGTGCAGTAGTAGCTGCGGCTGTTGCCGGATGCGAAGGAGCACCTGCAGACAAATTTAAATTGATATTATTTCAATTTAAAAAACTGAAAAATGTTTATCTAAATATGTTTTAAGCTGATTATAGTACAAGAACTGAAGCCGTTATTAATGTTACTAAATGAATATTACTGTAATATTAACATTTATTCAATGATTGTAAGTAGATACGTAACAGTTTTATATCTGCGTTAGTTATTGTTTTGAATGTTTGTTTCTTTCACGCTGTTGCGACTGAGCTGATTTTGATTAGTTAGTTGTTAGACTCGTCTTGACGTTAATGACACTGAGTATATAGAAATAGAAAATGGAAAATCTAGGTATGGAATAAACGATTCCGAAAATATATATTATATTATAGTTAGATAGTCGTAGGCTAACATTGCCAACTCCCATTGCTGGCAGTCAAAGTTAATTTTAATTGTTATCATTAGTAACTTTATGAAGAAACAGAACAATCTTTAGGTAATTTGCAGGGAGCTTGTCTTAGAGTTACTTAAAAGTAGTCTTGTTTGCTTTATTTTATTTCGCTTTTATGCATACAGTTTTTTAACCGATTTCCCAAAGAAGTAGAAGGTTCTAAGTTCGACGCCTTTTTTAATGGATAACCGGGGGCCGACTTGGATGATTCTTTTTTTGTTGTATAGAGTACAATAGAGGGGTGTAGGCAAACTTCGTGAAGTGTGGCCTGAAAGCTTGCGACTAGCGTGGTACTGGTGGCAGAAGTGAAGCCCAATTTTGTAACGGGTTGATAATTGCTTTGTTGCTGTATAGAGTATCTCACTTCGTTTGTATAATGATAAAAATGTTGGGCCTAGGATGGAAGTGGGAGCAGGGGCAGCATCTAGCTTCGTAAGGTGTAGAGCGGTTTTGATGATTTTGAATCTCTTATACAGATACGTTTCCAGTCGCCTTACTTCCCAAAGCGTGGTCCGACTGTGGTCATGGTAAGAATTTTGCACCTCGCGTGAGAGTACGAAAAGTGGATGGCAACTAATTCTATAAGGTGTTGTCAGATTTGAATGATTTTGTTTCCATTGTATAGAGTTCAAAACCTCTACAACTGTTACAATCGCTTTGCTCATGCGAGAAGCACGTTTCAAGAAGTAAAAAGTGGAAAATAAAATAGTTAATAAAGTTTAATCGAGTTCACAAAAAGCTCTAAAAAGCAAAAAGTAAGATTTGATTTTATGTCTACTACGGCATTTGGAGGGCGGTGTAAATTAAACAAAACTATCTATCTACAATGAAAGATACCATATAAATCTGATTAAATATGACATCACGCGAAATCACAAGGAAGTAGTATTAATATAATGTTTTATAGATTGAATATTTCTCATTGTTTGTTTTATTTGCACCGACTTTAAATTGTCGTAATAGACAAAAAATTGAATATTATTTTATACTTTCTAGAGCTTTTAGTGAAGCTCAACTGTTTTTTTTTTAAATTGTTTTGTATAAGTGTAACAGAATGCATAAAATTAAATAAATTGTCCCATATTTTTATAAAAAATTTTCGTTTTGTTAATTTTTTTCTATTTAAAAGAAATAAAGTGTTTAATTTATACAAGCTCAGATTTCGTAAGGCTCCTACGTAACTCATTAAAAGGTTTATGACATTTGTATGCGAATTTTTGTCAAATATATCCTGTATTACGAGCTAATTTTTTCATTGCTTTGCTTTAGCGCCTTTTCCTTTGACGGATTGTTAGTAAAAGAATTGTTAGGTAAAATTAAATTCTCGTAAAGAAGAATGAATATACCGCTATCAACTTTCTTGCAGTTCGAAGGAGAGAAACGATAATTTTGTAAAGTAATTTAAAAATCCCAGAAGTCTCGTAAAATTACTGACATTTAATTTTTATTGCATTTAAAAGGGTTTTTGCAATTTTTGCCACATTTTTGCCATCCATTCTGTTATGAATGTAATGAGTTTCCTGCAATAACTGCGCGGAACGAATGGCGACGATTATTATAAGGTACATAAATTTCGTTATATGAACAGCGAGTGTGAACTCCCTTTTTACTACAGTTATGTAAAATGATTTTGTTTTCCTTTTTAATTTTCATAAGGGATAAAGGACTGCTCATAAGATTCGTAAGTGTTTATTATAGCCCCAAATAATTGACAATGGGCAAAGAAAAGAAATAATTGTTTTATTTGATTGTACATTTTTTACCTCACCATGAATTGGCTATTACAAAAACCTTGAGGAGTGGAAAGGACGGAAGCGGTAGCATTTCGATTACACAAGTAAAAATTTGTCTTTTCTTGCACGAATTCTAACTCTACACAACATTTTATGTGTTTAGATGTTTAATTATTGATTTGTACAATTAAAATTTCAGAAGAAAAATCAAATTAACAATCGAAAATTATTTTGCTTTATATTATACATACATACATAGTTAAAGTCAGCCGAAGTTAGTTATAGTATAAAATAGAACTAAAGTGGAAAAATTTCTAATTTTTCAGCGTTCTTGAGAGACTTTGGTGGAAATCTTATCAAAACACACGCAGATCTAGATAAAGAGAACATGGAAAGTTTACACGACCAACATCTGAAGCAGTGCTACCATGGCCAGAAAGAATCAGATATACCGCGTATGTTGTAGCTTGCTACCGCATCACAACTGTGCTGGTCACCAATATCTAACCGAAAAATGTTTGATAATTTCCATACCAGGCTGCATAACATCTCAATAATTTAGAGCTATGGGCAGACCCACCAAGCAGATTAAGAACTAAAGAAGGTAGTGCGAATAAAACAAACAATCAAGCGCACTTTTAACACTAATGAGGCAAACTTTCTTAAGGATTTATTAGAAAGAGTACATCGAAGAAGCTGATTTCATGATACTATTACTAATAAAGTATAGCATATCGAGATATGACATGGATGAAAACATTTTAGGCCTAATCGATTAGAAAAGGGTTAAGTAATAACAATCCCTTAAAATTCTATTATTAATAAATTAAGGGGGGGAATCGTCTCCAGAAATAATTTTTTTTAAATTTTTTGTTTTTTGCGATCAACTTGAAATTTTGCACAGATATTCTTTGTACAAACCTAATTTATTTTTTATTAATTGTTATAATGAATATTGTTTTTAACGATTTGTTTATAACAAAAAACTCTTTTTTTCTGTTTTCCTCAAATTTTTATTTTTTTTTATTAAATGCAGGTTCATGTAAAGCGGAATGACTTATTTTAATAAAAAAAATTTGGTTCGTTGATTTCAGGTAACTACAAGATCCTGCGCAAACTCGAGGAGTTAAGTTTGATCAGCTGTATCGCCGCCATTTTGTTTTTTTCAGGAATGAAAAAATTTGCCACATCAACAAAGTAGAATATAACTAGTGGAATAGTCAAGTATATATACTGCCACGTATAATCCTAGTAAGAAGCTCATGTGGAATACACGTAGATGCGACGTAGATCTTAATCTCCTGAAAGAAGCATATATATCTTTTTGAGTTCCGCTCATTTTTACTGTATCAAAGATTTGACACTTATTAATAGTTTTTTTAATCTAATGTCTCAAATTTGGCAGATTTTAAACCTTTCCAAAATAAATTAAAAAGACGAAGAATTTATTTTGCGTGCTTTAAAATCTTATATAGTCTTTTATTAAAACATTTTTATATGAAAAGTGTGTAAGTGTTTTCGATCACAATTAGCACTTGAATAGAAAACCAGAACTGTCCATTTTGAAATTTTCAACTGAGAGGTAGTCATGTTTCTCTCAAGGTGAAGACAGGGAGGAAGATAAAGGTGAACTGTTAACTTTAACTTGCGGTGATTTCCGTTTAAAACGAAAAAATAAAACGTTCCCAAAATATTTTGAAAAAACGTCCCCAAAATATACATTTTTAGGGCTAAGACTGTTCTGTTCTTCGTACATACTCATAATATTCCTGGAAGTAAAAAAAATTTTTGCGCTTGCAAATACGTTTCACAAAAAAAATTTCAAAATGCTGAAATAAATTGAAATATCAAAATAAACTAAACCGATCTATTCGATCTATGTATATCGATCCTTTTAAGGCGATTAATCGATCTACGAAATCGGAAAAAAATTACAGATCGATCCGTACTGAATCGATTTTATCAGTTCGATTCCCCATCACTAAATACTACTGTTTATCACTTTTTCTGTTAACAAACAAGTTTCACGTTGATCGCGCTTCATTTATCGCGACATTTGTTTACCTTAAGCTGTAGAATGATTTTTGTGACTTTTTTAAACTTAGCCAGGGGACTGTTTACAAATTTAATCGACAACTGTTTAGTGTTCTTTTATCGAGATAAATATTTCCAATAGAGACTTTTCGGCCTTGTAAATATGCATACAAACCTTCATAGGTCAACTGCAAAATCGCACTACTTATTAAACTCAAATAGCATTCTTATATGTTTGTTCCAAGTTGTAATGTAATGTAATGTAGGGGACTGTTTTTTCAGTGATTAAAATGCAAAAAAGGCATGAAATTTAGATGTTTAGTTTTTTGTTTGTTTAATTTGCACCGACTTCAAATGTCGTAATAGGTCTAAAATTAAATATTATTTTATAGTTTGTAGCGCTTTTTGTGTAGTCGGTTCCACGTTTGTCACACACTATGAACGATATGACAGACACTATGAACTCAAACAAAAAATTTTTACCAGGGTCCTAATCCTACAACGTACTTCACAAAGCAAGAAAGAGCCATCCAAATCAAATTAAGTATTATTTATATTTAGCGCTTTTAGTGAAGTCTACCTTCTAACTTTTTTTAAAACTATTTTAACTTCCCACATATAGTTTTAAATTTTTTTACATTTCAAAGTCACCATAGTGTTTTACGCATGATTTTGAACACATGCATGTGTGTGTTCGTGTGTTCGTACGTACGTTCGGACCCACTTTTTTCGACAACGATATCTCGCGAACAAAAAACGATAACGACTTCCCTATGGTGTCATTCGAAGCGTATTATTGTTAATAAGAGCTGAAAGAAATTTAATTAATTTCAGTTCAGCCGTTTTTTTGTTTAAACAAAAAAACTGAAAACTGATTTTAGACTTTCTTGAAAAGGATTTCTTCGATATAATTTGTTCTGATGACGATCGGGACATGAAAAAGTCGGATAATAACAATTTATTATGAACAGCAATTGTTTATAATGATGAAAAATTGTTTATAACAATAAATAATTGTTTATAACAATAATAAATTTATAATCATAAAAAATGGTTTTACCTGGTTGAAAATTGATTATGAAAATTGGAAATTGAATACAAAATTGAAGATTGTTCATAGCAATTGAAAATTATTATAAACAATGAAAAATTCTTATAAACAATTGCAATTTTTTTTACCACAAAAAATTTCTTTTATGAATAAACTTTGTTTATATCAATTAAAAATGGTCTATAACAATTAAGAATTGTTTATATCAATTAAAAATTGTTTATAACAATTCAAAATTATTAATAACAAATGAATTCAAAACAGAGTGGATTTATTTGGTTTTCATTAAAAAATAGTTCTATAACGGAATAACTTTTTAAAAATTTTTTTGCATCTAATTACAACGAAATTATCATGATAAATTAAATTCAATAATTTATTTATTTATAAATTTAAAATATCAATTTTTTAAGTATTTTTGAATGACATAAAAGTGAGCGAAAGTTTTTTTTAAAAGGATTCATCTGATCTTATTGGTTTTGATACAACTCGATACTTAAAAAAAACAGATATTTTTTTGTAACATTAAAAAAATGGTAAAAAAACCATAAATAGTAGATATTAATGATAAATAAAACGATAAATCGAATAGTATGAATTTTATTGAGTTTTCACTTACTCGTTTGTACTATGATCATGAAATTTATCGCCATTAACAATTAAATATTGTTAATAATAATTGAATATTGTTAATAACAATTGAAGATTGTTATTAACTGGGAAGTTGTTCGTGTGAACCTCAAGGGTCGCACTAATGATGCGACACCCAGAATCTGGACCCACCCCACTAGTTTTTAAATTGTATTTTCACAAGAGTTTCGCAACTAAGGAAGGCAGCTACTAACAAACACAATTTTTTTTTATCTGGGTTAATCACATTATGTAATCGGGTTTTAACTTTAACTACAAATCTACAAATCATATGTATGATTTATGAACGAGCTGTAGATTTGATTACAAATAATTCATTTAGTGTTCATTTTCCTAATTATATAAATCAATATATATATATATATATATATATATATATATATATA
The DNA here is from genome assembly GCA_964036015.1 of Leptarthrus brevirostris. Classification (NCBI taxonomy): domain Eukaryota; kingdom Metazoa; phylum Arthropoda; class Insecta; order Diptera; family Asilidae; genus Leptarthrus; species Leptarthrus brevirostris. Next base: position 76,494,179 of record OZ038375.1, read on the forward strand.
TATATATATATATATATATATATATATATATATATATATATATATATATATATATATATATATATATATATATATATATATATACAATCACTACTCTAGATAATTATTGCTTCATTTATAAGAGCTTTAAATGATTCATTCAAATATATAAAATGGTCTAGAAGATTACTCTTTACCAAATCATTTTCAAACGCTCCTCGTACGAGGAAGTTGTTAATAAAAATGTACCTTCATCGATTCGAATTTGAGGCTAATGGTTCGTTGAGTTTCGTGCAATCAAAATACATTACATTATTTAAAATTTTGAAGTAGTTATTACAATTGAAAGCAATCAATTTTGCTTAATTTTTGTTCTTCACACTTTATTTAGTGTTTTAATACATACATAAGAAAGTAGTACCTATGCTACAGAGCTCGGATAAACTTAAAAATAATGAAGGTGGTGCTTTATGTAAGGTTTTTTCTAGTTGATGACTATCGAAACGGCGTATTTGTTTTTAGTCTCGTCAATGAATTCTAAGTTTAAATAACCCTTCAATTTCTTTAATGCACCTTCGTTTGATCTTGTGATATAATGTGCACGAATTAATTATCATGGTCGAGCTTAACATAATCTGCACACACATAAGGGAAACTAAGCTAGTACTAGAAAAATAAATAAATTAAAATTCAGTAAAAGGTGATTCTGTAACATTTGCAGATAGAAGGAATGCATTCTCTGGTAATAAAAGTTCGAATAATTTATTTCAGATATTTCACTTTTTCTGGTAATAACAAAAAATCATATGTATATAGTTCTGTAGTGAGATACCAGCTTTAACGAAGGAGGGATATTAAACCTATTTTGGCTTACTAGCAAAATAATTTATCAAGGTGTGTTATGACACCTTGCGTAACTCGTTTAATGGTTGAAGCAGCACTGTAGTGTTCATAGTATGCGCAGAAAACAGCCAAAATGATGAAACCCAAGTGAACATGCTCATCTTAGTGCCAGAGGTTACAGTCGAAGCCAGAGCCAAACCTAAAAGCATGCGGCGCTGTGCTACATGGAATTATGTAAACTCAGTAGATTCATCCGATCTTTACAAAGGCCCATTGGTCTGTGGGTCTGCATTCGTGGTGCTGTGCTCAATACCTGAGCAGGTACCAGCGTTTCAGCGTATTTGCAAATTGATACCCTCAAGAACAATTTATTTGTAATATTCAACTTAATTTTTTAATTCAATTTTTCCCCGGTGGGCCTTCTTCTCGTATTAAGTCGTGGTCTTCACGCTGAGTGAAAGTATTGACCCGAAAACAACAGCACACAGGCAAATCTTTAATCAAGCGGACCATCACTCAATATCCAGTTATAGAGCCCGAACGAAGTGCATCTCACATAATTTGTTGCAGCAAATATATATTTTTTTTCACATCAAGTTTATTAATACAAATTTGTTGAGTTAAAGAATTTTGTTAAGTACATTTCGAAAAATACTGTCAATTGTAAAGAAGAGTAAGCAATGTAATTACCTGCAAACTAAACAATTTGTGGAGTTTATCCCTAGCAAGTAATATCACTACTTTGCATGCACGTAGTGAATTTTTATTGTACTTTTTGGGTTAGAAATGTGGTAATATTACACATTTGTTTACGAATTGCTTACATATAGGAATTTAAAAAATGCTGAGTTCGTAAATTAATGAGCATAAACAACATCTGATCTTTTCATACAAAATGCACTTAAAACTATTTTGATGATCTTAATTTATTTTCGTCATATTTGTTTTTGTTTCCATTTTTAAAATTTAAACATAAATCCATTCAACCAAAACTTGTATTCAAAATATTTAATGGACAACGTATTCTTAGTACCTTAAAATTATGTAATTAGATTTATTATTTTTATTTCGAGACAGCGTAATAGAGCAACTTCAATTTCAATTTTCTACCTAGAGTTTTGAAAAAATCCTGTGTCTATTCTTCTTTTCAGGGTTTATTAGAAGGTTTGCATCGAAGATGACAGCATTTACAAAGAAACTGCTATTTTAATATAACACATGGGCTGAAAAGTCCTGGGCCTAACACATAGATGGCGCTAGTCTTATTGCATTCACCGCTTTTTCAGTTAGTACTAACCTTCAAAAGAAAGCCGTTAAAATTTCATGATATTCTACTTATAAGTTTGTGAGTTATTGTGCTAAGAGTAACACTACTTTTGTTATTTTCGGAACAATGGATCAAAAACAATTTTTGAATTTTACACTGCTTCTTGATGGGAAAAAATACCGTTCAAGCAAAGCAATGGCTTGAAAAGTGTTATAAGGACTTCGCTCCATCGAAAACAACAATAAAACGTTGGTTTGCTGACTTCAAACGTGGTCGTAGAGACACTGATGATGCAGAACGCAGTGGACGTCCAAATGAGGCGGTAACACCAGAGCACATCAAAAAAATCCGCAAAATCGTTTTGAATGATCGAAAAGTGAAGTTACGTGAGTTAGCTGACATCGTAAAGATATCAAAAGAACGTGTTGGTTTTATATTGCATGAGCATTTGACTATGAGAAAGCTCTGTTCAAAGTGGGTGCCGCGTTTGCTCACTGTTGACCAAAAACAAGAACGTGTTGATGATTCTGAGCAGTGTTTGGCCATGATTAAACGTAACAAACCGACATTTTTGCGTCGATATGTGACAATGTATGAAATATGAATCCATCACTTCACTCCGGAATCAAAACGATCGTCATCTGAGTGGAGAGCAACTGGTGAACCTCGTCCAAAGCGCCCGAAAACACAACAATCGGCTGGATAGGTTATGGCCTCGGTATTTTGGGATGTGCGTGGTGTAATATTCATCGACTATCTTGAGAAGGTAAATACCATCAACAGTAAATATTATGTAGCGTTATTGGAGCTTCTGAAGGCTGAAATTGCAAAGAAACGACCGCATATGGCAAAGACAAAAATTTTGTTTAATCAAGACAACGCACCGTGTCACAAGTCAATCAAAACAATGGCAAAACTACATGAATTGAACTTCGAATTGCTCCCACATCCACCGTATTCGCCAGATTTGGCTTCCAGCGACTAGTGGCTGTTCGCAGACCTCAAAAAACTGCTCACCGGTAAGAAATTTCGCTCGAATGAAGAGGTTATCGCTGAAACTGAGGCCTATTTTGAGGCAAAAGATAAATCGTTCTACAAAAGTGGTATTGAAATGTTAGAGCGGCGCTGGACTGATTGTGTGGCTTTTGATGGAGATTACGTTGATGAATAAAGCCAATTTTGAACAAAAAAAACCGCGTTTTCTTTGTTAGGCCCGGGACTTTTCAGCCCATGTGTTATGTATATTCCCCGATAGGGAATTTTACGAGCAGGGGAGGTGAACATGAAGACCTCGACGGTGTTTCTGCTACTATTACGATTTTAAGTAATGAAGTTTTTGTTCCTGGTTTGTCTTCTGCACGACGTCATCGCATACATGATGTCATCGTTTCTGTTGCATTCTCCTTCTCACATTCATTAACAAACTCCTCTTCACATTTCCTGAACTGCAATCAAACAACTCATATTACTCCTGAGATAATTCGTCCGTTTCCGAGATTGAAAAAAAAATAGATTGCTGTGGAGGATCCCGAGTTTATAAGGATACACTGAAAAAAATATTTTAAAGGAACTGGTCGCGCAGAGGAAGAATAACGCAAAAGCGCAAAAGAAGAAAGTCTCTAAGACTAGACAATCAAATCAAGTGTTGGATTCTTTCTCGGGGGATAGCGTTGATTACAGCGTTAGGAATTTCAACTATTTTATAAACTTCGGAAAAGAATCTGACAACAAGATGAAATAAGAAAAAAGTCTAACTATGTATTTTATTGACCTTTCGTTGAAAATGTTTGACTTGCCTTTTAGAACTGATGTAGGAGCTAAGTTACCTGACTCTGATCGCATGCCTGGTAATGCCGATCTCGAAATAAAATGCAGTTTAAAGTAAATTTTTTTGGATATAGATATTCGGTAAGTCTCTAGTGATCTCAAATAAGTTCCTTTAGTAGAACTAAGGTGTAATATTATATTATGTTATTTGAAATATTTTATTTTATGTTATTTTTTATTAAGTTACTGACTGATGCTCATGGCTATGAACGCATGTTAAGATCATTAAACAACGCCATTACTACGATCCTCGTTTGGGGCAGAGCAAACCGTGTTATGTTTAATGCATCCAAAACTCAATTCTATTTAATGTCCCTTAAAAAAGTCCCAGTCCACCCTAAATCTATTTCAGTCGACGGAGTGAATATACCCAATTCGCCCTTTAATAGATTTACAAAAAAAAAAAAAAAAAAAAATTAAGGTACGTGGATGAATACAACAATAGATAAATATAGTTAAATATATATAGTTTAAAAAAAAAAATTTGAACCGACTTCACAAAAAGCGCTAAAGAGCATAAAATAATTTTTAATTTTATATCTATTACGACATTTTGAAGTCGGTGAAGTCCAAGAAACAAAATAACAAAAACAAAAGTTGAAATTTAATTTTCATTTCGTAGCTGAAAGTTCAGGTGGTATTATGTATTATCCTCAATTGTGGTTGTAGGAAATTGAAATTTGTATAATTTGTGATAATTTTCATTGCCGTATAACCCAAATTTCATTGAAGGGGAATGAAAATGCCCCACTTTTGTTGTCAACGGTTCATTTAAGAGCAAGAATAATTGGTTTTCCTTATTGAAATATGTATGTACACATGTTGCAATATAAATATGAAAGCTTGTATTTTGCGTTCTGTTTGGTGTTACCAGATTGTCTAATCAGAAAAAATATGATAAAAAATTAAGGTTTGCTAATTAAGACGATGATTACAATCCGATGATAACTGAATTGTTTTTTAATTGACTTAGATCGTTCTTTGCTGTATTCTTAATATGTATCCTTAATTTTATTTAAAGCCAATGCCACTGAAACTATACGGTTGGAGAATTATTTCTTATTACATAAACAAAAGTGTACATAATTATACTTTTCAGAGATTTATGGTTAAATATAAAATAAGTTATTTTTCTCAGATTAGCAGAATTACCGAAACTTCCAGCTGTAAGGTATTGTCTGAATAATATTAGGTAGATATGCGAAATAATTTAAATGTATATTTAATTTCCGTCAAATATGAACAGAAGATGAATATCTATTCGCTTTCCATAAAAACTGCAAATTACCTTTTATTATGCAAACCGCCTTAAATAAAATTTATCTTCCTCGAAGTGATGAAGGAATGTAAGCAAAGTTGACCCTTGTACTGTCGCTCCCAGTGAATTAAGCCAATTCCAAATTGAAAACAATACCGATTTCACAGAATACACGGGTCTTCCTACCTTCCTTCTACCTATGCATGCTGCTTAACTATAAGGCCCAAGTCGTAACCACAGGCAAAAGTATGGCATAAACATGTTGAACTAATAACAATCGTGGCGTTCACAGAACGCACCCATAAATCCGATAGGAAAGTCAAACCTTAACGTCCGCGATTATTGAAAGTGTGAGTGCAAAAAACCGATTCTTGAATGCTCTGTGCATCTATGTACTGCTGCCAATATTTTATTGTTGCTGTTTTGTCTATTACACGGTTTTTTGCAAAAAGGTAGATTGTACGTGATCGCGACAGAGATGTTATGTAAATTGTGATGTTCATTGATAAGATGAGGTCCGGGACGAAAGCGACATTAATGTTGATGATAATCGCCTTTTCGTACTTTGTCATCAGTACTTTTTCGATGTACGTACATACTTATTTTATGATGGGAAGTGGAGTGAAAAACGTTGCTGCTGCAAATGACTTTCGCAGATATTATAATGGTCCTTTAATTAACAGAGTAAAGAAATTAGCAATTTTGTGACGATCACTCTACGAAATGTAAATTATTGTAAAAAAATCTCGGTTGAGAATATTGCTTTTAGAATTGTCAAGGATTTGAAACTATCATCGAAAAGCTTTTTGGCAAAGCAAAAAATGTCTTTCTTTTTCTTAAGTTTTCTTCAAAGGATTCAGATTTTTTTTGGAAATATGACAATTACTACATATGTTTTTCGAACACGAAGTGTATGGTTTTTGATCTGCAATGTTTTGCTATTTTACGCGATTATCGCGCAGGCAAAGGGAAAATCAAGGGTTTCGCGTATTTTCTTGTATGTATGTGCTTTGGTTCCGGTTACAGGCTAAACCGATTTGGATTAATAATGTGTGAGGAAAATGGCGCTCCCCGTTATCCCACCGAAATACCCTTTTTTTATCTTGCCGAGAGCGAGATCGCACTGAGACTGTGACGAGAGCGAGATCGTTTTCACCTTGACGAGACCAAGACCGAGATCTGCCAAAGTCTCGGTCTTGCCTGGGTGCCGTGAAGCAATAATAAACTCCCTCACTCTGTGATTATGCTTAAACTTGAAAGGTTCGGTTTTCCGCCTTCATTGCTCGACTGGATCTGCTCTTACTTAAAAGATAGGACTTACCGAGTATATTTCCGTAATACTTTATCTAGAGTCGTTAGGGCTTCATCTGGCGTGCCGCAGGGTAGCCATCTGGGCCGCTGTTGTTTATTCTTGCTATATACGACATTGTCCCTCTGTTTAACCACTCCAAAGTCTTAATCTACGCAGACGATATTAAGATTTCCTCATGCGTTATAAACAGTTATGATTCCTTCTGCATTCAGGATGATTTAAATACCTTTAAGAACTGGTGTGGATCTAATGGCCTACAGCTTAACTTGGATAAATGTGAAGCTATGTCATTCTCTAGAAACAAAAATCAGCTCGTCCTTGATTATACCTTTGCGGAAACTAATGCAGTCCGTTACTGACCTTGGACTGAAGCTTGACCGAAAACTCGATTTCACTCTGCACATTAACTATACTTTTTCTAATTCAGTTCTGGGTTATGTAAAGCGGTGGTCAAGGGAGTTTCTTGATCGGAAGACCTTAATTCACTTATTCTTTTCTTTGGTTAGGCCAATTCTCTAGTATGCCTCTCAGGTTTGGTCTCCCTGCTATGCTTTTCATTCTAGACGCATTGTGTCGGTGCAGAGGAACTTTGTTAGGTTCGCGCTAAGGGATATTCCATGGAATGATCCACTCAGGCTTCCTCCTTATGAGGATCGCCTCCGGTTGTTTAATAGCGGAATATGCACTCGTTGGAAGAACGACGTAGAGTTGCTGATCTAGTCTTTATTTACCAGCTTGTGAACTCGAACATAGATTCTTGCACTCTCGCAGGTATGGTTTCTTATAAGCATACCCCGTATAGCTTAAGGAGATTGCCTTTACTGCATGTTGTTCACTCTCAGTCTAACTATGGTATGTATGAGCCCATGAAAATTGAAATTTAATTAAGTTTAATTAGTTACAAAAATGTGCCCCACCCCGGTGTGTCTACCCTCATTAGAAAGAGAATGCTGAAATTGAGGATTAAATTTCATCTCGATCTAGTTAAATTTAATATATATACGATATTTCTCTCATCTCTTGGTATGAATTAACTGTTGGATGTTCATATATATTTGAAAGTTTAAATCATTACAATCGTTTCAATGGTTGTTAAGTAACTAACAAAGGGGATATTTGAAAGGTTCTTTTACAATATGTGCCAGTTTACTTAATTATCAATAGTAATTATTTACACTAGCACTTTAAGAAATTTTTAGTACCTATAAGTTTTTTTCTCGGTAAAAATACCTTCATACGGTATGAATCTCCATATATCATACTTTTTTAGTAATAGTAAAAGGAAAAGTTTCCTATTTTCTAATTACTATTAGAGATTATGGACACGGAACAGGGTTGTTGTGCAATGTTTACTTTTAGTAACCTTTTTTAACTAAATTCTTTTACCATCTGGAGGTAAATAAACTTGTATCACCTTTAAGGTTATACATGCTTGTGTACCAAAAACTTCGGTACTTATAAATCGATTATAATAATTCGTTTAACTCTTAGTTAATGGTGCTATTGTTTATTTTCTAAGATACCTTTGGTCGATTTAACTATAGTGGCTAAAAAAATACAAGACAAAAGTGAAAAATATTTTTAACTTTTGTTAAAAAAATTATTTCACGTAGGGTGATTATCCTAACTTGAAAGGGGATGAAAACAGCTAATTGAAGTTTAAATTTAATTTAATTTGTAAAAATTTAAAATTTTGCCCTAAAAATTTTCTTTGAAAAGTGAACTTCCTTAAGAAAATTATACAATACATACAAAGTTCTCTGGGGCGGGAGAACAAGTTCACCTGACTCGAGACAACGATTGCAAGTAGACCTGCAGCAAAGATTACTTACTACTACATTAGTAGTAGTAGAACAAAGTAGTGACAAATTTTTGGTTGCTTTTATATATTTCCAGCATCGGGCAACCCCGTAGTCAAAACGAAATATTTTTTCCGGGAGAGTTTATTGATAAGAGGCGTATACTTTTCTTAAGTGCTTTTACAACTGTCAAATGTACTTTACTCATTAAAAGAACAGAATATAAGTACTAACTCAGTCATGTGCTTCACATGAATTCTTTTTATTGGTGGTACTTTTTTGACAGCAGAATGTGATTCTCGTCGGATGAGAACAGAATTTTGACAGGAGTAAGTGATTATCTCAAATAATTTTGACAGGAGTAAATGACTGCACACTACCTGTACTCTTTATTTGCATGTATATTCTTATGACTTTAAAAGCTGGATATATTTTGTTTTACTCCGGTGATAGTGTTACTTTTTCAAGACTAGCTGGGTAATTTAGGAAGCCGGTTATCTAGTAGTAAGTAATTCTTGCCTACAGTTTAAAGTGGATTCCGAAATCACTGACATTTTCTTTGCAACCCCATTGCATTTTTATCGTAATCTGTTGTCAGCAGAAAATAACCATGGGTTGCCGTCGGTAGGATTCAAACCTGGGATCTTCGGATTGGTAGGCTGTGACGTTATCATTAACTCCACCTATAACTTATACAAAGTATGGATAGTTATTAAAGGGGAAGGAAACATTTAGGGATATTTTCAATTTTGCTGATTTAGCGGTTGTGAGCCACCTGCTCGGTGTAAATGAAACCCTATAGAAATATGGTTTACAACACTGACAACCTTTACTTTCTTCTGAACTGTAAGTGAATGAAATTCGTTCATTCTTTGCCGAGATATGAATTTTACCTGCACTCAGGCAGAGGGAGGGATAACGCAAGGGTAATTGAAGGGGCAGGAGGACGCAAGGGTCGGGAGTATACAAGGGTCCCAGGTCGCAAAGGAGTTCGCCAGGGCCTTCCAGGGACCCAAGTGTGGTTCCTCGCAAGGGGCGGGAGGATACAAGAGTCGTAGCTCGAAAGGGGCGTGAGGATACAAGGGTCGTAGCTCGCATGATGATCCTTTTTTTAGTATAGAGTATGTTCCTCCATTTTAATTTAACAATTCGTTTTGGGGCAGTGTGAAACGAATTTGATCAACTTAGAGAATTCAAGAAAGAAAATAGAAAAAGAGATCGGCGCTAAACTGGGAAATTCCCGTACTCTGTTTAGTTAACTCGTGTTATATTCAAAACAGTTCTTCAGGTGTTAAGATCAAAAATTCTGTAGTTTTGAAATATTTAGGCAATTTTTCGATAATCTAGTGAAGGTGAAAGGACACAGATAGTCATTAAGGCATGAGCCAAGAGGAAATCACGGGCAAATAAAATATTCTCGATATGCAATTCAGTCGGCTTTAAAACGATTTAAGGAGACCGGGATGCATGTAAATAAAGCACGTACAGGCAGAAATCGCCTAACTTTGGAACAAGAGGATCGTTTAGTTATTCGCGATTTTCTAAACCATCGCCGCTAAGAGTTTATTGAACACGCTGCTCACCTCAATTAACAAGGAGGTTAGACAATTTCTACACGAACCGTTAGGAGACTTGGAGAAGCTAGTTTAAAAGGCTGTAAAGTCATAAAAGACCGTGGCTTTCAGAGCGCAATAAAAAGGGACGCATGGGCATTGGAATGAAGAGGATTGGCCCAAATTCGTTTGGTCAGAGGAATCAAATTTTGAGGTTTATGATGATAAATTGATGATATAAGAATGATATGAAAGAATGTATATGTAGGATCTGGCAGGACTGATCACCCAAGGTAAGCCATCAGCCACCAGACATTCGCCACCAGCCAAGCAAGGTTTAGTACTTTGATGAGAGCAGGGCCACTCTCGGTCCAGTTGGCAGACAGTATGGAGCGCAGCAGCAGAAAATTGTACGCCGTTTAAACAATAAAGTTTTTAGTGTAAATTGAAAACGTTGATTTTACTTTGAACCCAACAAACAAGGAGCTCAACCGGGATTTTGACTAAAAGAGCTGACATCTTTGTGAATACCGTGGAGGTGCAGGTGCTGGTATGTAGTAGATCGGTATTTAATCAAGGAAGTAAAACAGCGAAATTGCATTAAACAAACACGAAGATTCAGGTTAGTGTTTTGCTTTTAATTTTTTTATGAAATTTCGTTAAATATGGGTAAACGAACAAAACTGAGGCGATGTAGTACCGTGCATTGAAAGCACTCTCGGGTGTGATGATGATTTTGATGAACTCAGGAACTCAGACGTGAACTAGAGGAGAAGGAAGCCACAATTAATTCCTTCAAGGAAAAAGTTAAAGATTTTGAAATTGAGGCTTTGCGACGTCAAGTCGAGGTACTTCAGAACTCTAGTACGGAGGCATGTGCACCAGAGAGATTTTCTTTCGTCGATATTGAAGAATCTTTCATTAAATTTAGTGGCCGTCCAGGTACAATTACAGTACTAGATTGGTTAAAGGATTTTGAGGCGACTGCTCAAACCTTTGAATGAAATGAGTTGAGAAAGCTAGTGTTCGCAAAACGCTTGCTGGAGCGTCCGGCTAAAATCGCTGTCCAGATAGTTGAGGGTATGAATTCGTGGGACGAATTAAAAAGGTTTCTATCGGAAGAATTTAAAAGCTCTCGAAATAGTGCTGAGCTACATGAAATGTTACGAAATAGGAGAAAGTTGCATTCAGAATCCTTATACGAATATTAACTGGCGATCAGGGAACTAGGGAAAAGAGCTAATCTCGAGGATAGTGCTATCATCAAGTACGTTTGCGATGGTATCGACGATAACCCGACCAATAAACTAATTTTGTATAGTTCTCAAAATCTAAATGAATTAAGGAGAAATTTAGATGCCTATGCAGTGGTATACGAAAAAGTTCACAGAAAGAAAGCATTGTTTAATACAAAACCAATATCTCCAGATGGTTCTCTTTGTTTTGCATGCGGTACTCGAGGTCATATTGCTAAGAGATGTCCCAAGAAAAATTTTGGGTCAAAGTGTTTCTTATGTAACAGGTTTGGGCATAAGAGCAAAGATTGTAAGAGCCATAAAAGCAGTGTGGCCAAAGCAAAGAAGGATGAAAGCAGTAACGTAGCTGTAATGAAGCACAATTTCTATAGGAATCGCAGTATGTGTAAAAGTTTGACTATTAACTTTCTGTGCACGGTCGCATTCATTGATACCGGTAGCGACTTGAGCCTGATAGACGAAAGTACCCATAGGGCACTAGGAACTCCAAAGTTAGCAGACTCTATTTCTTTCCGAGGAGTAGGCTCAGGGCGGAACCAACCATTGGGTTCATTTCAAGCAGATGTTTTGATCGACGGTTACACATTTGTTGACAATTTCCATGTTGTACCAGATGGTCTTCTACATGAGCGTTGTACTAGGACATTGCTAGATCAAGCGGAAGTAAATATTTCTACCTTGGGCATTTCCATCAAACCCTCACTGCTAGAAAATGATATCGCATGTTTAACTATTACGGCTGAGAGGGAAGTCAGTTTAGAGCATGTCAGAAACGTAGCTCATCGCAGAGAAATTATGGAACTTATCACTAGTTACAATCCAGAAACTAAAAAAAAACTGTCGGTTTCGAAATGAAAATAATAGTACAGGACGAAACGCCAATCAGTCAACCACCCAGATGGTTATCGAGGCCAGAGCTAGATCTTGTCAACAGTCAAATAGAAGAATGGATAAAAGATGATATTATTGCCCAAAGCCAGTCGGAGTTTGCAAGTCCAATAGTGGTTCTAAGTAAAAAGGATGGAACAAAGCGTTTATTTGTTGACTACCGCCGAATAAATAAAGTTAATGTCCGAGATCATTTCCCACTACCTTTAATAGAAGATCAAATCGACCGACTAGCAAAAGATCAGGTATTTGTAACTCTTGATTTAAAAAATGGATTTTTCCATGTTCCCGTAGCCGAAGAGTCACGCAAATACACAGCTTTCGTCACGCCATGTGGGCAATACGAGTTCAAGAGGGCACCTTTTGGATTGTGCATATCTCCAACGTACTTCCAACGATTCATTAATTGGATATTTTCACCTTTAATAAGACAAGGCAAAGTAATGATCTACATTGACGACATAATTATTCCTGCAGAAGATGAAGGTAATGCTTTGGTTATTTTGCAAGAGGTTTTAAAGATAGCCGCTGACCATGGCTTGAACTTGAAGTGGAGTAAGTGCACATTTTTAAAAAAGAACATTACTTCCTCGGATATGACATCGAAGCTGGAAAGGTATCTCCCGGAACCGAAAAGATCAAGGCAATGGCTGAGTTTCCGGAGCCAAGGAATATTAAGGGTGTTCAGAGTTTATTTATTTAAGCTTAATGAAAGCTATTACATAAAAAATAAAAAATAACAAAATAAATACTACAAACTAAAGTAAACAATAATTCAAAACAGATAATGTAAGCTACAATATGAGCTATCACTATGGAAAATAGGAATTAGGAAAGGCGATCAAGATGGGCGGGATAAAGATATAAGGCTTTGTGAAGGGATGATTTACTCAGATGGCAGTCAAAGGAGGGAAGGTCGTTGACTTTTCGAAGCATCCTGGTAATTGGTTCGCGTTGACCGTAGTTCGTGCGATGGCGGTCGAGTCGGAAAAGGGGAGTGGACCTAAGGTTGCGAGGGTTGGTATATATGGCTAAAGACTGCAAGATTGAAGGGCAGTCTATGGCTAGTAGCTGATGAATGAAGAGAACGTCGGAAACATCACGACGTTTACTTAGGGGTTGTAAGTCGATCAGTTTCAGACGGTCTTCATAAAGTGGAAGGTTGAATCTATCTACCCACGGAAGATCACGTAGAGCAAAGCGAATGAACCTACGCTGGACAGATTCAATTCTGTTATTGTGGGTTGTTTGCGTGCGTGACCAAACCTGGCGAGCATATTCAAGGAGAGGTCTAACGAAGGAAATATAGAGAGATTTGGAAATATAAGGATTGGAGAACTCTCTAGACCAGCGCTTCACTAACCCTAGCGCGGAGTTAGCTCTGTTAATTATGCTATCAATTTGGGAACGGAAATTTAGTTCACTATCACAGATTATTCCTAGGTCACACAAAGAGGTAACGATAGGGACTGGTACGTTGGTTAACATGTGTGTTCTCGGGGTGGAGGTAAGACGCTTGCGGGAATAAGAGATGGACTGGCATTTGGAGACATTGAGCTCAAGAAAGTTTTTCATGCACCATGTGGTGAACGAATCGAGGTCATTTTGGAGAAGAAGAGAGTCGGTTGTGGAGGAGATATGTTTAATTATTTTCATGTCATCAGCATAAATGGACAGCTCTGAGTATTTTATGACACAATCAACATCATTAATTGTAAGGATGAAAATTAATGGACGCCGGAAAATGCAGGGACGCCGGAACGAGCGACAATGGGGTTAGAAATGGATGAGCTGCAAAGAAGATTGTATTGACGGTTGTTGAGGTAGGATTGAATCCAGGAGATGAATCTGGGGGGGAAGCCTAGGCGATCAAGTTTAAACAGGATAACGCTATGGGAGATCTTCTCAAAGGCCTTACTAAAATCGGTGGCGATAACATCAACATCTTTACCGTTTTCCAGGGCACATAGTGTTTTGGAGACGAATTCGGTAAGGTTGGTGGTTGTAGATCTACCTTTGAGGAAGCCATGCTGGGAGAGGGAGAAAATAGACTTACAGTGGAAGAACATGGAATCATAGACCAATTTTTCGAATAGTTTAGGTATTGATGATAATTTAGCAATGGGTCTGTAGTTGGATACATCGTTCTTGCAGCCTTTTTTGAATATGGGAATAATATAAGAGTTTTTCCATAATTGAGGGAAAACCCCTTGAGTGACCAAGAGGCGGAAAAGCAAAGTAAGGGGTTGAACTAGATGCATGGCACACTTTTTCAAAACTATGGCCGGAATGCCGTCAGGACCGGGGTGAAAATCATCCGCAAGCCCGTTAATACTGGCGGCGATTTGTTCGGGGTCAGGGTCAAAAGATGTAAACGACGTTTGAGTGCAAGAATGAAAAGTAGCTAAGGTCAGGTTGGAGCGAATTGTCGCTGAAAGATTTACTGAAGAAGTGTGCAAAGAGGTTGGCGATAACCTGAGGATCTGATGAAGAGGTATTCTCGAGCTTTAGGGTGGAAGGGTAACCATTGGATTTCTTCTTAGAATTAATAAAGCTATAAAAGCACTTGGGGTCGGATATGAGGCTTGTTTCCATCCGTTGGAGGTACTCATGGTAGAGGGTATCACAACGTTCAGAAAAAGAGGTGTAAGCAGACAAGTATGAGGAATAGTCAGACTCAGTATGGGTCAGAAGAAAAGTTTGCCAACGTTTATTTCTCCTGTTGCGAAGAGAGCGTAATTCTTTGTCGTACCAAACGGGGAATGAGGAGCAGTTTATACGAGGAAGAAGAGGGATAGATTGTGTAAGGCAAGTGTGTATTTCCGAATAAAACGCCTCTACAGCAACGTCTATTGGAAGATGTTGAGGGATATTGCCAATGTTGGAGTTGAGGAGCAAGTGATTTAATTTTTCAAAGTCGCCTTTACGAAAATTGAAGGAAAGAGAAGACTCGGAGCTTGAAAGGGCGTGAGGGTGTTCGTAGGAGAAAACGAGGAACAGGGGAGGATGGTGACGATCGAGGGAGGAGAGGAGATGTTCGCTTTCCACGACAGCCGAGTTAACTGGGTCTGAGGAAAAGATTAAGTCTAATTGTCTGTCCAGAAAGTTTCTGACTCCACTAACTTGAAAGAGACCAGAAACAGAGAGCTGATCGGTAAAAAAGGCTTTTTTGCCGGAAGAGGCGTTCAGGGGGACAAAGTGTGAACAGTCCTCAGACAATGACCATTGAATACGTGGGAGGTTAAAGTCACCCAGTACAATGAATTCATCGGAGGCGTTAGCGTTTTCAAGCATGGTGTATAACGTTTCAATTACGGGCTCGTAGGCTTCTATAGGTTGAGAGGGACGAATATAACAACAAATGATGTAAGACTGTTGTATCTGTGGGCTTTGATGTATACTTAACATGACGTTGGTGCTGGTTTTACCATCAATACAGACGGAATTCGGTTTGTCGTGCAGATAGGCAAGAAATAGACGTACGTTTTCGTAAATGCGACGGTCCCGAAAACGGGACAAGAGGTATCGTCCATCGTTGGAATCCGCAGAGCGCAAAGTCAATTTAACTGTAGGTTGAATTAGGGGATCGATAAATGAGTTATATTCGGATGCAGGAGTTTTGGTTAGCGGAAGGGGCGGGTTAGCGGAGGTAGAAGTTTGAGAAGGGGCGATAGTGAAAGAAGATGATGACTTGCAATTAGGTGGGCATGCGGAGGAAGTAGCGGGTGCGAGGTTAGGTGTATACAGAGGAGGGGTGGGACAGACGGAAATCGAAGTAGGGGTGGTGAGGTGGTCGGAAGATGATGGCTTGTGGCTAGGTGGGCACTCGGAAGAAGTTGGGAGTGCGTGGTTGGGTGGATGCGTTGGATATACAGAATTCGAGACAGTGGTGATAGGGTTGTCGGCTGGGATGGATGTGTTCGAGGGCTTTGCTGTAAGTGGATCAGAGGGATTAAGGGTGTGAGAATAAATAAAGTTAGGATAATTGATTCGGGTACTTAGTTTAAAGTCTGGAAATGCACCCATTTTGAATTGCCAATTGGAGTTTGGATCACTAGGTGCGGAAGAGTGATGAGAGATTATGTTGTTACTAGTGCTAATGTTCTTACGATTAGGCTGAATACTAAATTTAGGTATGGGAGAAGGACGTTTGGAATTACCTTTGGGATAGTTAGTAGGATTTGGTTTCCTGGGCTTATCAGGATATTTCTGTAAGTTTATTGAGGGATACTCACTCATTGCGCGTCCCCTATCCATATCCTTCATATAGAATATGAAGTTTGAGTTTGGTCCTCGCCAGAAAAGTGCCTTTCACGCTTTAAAGATGCACTTTGTCAAAGACCAGTTCTGAGGATCTACAATCCAGAAGCGTATACGAAAGTGCACACGGATGCAAGCAAGCACGGCTATGGAGCAGTACTGTTATAACGATCGGGAGAAGACAATAAGATGCACCCAGTTTATTTCCTTTTCAAGAAGACGTCATCAGCCGAAGAAAAGTACTGTAGTTATGAGCTGGAGGTGCTCGCCATAGTCACAGCAATAAAGAAATTTAGAGTCTACTTATTAGGAATAAGATTCAAGCTTGTGACATATTGTGCTGCCTTCAAGTGCACCATGAACAAGAAGGAATTACCCCCAAAGGTCGCTAAATGGGCTATCATGCTTTCCTAGTTTGAGTTCGAGTTGGAACATCGATCAGGTAGTAGGATGAAGCACGTAGATGCCCTTAGCCGCAACCCTTCAGTAATGTTAGTTTACGAAGAACCTATACCCTGCATCTTAGCTGCGAAACAACGACGAAAGGAAGGATTCCTGCATCCCTTACCAAAAGAATCTGTGCCGCTGGAAACTTACCACATCGACCATTTAGGACCCATGAAGCAAACGAAGAAGGGGTACAAGTACATCTTGAGTGTCATCGACGGTTTCACAAAGTTCGTGTGGCTGTACCCTACCTAAACGGTTACAACTGCAGAGACGTTGCAAAAATTAAACGCGCAGCAAGCGTTTTTTGGAAATCCTTCTCGTATCATCACAGACAGAATAACGGCCTTCACATCATCATTATTTAGTGAGTACTGTTCTTCACAAGGACTTGAACATGTTAAAATAATAACTGGTGTGCCACGAGGCAACGAACAAATAGAACGATTACATCGTATAGTTATCGCCATTATTACTAAACTATCGTTAGAGTCTTCAGAAAAATGGTACAAACATATAACGAAAGTCCAGGATTGGATTAACAGTTCGTACCAATGCAGCATAGCGACAACACCATTCAAGTTGTTGGTGGTAACAACAATGAAGCTACCGAAAGACGAAAAATTTAAAGAAGCAATAGAACAAGAAATGATCAAACTATTTCAAGAAGATCGAAACGAGAGAAGACGGCTGGCTGCTGAACACATAAAACAAATTCAAGAAGAGAATAGAAGACATAATAACAAAGGAAGAAAGGCAGCGATCAAATACGATGTCGGTGATCTTATTGCAATAGGCCGAACATAATTTGGCACAGGATTGAAAATTAGTTCAAAGTATCTAGGTCCTTACCGTGTGTCTAAAGTCAAACAGAACGAAAGATATGATGTAGAAAAAGCAGGTCAACACGAAGGTCCAAGCAAAACATCCACGTCGGCAGACTTGATGAAACCGTTTGCACAGTTTGACTCCGATGCAAGCCAAAGTAAAGAAGAAGACTCCATTTTAGTACAGAATTCTGATCGTGAAGGGAACGATATGGAACAAGATGAAGACGCCAACCCAAATGATGCGACCACAAGTAAGAATCCCCAATCAATGACAAAACGAAGTAATCCCACAGATAACTTTTAAAGAAATTAGAACCGCCTCTTATGTCACCAACAAGCTAACCTCTTAATCCAAATATTGATGAGCACTAATGAGTTATTTTCGATACAAAAAAAATGCTTGAATTGTTTCTCCTCTACTACGATGCCCTGCTGCAACCCTTCACATAACGAAGTCTACCAGCCACTGCCCACCGCAACACCAGCTTCAACCTCTACGAAGTAAAGAAGACAACCCCTATGAAGTAAAGAAGATAATCTCTACCATGTAAAGAAGACAACCCCTATAAAATAAAGAAGAAAACTCATATGAAGTAAAGAAGACAACCTCTACGAAGTAAAGAAGACAACCCCTATGAAGTAATGAAGACCACATCTAAGAAGTAAAGAAGACAACCCCTAGACCCGGTGCCGATGATGTTGAGGAAGACGTTAGACCTTGCAATAGCGATCACCCAAGTGTAAGCCATCAGCCACCAGACATTAGCCATAAGCCATTCGCCACCAGCCAAGCAAGGTTTAGTACTTTGATGAGAGCAGGGCCACTCTCGGTCAAGTTGTCAGACAGTGTGGAGCGCAGCAGCAGAAAATTGTACGCCGTTTAAACAATAAAGTTTTTAGTGTAAATTGAAAACGTTGATTTTACTTTGAACCCTACATATATGTAGGAATCGGAGAATAGGAGTTAAAAGGAACCATTGGGTGAGCTGGTCTTGAACTGAGACCATGCGTATGATACTCTTTTACCCTAACCACTAGGCCACCTACGCCGTTGCCGATTCTCCGTTCCAAAGTTTTTTTTAAGGAGAAGCCTTGATCCCATATATATACAGAGTATTTGGTTGGTCAATGCAAAGCCTTACGGAGGTGACACGGGAGCACATTTTGACTCAATTAAGCCAAATATACCTTAGTATAAAGTCTTATGGTTTTCGAGATTTACATGTTTTTATATATATGTATATATATATATATATATATGTCGCATTACTCGTCACCTACATTTTGGCCAGTAAAAAAAGTTCAAATTTAAGTAAAAATGAAATGTCTATACCATATATCAGTCATGGGATAATATTTTAAATATTACTTAAACTTTTAACTTTTAAACTACATAACTACAAACTTATAAATACACTTTTAATTTAATGTCTTTATTTTGAACATTGGTGAAAAGACTTATTTAATTCTTATCGAAAACAAAAATTTTTTTTCTTAACTAATAGTCAGCAGTATTTAGAGCTGACCATTGTAGTTTTCGAATTTTCAGCCGATTGTGTCTCTATTTACGGGGATACTTGCGTTGTTCTCTTGAAAAATGAACAATACTGACGGAAAAGTTTGCAGATATGATACAAGATTATTCTGTAGGATATTTTGGTTATCTGAGCTGTTTATGCAAAATATTTTGAGTGCTATCCAAATCCAAAAGCACTGAACCCCGCCCAAACCATTGCACTCCCGTCACCAAATTTTTTTTTGGAAAAAAACGCAGTTCTTTGCGAATATCATGAAAGTAGTATGCGCAACCGTCTGGTCCATCCAGGTTAAATTTCTTTTCGTTACTCCAGATCATCTAGAAATTCAGTTAGGCTTAAATAAGTCAAATTAAAAAGAAAATTATAGCTTGCCTCGAATGCAAGTCTTGCGGAGGTGACAGAGGAGATTATTTAGCTTCATTTAAGCCAAATATATCTTAGTACAAAGTCTTACGGTTTACGAGATTTTCATGTTTTTTAGAAAAAAAGTCAATTTTTTCACATGTTCACCCTAATATCATACCAGTGAAAAATTAACACTTTGAAGATGAATAAAGTCGTGTTTGGCTGGTATATTTATACTTTTTTCAAGAGAAAATTTAGTAAAAATAGTTGTACAAAACGATGTAAGGACTTAGTAATTGTAGTAATAATTTTTAATGGCTAATAAGAATAGAATAAACTTGTTTTGGGTGGAACTAAGCTGTTGCTTCACCAATATTTATAATATTTGCGAAATTAATTAGATTTATTATCCTGTAGATAATAGTGTGCGAAATAATTATACCAGACAAACGAAATCTTCAAACGAGTAAATAATGAAATATTTATTTAAACAAAATTGTGTATCCATTAAATTCTTATTGTAAAAAGAAAATTAATAACATTACTACATTTAATTATTTTAAATTTAAGTTAACTAAAATATTTAATGTTTCAGAACCATGAACGAAATATTTCTACCAGACAAAACTTAATCAAAAACTTAAAGGATTAATATATATCTTATTTTATAATTAATATTACTTAAAAGCTACTCTAATAATAAATACGTTCGCCCTTATTAATAATGATTTTAATTAAGGGAAGAGTCATTGAACTAATTAAAGATTGAAGGGTGAATATGCCAATTTTTTCCCATTCCTCTTGAATCGCGATTTTGAGCTACAGCAAAGTGTCGAATTGGCCACCACTTGAATAGACCTTTTGTGACAAGATGCCCATAGATTCTTCATAGGGTTTAAATCAGGACTTATTGAGGGCCACTGCAGTAGAGTTATATTTTTCGACTCTAAAAAGTTTTTTGTATAGCTAGCGGAGTGTATAGCGGCGTTGTCCTGCTGAAATGTGCAATTGTCGCCCCATAAGTCATCTCCAAATTCGATGAGCACACTGTCTAGCAGTTCAACTAACTTCGCTGAATCCATTTTGTGTGTCACAAAACAGATTGGAGTCTTGCCTCGATAACCAAACGCGGCCCATATTATGAGTGAACCTCCTTAAAAGTTTCTAGAATGGCGAGTTTCACGTTCCTGACGGGTATCTCTCCAATACTACCTGCAAATAAAGAGTACAGGTAATGTGTAGTCATTTACTTCTGTCAAAATTATTTGAGAGAATCACTTATTCCTGTCAAAATTCTGTTCCCATTCGGAGAGAATCACATACTCCTGTCAACAAAGTACCGCCAAATCTTGTCGAAGAGAAAAATGTACCAAAAAGTACGACCAATGAACACAATTCATGTGAATCACATGACTGAGTTAGTTACTTATGTGCGTAAACTGTCGATGTATTCTGATCTTTTAATGAGCGAAGTACATTTGATATTTGTAAATGTATATATGAAAAGTATACGTGTTTGTTATCCGCAAACTCTCCCGGAAAAGAAATTTTTAATTCTGACTGCAGGGTTGCCCAATACGGGAAATATACAAAAGCAACCAAAAATGTTTCACTACTTTGTTCGTAGCCGTTTATCTAGTAATAGTAATCTTTGCCTAAGCTGTGAAAAGGGGACTAAGAAACTGCATCTTTCGTTAACTTCAGGGCAGCATTGTTATTTAAACTATATAACTTTGTGTCAACGAAGTTAAAAAGCACTCAAAAGCTCTTACAAAGATAAGAAGTTTGTTAATGGAACGGGGAACACGGGGTACGGGAGAATGTTTGATTTAACTTTTTTGTTTACCTTGTTTTTAAATGATCTGCTTGAAAGATAAGCTTAGGTGGATTAAATATCAGGTTACTAATGTATGCCGGTGATATAGTAGTTTTGGCTGATAGTGCAGATGTTCTCACTAGGATGATTTGCAACCTTGAACTTTATTGTAAGCTTTGGAACTTGAAATTAAAGCAGGAATATTTTAACGGGGAAGCGTTCCAAAAAACTTCCAAAAGGTAATGGAATTTTAATGGCGATAGCGATTTAATGAAGATTGTGAAATCTTACAAGTACTTAGGTGTAGAATTAACTGCTAATTATTCTTTGTAAAATATTTCAAAGAAAGATTTACTGTTGCAAAATTAGGGATTGGTACATTTTGGAATGTTATTAAAGTATAAAATCGTTTTATCTATCACGAGCAGTAATGTGGTATGCTTCACAAATATGGGGATTTTTTTTTTTTTATATATGATGATGCCAAAGCTCAGGGGATGCCCTATGATGCTTAAGCACAGCCTTGGCAGGAAAGGAATTAAGGATGAGGGAAATGGGTTAGGAGTTTGGGTGAAGGAGGTGTCGATGTACGCCCCGTTTGAAAGTTTCAGGCTGATAAGACGAGGGAAAAACAGAAGATGGTAAACTGTTCCACATTCGTGTTGTTCTGCTTAGAAAAGATTCCCGAAATTTGACGGTACGTCCAAATTTGACCTGGAGAGTATAGGGGTGGGAGCGGCTTGTTGATCTTGTATCGCGCGTTGTCATGAGTCTACAAGGAATCAGACTAGCAATTTCGTTAGAACAACGGCCATGGAAATAACGATAGAAGAGTGAGAGACAACCGACATTCCGTCGATGCTCCAGAGAGTCAAGACCCTCAGAGATTGAGGGATCGCCAATAAGCTTAACAGCTTTACGCTGGACTTTGTCTAACGCGGACAGTGCGGTGTGTCCGGCCCCTGCCCAAATATGGGAATTATATTCAAGTCTAGGCCTAATGTGGGACTTGTAGATCAGCGCTAAGTCAGGTGGGGTGAAATATTTCTTACATCTCTGTAGAAAACCCAAACATTTCATCGCATTTTTAGCGATTGCAAATATATGATCAGTCCAGCTAAGATTGCTGGATATCTCGATACCCAAGATGTTTAGGGAGGGTGAATTGGGTATATTCACTCCGTCGACTGAAATGGGTTGGGGGTGAACTAGGCGTTTTTTAAGGGACATTAAACAGCATTGGGTTTTGGATGCATTAAACGTAACACGATTTGCTCTGCCCCAAGCAAGGACCTTGGAAATGTCGTTGTTTAATGATCTAAACATGCGTTCCCGATTGACTTCTGTAGCATTTCCACGTGAATTCATAACAGAATCAAATGAGTACGCGAAATCAAGGGTGCTGTCGTCGGCGAAACTATGAATAGGATTGAGAGTAAGGGATAAGAGATCATTAATAAAAAGAAGAAATAAGGTTGGTGAAAGAACTGAACCCTGAGGTACACCGGCATTTATTTCGTAGGAATCAGAAGTAACTCCGTCAATTACTACACGAATTGAACGGCCTGACAAAAAACTCTCTATCCATTTAACGAGGGTAGGGTGCAGACCAAATGTTTGAAGTTTGGCTAAAAGGGCAGCATGCCAGACTCTATCAAAAGCCTTTGAAATATCAAGAGCGACGATTTCAGACTCACCAAAATTATGAAGACAATGATTCCAACGTTCCGTATAGAGCCGTTAGTAAGTCTCCGGTTGAGCGGCCAGTGCGGAAACCGTACTGGCAATCGTTGATAAGATGGTTGTTTTCTAGATATTTCAACAACTGAGAGTTGATGAGTGATTCATAAACTTTAGATATGATCGAGGTTAGTGCAATTGGTCTCTAGTTAGAGGGGTCGCATGCCTCTCCTTTTTTAAGTACCGGCTGGACATGAGCAAGTTTCCATACACTTGGAAACATTCCTGTTGAATATGACAGGTGAAAAAGTTTGCGCAGAGGTTTATCCAAAGCAGAGGCGCAGCATTTTAAAACAAGGGGCGAGAAACCATCAGGGCCAGTAGCTTTGGACACGTCGAGTTTTGAAAGTACTCTAAAAACTTCGCGAGTGCGAAAGTGTAGCGTCTTTTGCCTACTAGTACATTGTGATGGAGATGGAAGTGGCTGCGATGAAGGTGGTAAGTATGAATTAGCAGCAAAATTAGCAGCAGGTTGGCCTTGTCCAATGAGTCAGTAAAAACATTCCCATTATAAATGAGTGGTGGTGTTGACGAACAGGTGAAATTGTTCTTTACGGTTTTTACTAGAGACCAGAAACCCTTACTACCCTTTTGGGTAGAAAAAACCTTCCGTCTGATGTTCTGGTCGAAATTGAACTTTGCCCGACTAATTGCTGAATTGCAAATATTCCGCGCATCTCTATAGATACGTCTCAAATCCTCTGAAGGGCACAATTTATATGCCTGGAAGGCTGCTTCCTTATTTTTAATGGCTGCGAAACAATCATTATTGAACCAATTGGTGTTAGTTGGTTTGATGTTCTTGAAGCTATGAGGAATAAAGCGATGCATTCCAAACCAAAGGATGTTTAAGATATAATCGGTGCATTTGTTAACGTCTCTCACAGAAAAGCAATCGGACCAATCCAGCTCTCTGAGATACTTATTAAGTCCCGCCCAATCAGCATTTTTATAATGCCACACTAATCTTTTAATGGAATTTAGGTTAGTGGTTGTCAGAGAGGAGATGGAGAATTGGGCGGAGATTAGACGATGGTCCGAATTACCCAAGGGAGACGTCACCGAAACCGAGTATTTTTCTGGATGCGATGTTAGAAATAGATCTAAAAGATGCGCGTTGTGCCCTAAAGTATCAGGAACACGAGTCGGACACTCAACCAGTTGCTGTAAATTAAAAGACTCACTAAATAACTCGACGTGTCTTCCAGACGGGCTTGTGGTAGAAGAATGCCTGAGCCACTGTGTGTTGTGGATGTTGAAATCGCCAGCAAGAACGATTTCAGAAGAGGGGGATATTTCCAAAATCTTATCGATATCGGAGGACAACTTATCAAAGGAACACACAGTGTCAGTGTCAGACATAATAGGGCTGCGGTATAAAAAACAAAAATGAATGATGTGCCGATAGAGTTTAAATCTAATCCAGACATAATTAAATTCTGGATTAGTAGAAGAAAATTGAGGGAGAAGGGAGAATGGCACATCTTTTCTAACATAAACCGCGATTCCCCTCTGAGGAGAGAAGAGTGGCACTAAGTGATAACCAGGGATGTGATACTGATTAATATCAGAATCGGAAACAACCTTGGTTTCGCTTAGTGCAAAAACAGCCGGATTTTCCGCGATCAAGTGGCAGTAAACCGAAAAATGGTTACTTTTCAAGCCACGAATGTTGCAAAAATGAAATAAAAATTTTTGCATACTCCCGGTCTTAATTTGCCCAAAACAAAACAAAACAAAAACGTACACAAACACAAGGACTGACGAACGGGATCCACCAAATGCGAAGCAAAGCCGCCTCTGTGAGAACAATGCCAGCAGCAGTGTTATGCCTGCTGTGCTGAACTTTGATCTCGACAAAGGCAGCCAAATGCTCAGCAGTGGAGACCCGTTAAACGCATTCAATGCAGCACGATTGTACTACATTGAATGTTGGATGGAAAAAACGATATGAAATGGAACGAACTCACCAGACTGTGCTTTCAAATAGAGCATAAAAGCCCCTCACCCCGGCGAAGATGACAACAGCACTTATATATTTTTAACTTAAAATCGCGCTTTCGCAACCGAATTTAAAGTTTATTTTTTTTTATTGGGGGCAAGACACGGCGGCACGTCTGTCCCCGTCAGTAGTTCAACTCAAACTGCTTTACTACTATTTATGTTCAGCGTGCAAATTATTTAGGTATTTCGATCAAAGATTATTTGGGCTACCATATCCCCAACTGCATGATTGGAATGGAAACATGCTTAAAAGACATATTCATCTATAGATTAAAAAAATCACATCATATATTAAAGTATTAAGAATGCAGGAAATTAGATTACTTAAAATTTTAACCCTTCAAATAATAATTGAAAAGACAATATTCTGGTTTGAGAACTGGCTTATTCTCAATGAATACGGATTCAATTTAATATATAATAACCTCGATTTGCAGAATGTAGATACATGGAGGAGTGTGAAGAGAGAATTCTATATGAGCAAAAATGTCATAAAGCCACACAAAGTACAAAGGCGTGGATTGTACCCTCAATTAAATCATTATCTCTGTGAGGAAAACTATTTTCACGACAAAAACAGTATACAGGGTGTTTCAAATTCGGTGTGCCAAAATAAGCTGGGTGATAGATCTCACTTAACCAAGCAACAACTCGTATGGCAGGGAAGGGTCCAATTTCAACCGGTCGGGAGTTACCGGGTGATTTATAAATATGCAATTTTCACGGTTTGCACATCATTATTTTATTTTGAACTTTGATCTACTCAACGCAACGACATCAACCACACGCCAAAAACTACAACCCCAATAACCTTTCCAAAATTGCAGGTATAGTTGCTTCCATGCTTTCATGTATAGTTCTCAGATTGCCGGATAAGAACGTGTTTATTGCAACCTCTTACATTCCTCCGGGAGCGACCAGGGATACTTACGACTCACTTGCTTCCTGCATCGACACTCTTTCCTCCTCATTGCGTCCTCAAGATGAGTTTTTGCTCCTCGGAGATTTCAACCTGCCAACTATTAGCTGGGTGTCATCAGATGTTGACGGGCTGATTCCTTCCCAATCACCTGCATCGCAGAGTTCTCTATGTTTCATCGACAGCATTACCTCTTCCGGGCTTGTACAGTGTTGCAGCATCGCAAATGATTCCGGTAGATTTTTGGATTTGGTGTTCAGCACTGACCCATGCAGCACCTTGGTCAGGCGTATCCCGGTTCCTTTGGTTCCTGAGATGTCTCATCATCCTGCGCTTCACATCAATAATTTGGCAGATAGTTTTTCGCACGGTCCTGATGGTATTCCTATTTCCCTTTATAAGAACTGATCTTCTTCCTTGGTTTCTGTTCTTTGTTATTTATTTAATTTATCTATTTTTTTTGGAGTCTTTCCAAAATCTTGGAAATCATCTCTTATTATCCCTCTTGACAAGAAAGGCAAGAGGTGTGATATTTCCAATTACAGACCCATTGCAAATTTGTGTTGTATTGCTAAGATTTTTTAGGCATTAGTTTGCGATACACTATACTTTCATTGCCAACCTTTTCTTAGAACTTTCCAGCATTTCTTTATGAAAGGTAGGTCTATTGCGACTAACCTACTGGAATTTTCAAATTTCTGCTTATCCAAAATTGAGGCTGGAAAGCAAGTGGATTGTATCTTTACAGATTAAAGCAAGGCATTCGGCAGAATAAGCCACCAAATTTTGATTCACAAGTTGACTGCACTCGGGATTCCTTCATTGTTTGTAAACTGGGTTCGTTCTTACCTACTAAATCGGACCCAGCGTGTGTCCTTCCGTGGATCACTATCCAAGTTAATTTTTATATCCTCTGGCGTACCTTAGGGAAGTCCGATTTTATTTATTATCTACGTCAATGATGTATCTTTATTCTTGAAATATTCAAAAATTCTTTGTTATGCTGACGACGCCAAAATTTTCCGTGTTGTGTTCTCTATTCGAGACTGTGAACTTTTAAATTCTGACTTAGACGCCTTCTACAACTGGTGTTCTGTTAACTATCTTCCCCTCAATATTAGTAAGTGTACGCCTATAACTTTTACTCGTAGAAAGAATCCTCTCGACCTCAACTACACCATGTATGGCTGTGTTCTGGAAAAAATTAATAGGACCAATGGCTTGGGTGTCTGGTTGAACAGTCGTTTTACGTTTGACGATCACATTGATGAGATAGTTATTAATTCTAATTCTACATTGGATTTTGGAGCGACCCTCTTATTCTGCCGCCGTACTCAGATAGGCTTAAGCTCATAAAACTGGACTCTCTTGAATTCAGACGTAACATCTCTTAAACTGTTTTCGCTTTTGAATGTCTTCAAGGTAATGTTGACTCTCCAGTCTTGTTGCCTTCTTTTAATATATCGATTCCGAGTCGCTCCTTGAAAAATCGAGATTTTCTTAAAATTCCGCAGCATCGCACAAATTATGGTTTTCATGAGCCCGTCACGTCAATGTCTTTATTGTTTTTTTCGCATTTTAGCAATATTGATTTAAATCTGTCGAAAAATTCCATGAAGGCCAAACTTTCCTAACTACTCTATTATTGTTTTTTAATTATGTATTAATTATTATTTTTCTAGTTATTTTTATTAATTATTGTTATTTTATATTTTATTTTATATTTATATTTACATGTTAAGTAATCAGCCTTTTGATGAATCTTAAATAAATAATTCAAAATTGCAGGTATAGGCACTTCCGAAAGAAAAAAAATGTTTTGCTATTCCCTAAAATTCAGCATTATTTTTATCAACTTGCCCATCTAATAACCATTCTAAGAAGAGGCAACATGTTAAACATTAAGAATCTAGAAATTTGCACGTGGAAAACCTTTTGGAAAATATTATAAAAATCTGCAATTTAAAGAAATTAAGCTCAAATTAATCCTAAAATGAATGATACATGAAAATAACCCCCTTGTAATGCCCTGTTTATGGTGTATTGTGGCCAGTCTCCCCCGTATTTTCGAGGCTGCATTCCTAATTCTGGTAATAAATTCGTATCTATTGTTAACTGGCCTTGGGTAAACTTCATTCTTCATTGTTCCCCATAAGAAAAAGACAAATTGGGTGAGATCTATCTGTGCTCTATCGTGTTGGTAAAACATTACCCTAAGATTATCCAGAGCGATGTCCTCTAGTAGACCAGTGTATTCTCACGTGTGTAGAAAATCTTTTGGAAAATATTCAAAAAATCTGCAATTTAAGGTAACTATGCTCAAATTAATCCTAAAATGATTTTTATTGAATTCGAAACTTATTACAATTAATGCTTTTATGTTACAAAAGCTGCTCAAAATGTCTTCCACCACTTTTGATGCATACCAATAACTTTCTTCTAATTCCCTGTTTAAGGTGTATTGTAGCCAACCTCAATCGTATTTTTGTCGCCGTATTCCCAATTCTGCTAACTAACTCGTTTCTATTGTTACTAGACCTTGAATAAACTTCAGTTCTCATTGTTTTGAACAAAAAAAAGTTCGATCAAGTAAGTTCTGGAGCTCTAGCGGTTCAAGGAATCGGTATACCTCGTCCAATCCGCCGGTCAAAAATTTTTTCATTTAATCGTTTTGATAAAACATTGCTCTAAGATCCAGAGCGATACCCTCTAATAGATTTAGTGTATTTCCAAAAAGTCCGCATAAATTTGGCTTTTAAGCACTTGCGCCAAATGATACCAGCCCATATATTGGCGATTTTCTTGCTGACTGACCCTATTTAATAGCAAAATTTCCATTAGGTATTAGTAATAGAACGCCAGCCAGGATGTGAGCTTTGGCTAACACAAGCTAATATCGACGATAAAAATAAATTACACTAACAATTTTATGACTTTTTTGCAGCAATAGTTAAAATTAATTACCTGTGTACCCTAAACAAAAATTTTGACCCTTTTTGTTTATTTAAATGATTTTCTACATAAAGTACAATAAAATAATTAGGCAGTCGGGGATTTCTAAGGATGCGGTTTTTCTAAACCTTTCTTCATGTTTTACCTTTTTGAAAAGGTAATAAGATGCGCAATATAATAAAAATAAAAAAGAGGTGTACTAGTTATATGAATTTCTGAGAAAATTTGGAAAAATGCTGAATTTTAGGTACTGGAAAAACATTTTTTTTCAATTTTGGAAGTGAAATCGTAGGAGTTAGGTCAACATTGTTAAGAATTTGGGAAATTTGGCGCAGCGTTTGGTAGATCAAACGATAAAAATAAAAGGGTGATGCCCATACCATGAAAAACTGAAATTTATGAATTATCCTGTAACTCCCAAACGGTTGAGATTGCTCCCCCCCCCCTCCCTTCCTGCAATTTTTTGTTCGCTTAGGTGAGCTCTATCACCCCACTGATTTCCGCACGTCAGATCTGAAACACGCTGTATATGCAGAAGACGTTGTTGGATCAATTGGTTGAGGCCCCTTGGGTTTTTAAAATTGAATTACAGAATTCATTCCGGCTCTGGGCGTGGTCTAGCTCGCAGCCATGCAAAACAACCCATTCAAGTTTCCTCACTCCCCTTAAAAACTCACTCACACTCGTAAATAAAACGTATGTATAACTTTTTTTTTTATTCTGAAATCAACGTTATTGTTTTCGTTTTTGAGGTTTGTATCTCGGTTTTTGGATGGCGGTAGTTTTTTCGGGTCTGGTTCATATGAAAATAAAATCCCTAATGTCAAAATCTCTAAATAAAGAAAACCATAATGATAATATCTCAAAGAGTAAAAATTAAATTAAATTCAAAATCTTTCTTTTATAGTTATTACATATTACCATCGAAATGTGTTGTACGTTTCTGAACCATCTTCATCTACAACTCGTATTTCGTATTGTGTACTAATTTTATCGAGATAATTTGGTTCTGAAATTTGGCTCATTTTTCTGAATTCTTATTTTTTGCTTCTGAGCTACAACTTTAGGCATATAAACTCTAATATTTGCCTTGCAAAGTGATTCTGATTTTGCAATAATTAAGACAATTATTTTTAATCACAAACATTCACAAGTTTATTCACTTCACTTAGCTAGTTCGTTAAAAAATTTCCTTGACAATATTCCTTCACAATATTTCGTTTCACTTTAATAATTAACACTTATTACTTCACTGGTTAAAATAAAACTGACCATTCGCATTATTACATATAAACACTTCGCAGTCTAAATCACGACTAAACGGACTAGGCTACAACTCAGCCCTATTTTTAACCGACTTCCCAAAAACCAAGAGGTTCTAAGTTCGACGCGTATTTTTATTTTTAACCGACTTCCCAAAAACAAAGAGGTTCTAAGTTCGACGCGTATTTTTGTTTTTTTTTTATGTCTGACCGGGCATAACTTTGTAACGCGTCGATAGGTAGGGTGGTGGTGGGGGTGAAACCTAACTTTGTAACGCGTGGTCCGATTTGGATGGTTCTTTTTTTGTTGTACAGAGTATGATCCGCCATTGCTAATAGAAGAAAAAAATTTGGCCTAGGGTGAGGGAGGGGGGAGGGGTAGTCTAACTTAGTAACGCGTGGACCGATTTGGATAATTCTTTTTCTGTTGGGTAGAGTATGTTCCGTGGTTGATACCAGGTGAAAAATTTTTTGGGGGGATGGGGGTGCGGGGTGGAACCTAACTTTGTAACGCGTGGTCCGATTTCGATGGTTCTTTTTCTGTTGTATAGAGTATGATCCCCATTGCTAATAGGAGAATAATTTAGTCCTAGGGTGAAAGGTGTGGGTGGGGGGGAGGGGTAGTCTAACTTCGTAACGCGTGAACCGATTTCGAGTATTCCTTTTCTGTTCGGTAGAGTATGTTCCTTGATTGATACCATGAGAAAAAAAGTTTAGTGGAATTGGGGAAAGGTATGGTTTTAAAACTAATTTTTAACGCGTGGACCGATTTGGATGGTTCTTTCTTCGTTGTATAGAGTAGAAGACACTAAAAAGTGAAAAATAAAATAGTTTTTAAAAAAAAAGTTGAACCGAATTCACAAAAAGTGCTAAAAAGCATAAAATAATTTTAAATTTTATATCTATTACGACATTTTGAAGTCGGTGGAAATTAAACAAATAAAACAACTACATAACCACAATTGAAATTAATACATAATACTAACTGAACGTTTCAGCTCACGGAATCATAATAAAAGACAATTAAATATTTTTGTTGTAGTTGTTTGGTTTGTTTGATTTGCACCGACTTTAAAATGTAGTAATAGATATAAAATTAAAAATTATTTTATGCTTTTCAGCGCTTTTTGTGAAGTCGGTTTAACTTTTTTTTTAAAAACTATTTTTTATACTACTTAGCTTCATTCTAGAAAGCTCAGTCACTTAGTTCTAGACAATTCCACCTCACATATTCACCATAGCTTCGAGTCGTCCTTGACCTTCCACGTTTGACATTTCCTTGACTAGAGTTCTTGCCACCTGGGGCATGCGCATTACACGGTTCACTATTTTCCTTTTCGTGGCCTACCTAGTGCACGTTACAATAGTTACAATCTAAGTCAAGGAGGAAATATCTTTAAAACACCGGTTAAATTAAATCGCTTTATTTCTAGAGGGGAAATTGAAACTCGCTTTGAATATAAACATTAAAAAAGTAAAGAATAAAAAGATATGCGACGAACGACATGCGAAATTAGAATTGTCATTTTTAAAAGTAATTGCATGAAGTACAAATTTATTTTGAAATTTGTGTTTTATCTCGATCTCTTTTTAATTTATCGATTTTTGGTATTTTTTATCGATTTCTTCTTCTTTTTAGAGATTTCGTTATAAGGGGTATTTTTGTTTTTAGAGATCTTGTCATTATTGATTTTTATTTATAGGGACTTTGCTTTCATTTATTCATTCATTTATTTACAATATTTTATCAAAGTGCTGATTACTAAAAAAAAAAAACTAAATAAAAACAGTATAATAAACTATATAAAATTAAAAAATAAGGAGAGAATTCGCAAAATATAATTACAGAAAATTAAAGTGCTAAAGTGAATAAAAGGTACATAAAAAGCAAAAAGTATACAATGTGAAAAGTAAAAAGCAAAAAGTAACCTCAACAATGCTGACTCCTCACATGATTTCGCGATAGATGAAAATCAATGCAATCAAAAGAGGAATTAAAAAATCGTGACATCGATTTGATCGACTCATTTAATCCATAATTAGTGCGATGAAAAGGTAACTGAAGAAAGTCGTGATTCCTCAGGGAGCGAGCCGGAACCGATATGCCAAAACAAGCCAAGAGAACAGAAGAGTCTATGGACCCCGGAATGCAGTCGAAAGCAAAAAGGATCCTGGCGTTACGGCGTGTCTTTTCAAGTGTATCCAATGCAGGAGTTCAAGTCTATCAACATAAGGAGGTAATATACGGGAGTTATTTCAAGGAAAGCCTGGAATAGCGAACCTAACGAACCTCCGTTGATATGTGTCCATAGAGCGGTGACCAGACTGGAGAGGCATATTCCAGAATAGACCTGACAACAGTGCAATATAAAAGCTTTGTAATGTAAGGGTCATCAAATTCCCTTGAACAGCTCTTCACGAAACCATGATGACTATGTCATCAAAATGATCCTCGAAAGAAAATTGGGAATTGAGCCAGACACCTAGGTCCTTAGTCTTAGTAACTCTTGTTAAAGTTAAATTGAACGGGGAACCATTTTCGTGAGAAAGACATAGATGTACACTTACCGATATTTAGGGGAAGGTCTTTAATGGAACACCAATTCTGAAAGGCGTCCAAGTCAGAATTTAAAAGTAAGCAATCGGCATTGTCCGACACAATGCGAAATATCTTAGCGTCGTCGGCATAAATAGAATATTTGAGTAAGACATAATCGTAGATACATCATTGATGTAAATTATAAATAACAATGGCCCGAACTGGGAGCCCTGCGGTACACCGGAAGTGTTGAAAATAACATCAGCCAGAGCTCCACGAAAAGAAACCCGCTGAGTGCGTTCAGATAAGTACGAGTGAATTCCTTTTACAAAAACTCGTGGAAACCCGAGAAGGGAGAGTTTGAGAACAAGAATTCTATGATTTATTCTATCGAAAGCTTTGCTGAAGTCAGTAAAAATACAGTCAACTTGCTTACCACCTTCAATTGCAGAAGTACAAAAGTTTGAAAATTCCAATAAATTGGTGGTAGTTGATTTACCCCCAATGAAGCCCTGTTGAAACGGCTTGCAGTGGAAGTATAGAACATCGCAAATAAGTGCCTCAAAAATCTTGGATATACAACAAAGATTAGCAATTGGTCTATAGTTCGAGATTTCACATGTGTCACCTTTTTTGTGAAGGGGAATAATTAATGAGGTTTTCTAAGCTTTCGGAAAAACACCGCAACGAGTTGAGAGATTAAGTAAATAACACAGAATAGGAGCAAGAACGGAACCACATCTTTTCACGAGTGAGGCGGGGATACCGTCAAGACCAATTGAAAAACTATCAGTCAAGGTAGAGATTTTCTTCAAAATTGTAACTTGGTCAAGTAAAAGGTCTTTGGATTCGACAGAAGTCGGTGGAAACCTCGTCAAATGGGTAAAATCCTTAAAGCTAATGTCAGAGGTATTGTCCAAAAACGCACTCTTAAAAAAATCGGCAAAAAGGTTTGCTATGATCAAGGGCCCATTGCTTTCGCTGTCTCCGAAAGACGAAGAAGATGGATAGCCATCAGAATTGCGCTTCACTCGACTCGCTTTCATTCTGTTAATATAATTTTTGTAAGAAGAAACTAAGTCAGATAAAAATTTACTGCGTAAATTAGAATTAGTTAAATAGGCAGCGTCGCTCCTAGAGGAACAAGACCTCTTCCAGGCTTTACATTTAACATTCTTTAAATGTTTTAAGGAACTATCAAACCAAGGCTGGTCAGAACGTAAGTTATTCGATTTAGAAATAGGACACAGTAAGTAAAACAGATAGCCAGTCAATTATAAAAAGATCTTACGGCTTATATTTATGTCTCGTTCATTGAGGACGCTACTCCAATCACAAGCTGAGAGCCAGTCGTTGATTACGGAGAAGTCAGCCTGACTGATGTTATAACAAACGTCATCTGGCACACAAGAAGCCATCATAACTATATCAATGAAAAGAGCAATATGAAGCGCAGTTTGATGACTCGATTCAGGAACAATGGTATCCAAAGCAACGTCTTAATAATGTACTAGCAGGATCAGTAGAAAAAACGAGGTCGAGGAACCTTTCATGATCGTTAGATATGTTGCAAGTCTGTGTTAAGCCTGAAGAAGTATGACCATCTATAAAAGAAAAAGAAAACTGATTGGCAGACCGAAAAGAAGGAATCAAGCCATCATCCGAATGAGAGAGCCCCCAGCCAACATCAGGCAGATTAAAGTCACCCAAAAGCAATAATTCGTCGAAAGGCATCAAGGCGTGTGAGAGGTCATCCAGGCAGGAGGCAAATGTTCCATAAACATTAGACGGAGAACCTGGAGGAATATTGGTCGAAATGAACACAATAGTCCAATAGCAATACATAAAACCTCCAATTCTTCGGAGTTCGGGATGTCAACCAGTCTGCATGGAACATCGCGACGCACAGCGCAGAGAACATTGCCTCCAACGGGAGCATCAAGCAAAGCAGCGTAACGGTCACGGCGAAAAACAATGTACTCAGAGCTAAACAGCTCCGCATCTAGAATTCCTTGACACAGCCACGTTTCCGTCAAACAAATTACATTGAAGCAAAGATCGCTGGAGCCATTAAAGAGCCTAGCCGTTTTGGAACATTTACGTTTGCGTAGTAGATCGACATTTCCGAAATCCGTTTTTTGAGGACGCATCGCCTAAGCCAAGTTGAGTTCTTGGGACAAATTCACGCACAATGGAATTGCGGGGCCAAATCTCAGGAAAAAGAACTTCATTGAATAAATCCTCCGGAACCAGCACTCTGAACGATGAAGTAAAAGAACAGCCAGAACGATTGCGTGAAGAACCAATCCGTCTACATGCAACATTGCCCGGTGCAGCACCAGTAGGAGAAAGAAGATGGGCGATGACCTCATCCTCAGTAGTCTCGAAGAGCCCTCACGTCCGATGAAAAAGAGCGGTGTTTTGGCTTCGGGATTATTTTTTACGGGATTGTATACTGATCCCAGCTTTTTCCTACGTCGGGCATGACATGACAGGACTTCGGATATTTGATATTCGTTCGTTATGTACTTAAGTAGCTCAGGAATTTGCGAACCGTTCGGCAGTGTTGCAGTGTTTTTGTGTAATTTCAGTGTTTGTATATTTGCGTGTAGTGTTTTAGGCATAACGGCTGTGGTACTACATTTACTATTTTCACATCCGTTGTACCTCATGTCTATGTATTTTGTGATCTTTTCTCTGCAAGACTTTTGAATATTATGTGTGTTGGGTACTGCAATGACAGTAGCGTATGTATTTTTGCCAGGTTTTGCTATGAGTGTGAGCAGTGTCGTATTCGCCGAAAGTAACCCAGTAACATCCGCTGCTTCTATATCGGCGGCACCCGCCGCGAAGAACTTATTAGCAGCAACTGCTATTGTGCCTACGGCACCAGCCGCGAAGAAACCATTAGCTTTCAATGAGCCTGCAGCCTCCGCTGCAACTAAAGCTGTACAAAAAGTGGTGGAAATTGTTCGAGCTTCATCCAAGGCAACTTCACCTCCAAAGGCCATGACAATGCGTCCAAGCTTTTCTAGGACTAAGAAAGCTGGGATCAGCATACCACCGCCGCCGTCGAAAGAAACGCCAATTTATGTCTGGTTAGTAGCAGGAACCAGCTAGGCCCAACAATTAAGTAGTAGTTCCAATAAAAGTTCTTTTATAAAAAGAGCAGGTAGTTACATGTTGCCTCGTCAGCCCCTGACTGATTTAGGAAAATCTCGGCCTAAATCGAGCGAGGATCTTCAAGGGCTTTTTGATGCCCAGTGGTAGAACTATAGGTAAGATATGTACTTAGAGCACCATTTATTTCTACTTTGAGCCGTTATTTCGGGCCACTGTCTCATAGGCAGACACGTCGATAGACTCGGTGCGCTTTCAAATGGCTTCTGTAGGAGTGGCCAAGACAAAGAAGAGTTGAGTTGAAGAGTTCACCGAAATAGGCTCCACTGACGTCAGGGACGTCATTCATCAGAAGCTCTAAATGGTTTCCAGACACTTAATAAGGCTAAACCCTTTCCACCTCAGGCAATATTGCATATTTGCCCCCAAGAACTAGATTCCACTGATGACAGGGAACTAGCTTGGTTCAGAGAGAGAGAGGTAGGCTCTCCTCTTTTCCTTCCTAGGAGTTTAATGGGGTCTAAAAATACAGCCTTAACTGTTGTATCACCATGGCCCACTTTAACCTAAGTGTGCCTTTAGGCAGCCAATCTAACCTAACCTAACCTTGAGCACCTTCGTTAAGTTACCCAAATTGCATACTTGCGACTCCTGCCACAGGTTGTCAGTATCCTCCTTTGGTCTGGACGGATGCGGACTGTTGGATAAGCCAATGACCATTAACGCAGCCACTAAGCTGATACTTGAAGGCACCCGGTGACAGTAAAACCCACAAGAGTCTGTGTCTTCCCGGTCCCATTCTGAATTAAGACAAAGGATCTCGAAGTCTTGCCAAGATTCGGGAAGACTCAGAGCAATGTTCCAAGTTTTGCTTAAAATGGCAGGTATTAGCTAGACGTTTGGTCATGTAACTTGATAACGGTAAAAGATGTTTGTTTGCTTTAAGTTTCCTTTTTAAGAAAACACTACTTTAAAGCAAAAAAATAATAATAATAGAGCAATTTTTCAAGATACATATCTCTCCCTTTCAAATGAAAATAATTGATTATCCGAAAATTGAAGTTTAAAAATCAACTATTAACAGTAAAAAAATTACAGTCTTTAGCACTTTTGTGTTTCCTGTCAACTGAGACATTAATAACGTTTCTAGCACTAAAAATTTAGAAAATATACGTTAAAATGTAAGATTTTTCTTTTCATTGTAAAAAAAAGGGGGACGGGGGATATATATATATATATATATATATATATATATATATATCATATATCTATATATATATATATATATATATATATATATATATATATATATATATTATTTAAAAAAATTGGTCAAAATGCCTCCAACCCTACATTCAAAAGTGCAACTGAAAAAATTCGAAATTTTATGAAACATTCTCCAAAGGGTGTAGATTAAAAGAAAATAATCAGGGGTGATAATTATGTGCTATGTAAAAACAAAGTCAACAAATTGGGATGGCTGTATCTGTTTTGACACAGCAGAGAAATTTAAGCGCAACAAGGCCTTCCCACCCTCTCGTCTCAACTTCGGTTTAAAAGAGGAGTGTATAAAAGTTAGTCGGTGTATAAAGTAAGAAGTTATGTACCACCCCTCCTCAACATTCGACTCCACCCACCCTAAACACAAAATTTTATTCGGCTAATTTATATTTACATAGTTTAGAATGATTATTTTTTTTTGCCAACTGAGCAGCAAAGCTTAGATCATGTTTAAGTTATTTCGAATAAGATTATATGGATTAGCTATAAAATGTATTCTTTTTTGAATAAGTATCATTATTATTACTACTCTTAACAACAGAAAGAGAATTACCTGAATGGGTCCACGCATTATGTACTTAGGTATTGTCCCTTCCCATCCACACCCTAGGTAATATATTTCCAATATGGTACAACATAATATTGATTTGATTTGATTAAAGTGGAGGTGTGAGGTTATCAAGCGCTGCGGTCACACAACATAATATAGAATCATTTAAATCGTTTTTTTTCGTTACGAAGTAAGGTTATATACAAACAACGTAGCTGGTTTGATGTAAGAAAATATCCCGTGATATTGCAAAACGGAAGAAAAAAAAATAATGATGCCGAATTTGTTACAGCAATGGCATCTATCTAGATAGTTTTCTTGGTCCAAAAAACAGTTGTCTGCATTCCTGCAAACTTTCTTTTACGAATGAGCTCTTAAGGTTTTACAGCATTAATTTATATAAGTATAGCATTCGCGGATTTATTTAAAGCAAGAGCAAATAAGTTTAAACTAAGAGCAAAAAAGTTTACCCAAGAACAAATAAGTTTAGCTGAAGAGCAAATTAGTTTAACTCAAGAGCAAATATGTTTAAACTTTAGACAAATTTATTTCAACCTGAATAATCCATCGTCAGACATTTGTAACAAAAATCTTTCCATTGTAATTCAAAGAAAATGTTTTTTTGGATTTCATGGTGTATGAGCAATATAATAATTTAAAATTAAACTTAAACTACTCGTGTGAGGTAAGAATTTTAAAGTTAAGTTCGTCGATTACGCATTGCGAGGCTGACCTTGAATTTGAAGCATTCCTAATTACGGATAACGTAAGAATCCATAAAATACAGCAGGCTTGCAATGCGTCATCTTCGACGAAGTTAACTTTAAAATGTTTATCTCAAACGAGGTGACGCCACGCCTCTTCACTGACCATTTATTAAGGGGTTGTTCTGATTTTTGAGGCAAAAGATTTACGTTTTTTGGAATTTTTTTTCCTAAAAACCTTTATTATTTTTATGTACAAAACTTTTTCAAAGTATTAGGCCACTCTACAAACTCTCTGTAAACTTTAAGAGTGGCCTAGTACTTTGTAAAAAGTTTTATACCTAAAAATAATAAAGGTTTTTTAAAACAAATTCAAAAATCGTAAATTTTTTGTTCCAAAAATGAGAACAACCCATTCAATTTTAATTTGTTATGTTGTCAACTTAATGTTTAATGCCTGAAAACAAACAATGAAATACATAAAAAATTTCTTTGAATAAGAATGGGAAGTTTTTTATAAATATGGATTATTCAGGCTTAAATAAATTTAGCATTTTTTATACAATTAACCGATTTATTGCTCGGCACTTGGTGGAAAAACTTTTCACTCAACATTGTAAAAGAAAAAAGAAAACAAAACACTTGCTTTTTACTTTTCCACAAATTATTTATTGTATTTATCGAGTTACAATCGACGTGTTTCGACTTTCTGGGTCATTGTCAAGATTGAACTAAATATTAACTGGTTTAACAAACAATTATATATTTATTTAGAGAGGAAAACGCTATTAAGGAAAAAGAGAATCTATGAAATTACAATCAAGTAAAATACTCTTGTTGTTAAAATCAATAAGGTCATTGACCAAGAAACAGCCATGATTTTTAGCTTTGTGTATTTCATATTTTTCAAATCTATCTTATATTTTATCATCGTTAATGTGGTGTAAAAGTTCTAGGTAGAGTAGAGTTAAGTAAGTTGGTATCTTCTAACGGAATAATTATTTGTTATATTATTTTGTATCGTGGTGCCCATTAATTCCGATTTCAAATAAATATTTATCCGTACATGCATATCACAAGGTGTCTTGTACTCTAACTTCGCAACGCGTGGACCGATTTCGATGATTCTTTGTCTGTTGGGTAAAGTATGTTCCCTGATTGATACCACGAGAAAAAAAATGTTGGTAGAATGGTGGTAGGGTTGAACGTAACTTTTTAATTTGGATGGTTCTTTTTTTGTTGCACAGAGTAGAAGACACTAAAAAGTGAAAAATAAAATAGTTTTGAAAAAAACTTGAACCGACTTCACAAAAAGCGCTAAAAAGTATAAAATAATTTTTAACTTTATATCTATTACAACATTTTGAAGTCGGTATAAATCAAATAAACCAAACAACTACAACATATAAGTATTTAATCGTCCTTCCTTAAGATGCCGTGGCTGAAACGTTCAGTTAGTTTTATGTATTATCTTGAGTTGTCGTTGGGTAGTTGTTTTGCTTGTTTAATTTGCATCGACTTCAAAATGTCGTAATAGATATAAAATTAAAAATTATTTTGCGCTTCTTAGCGCTTTGTATGAAGTCGGTTCAACTTTAAAAAAAAAACTATTTTATTGGCATAACTAGTTCAAGGCAGGTTGAAAATAAGAAACATGCTCTCCAATACCCGGTTATTCTCTAGCAAAGTGCTGGCAACTGTTTTTTTCGACTCGCGTGGCGTTTTGTACATTAATTTCTTGCTTATTACTGTGTGCTTTTGAGTAAGATGAGGAACGCTTATCGGTCGAAACTGGAATCAAAAACCTTCCCATACGATTGGAAAAATGCATTTCCAAAGCAGGAGATTGTGTTGAAAAATGACGCGTACTTTTTTTATAAATAAATTATCACTTATATTTGATGAACCCTAGTATTTGTCGTTTTCGATTATTTTTACATATCACCTTCTTTGCACCTCCGCTCCTATAGATGCTAGGGGTGTCATTATTTACTTCAGTCATTATTTACTTCAGCGACCCCGAAAGCTATGGATGTGACACAAATATTGGTCATTTTCGATTATTATTACATGGCGCTTTGTTCACACCCCATCCCTAGAGTGGGTGTCTTACCTCCTCAGTATCTAACAGTATCTAATTTGCATTTCAGCGAACCCAAAAACTATGTATTTGTACTAAGATCGGTAGTTTTCGATTAATTTTATATGTCACCCCCAGCACTAGGGGTGCTAAGGGTGTCTGACCGCCACCATACTTTTCAAAAATTGTAATTAATATATATAATAAGTTTGGTCTAAATTTTTTCAAGCCTTTGAGAGCTATTCGGAAAAATACACATCAACATCATCGATCTTGAGTCAATGCATCTACAGTCATAGTCTCGCGCGTAAATGCCCGCGCTCAGGGCATACATCCCGATCCGACCTTCGATTATCCCTACTATGCATGCCTCCACCACGCTTGGCGGCTCCCACAGCTATTGTGAGAGGTGTACTACAGGAACGCGAGGGACTCACCATATATGGACTCACCCATACATGGCATACTTATACGATATTCCTCACTAGATAAACACGGACTCATCACATTCCTGTGAAAAAATACGTAAGATCTATTATTATTATTCTTTGTGTAACCCAACTAAGCATTGCGACCTAGGATGTCTTTTGTGCCACCTAGATATTATATTTGTTATGATATTTGTGATATCATTTTATTGAAGTCGAAAGTGCGTTTTTTACTGACCGTATAATAACTACTTTACTTATGCGAAATTTGTACAGTTTGCAAAGCCCTACATATTACTTTAGAAAGTAAAACCAATTTTTTTTAGTTTTGGGAAGTCCTACCCTCCGTATTGGCCTCTGCAAACGTTCTCTACTGGTATTGTGTTACACTGCGCAACTTTGTTAAATAAAATTAATTAGTTTAAACATATATTTAAGTATATATGTTTCCGTCTAAAACCACCATTTTTTAATAAATTCCCTCTTAATACGAAAATCTATTTTAAGTTTTATTATTTTAAATGAATAAATTAACTTTCCATTTGTAAGTGTAATTATCAGAGTTGTAAAAATGCATTCCTGTTTTCAATGCGCTGTGAATCCATTAATCATTAAATTTCAATGGTTAATTGAATCTTTTTTCATAACCGTTAAATATCTTATGGGTATCAATAAATAGTTAGTAGTAAAAGTTTGGTAAAAACGAGACAAATTCTATAAATTACGATTAATTGTAAAATTATGCGAATTAGGTTTTAATTACAAGACCTTTAAATTAACGTAAAGTTCTGAATATTTAACAAGAAAGAATGAAGAGCATTTGTGTATATAGAACTTTTTCGTGCTCTCGATGAGCTGCAATTTTTGACTAATAGTACTATATGCGCCGATCGAAGCTTTAATGTAATGTACTTTAATGGCTTTAATTCTTCCATTAACCATTGACATTTAATTGGTAATGGATGCTATATTATACCAACAAATGAACATTTCATTTATTCAACTAAAAAATGTACCTAACATTAAATTTTATAATTATAATATTAATTAATTGTAAGCATCCATCTTAATAATTAATTAAGATTTAATTATTGTCAATCATTGACCCTTGTGCAATATTCCGAATATCTTAACACTCAACACCTTTATGTGATACTATTAACCCGCACATAAATTACTATCATTAGAAAACCTTTTAATGATTACGCATTTAGAAAATAATATTGCGTCGAATGTGATGTAACTGGTTGCAAGACATTTTAAGAAAACCCAGATAGTCCCCAGCGTAAAGGGTTCATCTTAATATTTATTTCAACTTCAAGGCAATCTGCTACTTTTAAAGGAAGAAGAATCTAATTGATCTTCAGTATAGGAAGCAAAGATCCGAGGTCAATTTTATAAATGGAAACATAAAAGAATGTAAATTTTATATCTTAGTAATATCAGCCATTGGAACAAATAGATCGCGAGACCCCAGAGAGTAGTGGGACCACGTTTGTATCGTCTTACGTTTTTTTGAAAGCGATCGCAGCTAATTTACTTTATTATGCAATTCCAAAATAGAGGAAATTTAAAAAAAAAATCTCGTGGGTATGTGTCACCATATATATCATTTCTGTTGGACTCCTGAAAAATATTTAAATTAAGTTTTTTTATAACTCTCTGTTGTACCGTTAACTGCATTTGACAGAGAAGAAAAATGACCACTGACCCATCATCTCTTGCTAACTGGTTTTGTTCAGGTTGACCTTCAAGCACAAACTGGATGCCGATCAAAAGAACAGTAAGACACATGGAACGTAACTTTGCGGATCTTCGTTTCGATACTTACTTTTTCAATGCTAATAGAAAAGCGATTAAAAATATTTGCAGCTTTTTTCTTGGAACAGGTATGACTCAATCAGTCAGTTAAAAT
The DNA here is from genome assembly GCA_964036015.1 of Leptarthrus brevirostris. Taxonomy (NCBI): domain Eukaryota; kingdom Metazoa; phylum Arthropoda; class Insecta; order Diptera; family Asilidae; genus Leptarthrus; species Leptarthrus brevirostris. The sequence goes on from OZ038375.1 coordinate 76,536,891, forward strand.
AAGGTCTTGATTCTTTTCGCCAACTAGGTCAAAATGCCTTGGAAGTCCAATGAAATACAGGATCTTATTACGGAAAATACTTTTCATTTGCATTACTGATGTTAAATTTCTTTAAATAGTCGTTTAAACTACCCAAGACCTTGAATTGAAATTATGGCATCTGAACATAAATTTATGCAAATTAGAGCCAATTTTTGCAAATTTCAAAGAGTTGATTTCTAGCTGCACAGGTTTTGGTGGCTCTTCTTACATTCTCCGTAGTTGACAGTAACCGGATTCGTCTAAGCTTGCGACTGGTCTGCCGCTTCGTATGCGAATGCTAGCATCTTCTTTAAAGCCAATTAAGCGTGAGAAAAAATATTCTGCTAAAAAGTGAAAGTCTGTCAACATCTTCGGGGTGGAATAACAGCTAATTCGTCTTGTGTAAAGTACATATTTATTCAATTTGACTAACTATAAAATATGAAGATTTATATACATACATGCATGTGTTCGCCTTACAGTAAATCAAATAGCTACCGAAATCTTAGCTTTCGTAATAAAAATATTTACAGAATGCATACTGGTTTAAATTTTGAATTGTAGGTTTATAATTTATTTCGAGTAGTACGTTTCCGTGAGCATCGAAAAAGTGAAATGAAGCATGATGACCAGGTTACAAATGAAAAATAACCGCACACCCGAACAATTTCTGTTAAAATTCAAAAATATTACCAGAATAAAGGAATCCGTTATCTCAAACGATATCTTTTAAGAGAATTTGTCAGAACAGTTGATTGTCTAAGCGGTTAGGATATAAAATTTTTTCTCAGCAGGTATAAATAAAATAAATAAAGATAAGAGGCTTAGTATATACTTTTTTCAATATGGATTTTTGATCACATTATACAGGGTGTTGTAAAAGTCTGCTTACATGCACTTGAATTAAATAAGTAGTACCCACCGTGAGCTACGTTTTAATTTTGGCACAAATCTTTTTTTCCAAGGAGCGAAAAAATCTGTGAATGCAGGATGATAGATAAGTATCAGGCCTGCAATTTAAAAAAAAACTTAGGTTGATTGGATATATCTTGTTAGCAATAGAGCTAAAAATGTAAAAAGTTGAATTTTCGGAAAATCCGAAAAATGTACCAATCGTGGACCAGCTGTATTTTAAATAAAAAATTGCTGAAATTATTCAAATCGAAACACAATTCTTTATATTATTTGTTGCGCTTTAATTGTGAATAAAAGGTTTTTTGGTTACATTTATGACAAATTTTGAACAAAGGGGCATTTCACGCGAAGCGGACAGCGAAAAAAATTTCAGGTTCTGGATTTTGTTCATATTTGGTTTAATTGTATTTCTTCTTCTTAATAGTGTTATTTAAGAGACAAAGAAATGTTTTTCTTGGTAGTTATTACAGATTGGAAAAAAATATATTTAAAACCGGAAGTAAACATTTCAAATCGGATTTTACTTAATTTCGGTATTTTTAAAAATTTTTATTTTCATCTCAAAATACAGCTTGTAGTTCATAAATAATATAAGTAAAGTTTTAGAATGGGATCTGTATTCGTTTTGGAGATAGAAGTCCTAAGGTGCGAAGGCGCCGCTCTGAGCTCCGTACTGGCGATCTCATAGGTTGGTCGTTTAATAAGCGAAAGATATAAAAACGCTGTGACGTCAGTCAATATTAAAGCGTATTACAACTATGTTTCCGTAGTTTGTTATATCTATCTAATAAGTATTGAAATATAAAAAAATCCTTGTTCAAAGTTATAAGGTTAAAAATGAAACAAATATTTAGTCAAAAAGGAACAGTCTTATTTTATAATTTTAACGACTTTGTAATTTACACTATAACTTATTCGTTTAATAATAAGGCCTTCGGTTGTTGGTATAAATGCGTGATACTTTTTAGTGCCAGGAATAGTCACAGCGCAATCAAAACGTCGTTGCAGAAAATCTCTCTGTCGTTGCAGGTCATCTTTGGAGCAGTAATAAACGATGGTTTCGGTTAAAGCTGATTTTGCCCATTCATATAACCTTTCAGTGGTGGTGATTGCCCTACTTGCTGGCAACTGTAGGCTTGCACGTGTCGCTAATCTTTTAAGATTCCCACCAAGACCATCGCATGGCCCTTTCCCATGCGATGTGGCATGAAAATGAATTTCAGCTTCGATATCAAAGTCTTCTTTATAGTAATATAAATTTATAAAACTAAATTTCTTCTTAAAGTGCTGCGAGGCTCCGTCGGTATTATATATAATTTTTTTAACTGCTATTCCTTTATCAAAAAGATGCTGGTGTAGTATTTTTTGAAAACCATAGAATGTAGCTGTATCGCGTTTCAGATCATTCGATATCATAACTATACTTCCGTGTTTTATTTGATTTCCATCTCTGTAGTAAAATACTGACGTTAAAAGTGTAGCTTGTTCATTATTCCAGTGGAAAGATTGTGCTGCATCTTGTACTACAAAACTATAATTTTCAGCAAAATCGCACTGAACAAGAATTTCACCTTCAGAAAAAGTTTCCTTCAGTGTTTTGATATAAAGTGCTTGTTGTTCAGCAATATAGGCATGTAGCTTTAAAATATCCAAAGCATTACACAATCTGTCAACAAAATCATCTGCGGGAAAAACTTGAGTAATTATCGTAAATCGATCTGTACCTACCCATTGCTCACACTGCACATTGGTAACTTGATTGTCATCAAAAAACGTTTTTAAATGGTCACGAATAGCATTTAATCCAGGACAAGAAATACAACATTCATTTGGAGTTGATTTTGTAGTCATTAAATAACAAATTGGTGTAGGGTTTGGACACATCATCATTTGTAGGCACTTTTTATAAGACGAAAGGTGCATGTTGGTTTCTGCAGTAAGAGAATCAATGTCCCCTCCACTCAACATCAGTTTAACATTTATCAACAACATCACTTTAACATTCATACACAAACATACATACACAAACAAGATGTGTGCCAGAATCTCCAGCAAGAATACATTTCTTAGGTCGTAATGTGAAAAATTTGGTTAAACCTACTTTAACATCAGGATATTAAGTTTTAAATTTCTGATACAGCTCTTCAATACTGCACATTATTAGTTGTTTTTGTAAGTGAGTTCTTGTGCCGTCGTTTAATTTTACTGATACAAAATCTTTCTTACCAGGCAAAACTCGACTAATATCTTCTCGAAGATAAAAACTTCTTACTAAATTTTTTATTTCAACTGGTAGCTTGCGGCCATTGCGAAGATTGGGTGATGATAAGACACCAAATTGATCGACAAGTTGTTACGCTTTTTTCGTTTGCCGTCTAGATGTCCCAAATTCTTCCGCGAGTTTGTTCTCACTACAAGATTTAGGTGCAATAAATATATAGAATCAAAGTTTTCATCGAAGTAGATGTAGATGGGTCATTGAATTTTTCCTTTAACTGCCTCAAAATTTCTTGGTCTCCACCTGTAGTATCCGTCTGCGTTGAATTATTTTTATCTTTGTCCTCTTCTGGAATAAACGCTTCATTTTCGACATTTTGTGAATATTCACTTGATGTTTGGCTACTCTGCGTCAGCACAAGATTTTCGCTGGCTTGAAGAGTTGTTTCACACAAAAGACGCTTCCTACAGCTTGCACAAACATAAGCATCAAACGAAACTTTCCACTTTGTAGCTAAACCTCTGGAAATTTTTCTTAAATTTTTGGTCTTCCGACGAATTGGCAAGTGAAACGGATTAAAACATTGACTACCGTAGTAATTCATAATATTACGATCAATTAGTTTAAAAGATACTTAAGGACAACAAACGGTAGGTACGTTCGGATAAAACGGCAACTAAGCAAATAACGGAAAATTTTATTGACGTATCATTATCCGTCTCGTTCTAGCATTTAACGTCGAATATAAGTAATGAGTCCTTTCCAGAGATAAGAGATGGAGACACAAGTCACAATTGTTTTTCATAATATTGGTAAATGAATAGTACTCAACTATCGGTTTTTTCAATTATATTAATAAATATAAATTGCTATATGTAATTATATATATATATAATATATATATATATATATATATATATATATATATATATATATATATATATATATATATATATATATATATATATATATATATATATCATAAAAATAGTAGGATTTGGCAGTTTGGGCTTACTATATGTTAGAAGCGTTAATTATACCATCGAATTGTAAAACTTGTATAACCTTCGAAATTGCCAGTACGGAGCTCAGAGCGGCGCCTTCGCACTTTAGGACTTCTATCTCCAAAACGAATACAGATCCCATTCTAAAACTTTACTAATATTATTTATGAATAATTTTTAAAAATACCGAAGTTAAGTAAAATCCGATTTGAAATGTTTACTTCCGGTTTTATATACGAAAAAATATATTTTTTTCGAATCTGTAATAACTGCCAAGAAAAACATTTCTTTGTCTCTTAAATAACACTATTTACTTTTTTTATATCACTATGAATAATAGAAAAAAAAATTCAAAAAATCCGTTCTTAATTTTTTTCAATTTTTTAAAGGCTTATAAAAGGGCAACTAGGCTTCATAGAAAAAAAATAGAAATGTACATTCATTCAGGACCTATAGAAATACAATTAAACCAAATATGAACAAAATCCAGAACGAGCCAAAGGAGTTTAACTTTTCTTCATTAGAAACGCCGATCATGTTAAGAAATTTTTATATTTCTTACATTGCTCGAGTGTACAAGTAGTTTGTTTTGATTTTTATTTTGAAAATCCAGAACCTGACATTTTTTTCGCTGTCCGCTTCGCGTGAAATGCCCCCAAAGTGAAAAAAAGTGAATTTTTTATTTTTCTCGAAAAATTAAAAATTTAAATTAAAACTAAAATTTTTTTGTTTTTATTTGAAAAAAATTAGTAAATTAATAAAAAAATTAAAATTAAAAAAAAATTGGAAAGAATATGTAAAAATAATTTTTTTTAAAGTTAAAATTAATGGAAATAAGCAAAATTAAAATCATATGCTATTTTTTTTTTATAAGTGCCAATACGTGTTTTTTAGTTTGACAAACAGACTATGTGAATATATTAAAATTGTTTAAACTTGAATTTCACAAAGTTCGACCATTTAATTTTTTGTTTAATTTTTTTTCTAAAAATAGCTAATAGTGTGTAGATAATCCTTACCAAGTTTAATATGGGCGCAGAAGTCGTTTAGGAGCTAGACTAGTTACAGTTTCGAAGCGTATAATTTACATCATCAAAGCTTCGCAAAAAATGATTTAACAATCTGACTCCATACAAAAATTCCCACCACGGGGCGCCGGCCGCTACGCTTCGAAACTGGTCTAGCTCCTAAACAACTTATACGCCAATTATGAAACTTGGCAAGCATTATCTATACACTATTAGCTATTTTTAGAGAAAAATTAATAAAAAAAATTTAATGGTCGAACTTTGTGAAATTGAAGTTTCAAAAATTTAAATATTTTTTTTTAATATCCAAAAATGCATTTAAAAGGCTCATTTAATGAAGTATAAATTTGACTACTTTATTTATTTTATTGTAACTTTCTAAAACTGGGTAATGGGACATACCTGCCGATTAGTCAAATTTTTAAAGCCCTCTAGCTCGTTAACCAGACTTTATACTGTAAAAACATTTTGTATCTGGATCGAGGACAGTATATAGGTATAATATAATCAAATATTACTAAAATCGGAAACATCGAAAATATTTTTTAATCCACTGAAAAATATAAAAGAAAAAATTTCCTTTTTTTCCTAACTTTTATCCTCAATAAAAATTACATTTAACATCAATTAGAATGACGTCATGTTAAATTATACAAATAAATAAAACGGCCCACTGTTGATACGCGAAATTATTAAAAACACCAGTTAAATACTTTTGACAACATTTAAACACGTTTATAATTACGTTTCGTATCGTTCCAAAAAGCGGCCCGCGGTGGGTATTTCCTATAGTTACATAAACCAGGTGGGGCATTCCACGTAAAGCGGACAGGTAAAAAATTTCGATGTTTCTGATTTTAGTAATATTTGATTATGTTATACCTATATATGAGCTCGATCCAGATACAAAATTTTTTTACAGTATAAAGTCTGGTTAACGAGCTAAAGGGCTTTAAAAATTTGACTAATCGGAAGGTGTGCGCTACTTCGAATCCCATTACCCAGTTTAAAAAAAGTTTCAATAAAATAAATAAGGTAGTCAAATTTATACTTCATTTAATGAGCTTTTTAAATGCATTTTTGGATAGTAAAAAAAATATATTTAAATTTTTTAAACTTGAATTTCACAAAGCTCGAACATTTAATTTTTTTTTTAAATTTTTTTCTAAAAATAGCTAATAGTGTATAGATAATCCTTGCCAAGTTTAATTATGGGCGTAGAACTATTACGAATAGTTGGAGGAAACAATTTCATCTTGTAATTGTTGAATTTAACCTCCAAAATAATTAAAAATAACTGTGCGAAGCTTGAAAAGTCCTCATATGGAAGTTTTTTGCGACGATAGGTACATAAATGTAGTTAGTGTCTCCGTTTGGCTTGCCTTGTTGACATTTAACAGTGTAGTAAATATTGTAGAGTCGTTTGATTTCCAACGACAGGATATTGTGAACAGTGAATCGTATCAAGGACAGCTGTTATCTCTTTTATCATTTGCGGATAATTCTCAAGATAGTGAAGTGGCCCATAGTAGCACGCAGCTTGAGTCTATTGAACCATATAAACAGCCTGAATGTGAAGGACAAATTTTAAGCCTAACTCCAACAGCGCAACAAATTATTGTTTTATCCCAAGAATGCCCTGAAACAGAAGAAAATCAACTTAAGAACCTCTTGTCTTCATGGAATTTGGGTCATCTCTATGAAAGATTTCAAGGTATGTATACTTTTATGCTTTTGTTCAATTTATAAATAAATAATTTTTATATGAAGAATTAGGAATTGATTTTGAGCGCCTAAAGTTTATTGACATATCAGATATTGTAAAAGTTGTTGGTAAATCAGAAGGGGCTTATGGCACATTTGTCAAATTAAAAGGCAATATTAAAACATGGAGAAAAGAACAGGTAAGTTTTAATACTTTTTATTTTACAAGTTGGATAGATTTTTATTTTTAAGGGATTGTATGAACCAATTGGCGATGGCGCGGCGGATGGAGACACCTTGTCAGCAAATACTAAAGTAAATCAGGGATATCTAGGTCTGATTATTTGAATGTGTGATCACCAGTAGGCTCAATAATTGTAATTTAAACTTCAACATAATAAGGAAAAATATTTTTGTATTCTTAAGCTTACAGACAATTGAAGAAATATTAAACTCTTACGCAGGGCAAAATCTTAAAGACTTCTACAAATTAAATGGAAGGCTTAATGACACAAACAGAAATAATCTTATAAATCTAATAACAGAACACATTTTCGGAGAAGGTGTTACACTAACACTTAATGAAATAAATGAGCTGTCAAACCAAATCATAAAAATTTTCCCATCGGAATGTAAGGTAATACCAACATAATGTAAATGCTTTTTTAAAGTATCCTAAGAAATTTATTTATTTCCATTGTTTCAAACCTACTTATGAAGTATGCGTGATGGAGGTTTAGAGTACTAGTATTTATAAAAGGGGAAATTGACTATAAAACAACGAAGAATTAACATTCTTTATGGGTAACTTATGCCAGTTTGCAACAGTGAAAGATTTTAAGTAATTGTGTAGTTTATTAGTTTTGCAGATATAGTTTTTAGGATAATCCTAAACCTAAAACGAATTTTGAATGTCACTTAATATCATGAAGAATTAACATATTTATTAAGAGATTACTTTTATAAATTTGTTTCCGTAATTAAGATTTATTTGATGTTCATAAAGGCCATATACAAGGTGTTTCAGATCTGACGTGCCAAAATGAGTGGGGTGATAGATATCACCTAGGTAAACAAAAAATTGTATGTGGGGGGGGGGCAATCTCAACCGTTTAGGAGTGAGGGTGATTCATAAATTTCAGTTCTTCATGGTATGCACATTACTCTTTTATTTTTAACTTTTGATCTACCCAACACAGCGACATCAAACAAACGCTAAAAAACTACTATTCCAATGACCTTTCCAAAATTGATCTAGCCCCTACCATTGCAGGTACAGTCACTTCCAAAAGTGAGAAAAATGGTTTGCGATTACCTAAATGTCAGCATTTTCCCAAATTTTCTCCGAGATTTATGTAATTAGTACACCTTTCTTTTATTTTTACTGGATTGCCCAAAAAGGGGCAACATGGCAAGTTAGACAAAGGATTAGAAAAACCGCATCCTTAGAAATCCCTGACTACCTAGTTATTTTATTGCACTTTAGGTAGGAAATTCTTTAAATAAACAAAATTCTTAAGATAAATGGTCAAAAATGCTTGTCTTGGGTTAACAGGTAATTAATTTTAATTATTGCTGCAAAAAAGTTCTAAAAATGTTAGTGAATTTTGTTTTATTGCCGATATTAGCTTGTGTTAGCTAGAATTCACACCCTTGTATCCTGGCGTTCTGTTACTCGTACCTGATGGAAATTTTGCTATGAAAATGGGTTAATCAGCAAGAATACCTATCATAGTTGAAAAACAAATCAATAAGTGCGGGTGTTTTTAAGCAAATATTATTAAAAAATGGTAGAAATTACTTTTAAGGAATACGCGGATATTATTTACATTTATGGTGTAGTAGACGGAAACGAGAGAGTGGCTGTACTGGAATATCAAAGGAGATTTCCTAATCTGCGAGCACCCCAAAGAGGGGTATTTTCACGGCCTTTGGGAAGGTTGAGAGAAACAGGAAGTGTAACTTCACACGACACGGAGGCACGACCCGAAACTTCGGGAACTTCAGCCGACGTCGAGCAGCAAATAATCACCGTCGTGAAGCAAGCACAAGATGAGTCGCAAGACGATTAGGAGTGTCCTCATGTAAGGTTTGGAGGGTTATGCATCGAGAGGGATTACGTCCATATCACCATCACTCAGTCCAAGGACTACTGGAAGATGATTCCGAGAGAAGACTGGAACTTAGCACTTGGCTTCTGGAACGTGACATTGACGACAGGGCATTTCTGGACTGAATTCTGTGGACGGATGAATTGCAATTCACCAGGAATATCACGAACTTTCGTAACCTCCATACCTGGTCGGAAACTAACCTACTCAGGACAAAGGTGACCTTATTCCAGCAGACATTCGGTGTCAATGTTTGGGCTGGTAACATCGGCAACAGGACAGGACCATTCAATTTGCTGCAAATGCTCAACAGTCAAATTTATGTGGACTTTCTGGAGAATACACTTCCAAATCTAATAAAGGACATCCCTGTACATAATCGAACGGACATGTTTTACCAACAGGGTGGAGCACCAGCGCATGCTGCTTACATTGTGAAGGCAATACTAACCGGTGGATTGGACAAGGTGCACCGATTTCTTGGCCTGCTAGACCTGCAGATCTTACCCCATTAGAATTTTTCTTATGGGGAGCAATAAAGGATGAAGTTTATTTAAGCCCTGTTAACACTAGGGAGGATTGAGTTTGCAGAATTGGGAATGCAGCGACGAAAATACGGGAGAGGCTGCTTGCAATACGTCTTAAACAGGGGTTTAGAAGGAGATTGTTGGCATTCATCCGAAGTGGCGGTAGACATTTTAAACAGCTTTTGTACTTTACTAAGATTAATTGTAATACGTTTTGCATCCAATAAAAAGGATTTTAGAGCATTAGACATTTCAGGCATTATACATTTGCTTTAAATCATATATTTGACATTAAATCTTAAATATGCACTAGAAAGTGAACTAATTTGGGTATTTATAGAAAATTATTTTTACGCTATCCATAATCCTATAAAAAGTACAAAAATTCCTCCAAAAGTAATGTGCATAATAAATGAACTTAAAGATAACTAATTTTTTTGCCAAAAATTTGTGTTATTTAAAATGTATAAATGCTTTATATGTTCTCTAAAAGTTTTGATACCATTTAAATATCAGCTAAAAAACTTTTTTTTACTGCCAAATGTTTTAGATAGAACTCTGCAAAATATAGATGCTTTAGAGAAGGAAAATTCAATTCAAAATAGTATTAATGGGAAATTATGAAGAGAAATCTGTAAAATATGAAAATAAAACTGTAGTCCCATTTATCTTGTATATTGATTGATGATTTTGAGACTTGTAATCCCTTAGGATCACATCGTGGCGTTCATAAATTGTGTGGAGTATATTACTCTATTAAACTTTTATCTTTTCACATTAGATAATATATTTATTGCCATGCTTCTCAAGTCATCAGATTCCAAATTGTACGGGAATGAAGCATGTTTTGAGGTTTTAATTAACGAAATAGAAGATTTGGCAGAAAACGGCCTTATGATAAATATCAACGCAATGGAGAAACGAATATATTTCTTATTAGCTCTCATTGTTGGAGATAATTTGAGTTTAAACTCTGCATTAGGTTTTACTTCATCATTTAATTTCAATTTTTACTGAAAATTTTGCCGAATACATAAAAGTAATAGAGAACTCCATTTTCAATCTAGTACCCAATTTTCATGTAACAGAACATTATGCCACAGATGTAATGCATGACGTGTTTGAGGGTATTTGTCACTACACTATGAGTTGCATTATATCCTACTTTGTGCAACAGGTACAAATCTTTTCCATTGAAAGTTTAAATTCACGAATGCGGCTGTTTCTTATGGTGATACTGGAAAATATATATATATACCTTGGAAAATATAAGAAATAAACATTTCACTATGTCTGCACGAGAAATGTGGTGTTATGTTCACCACTTTTCATTATTTATCGGTGATTTAATTCCGGAAGATAATCCGGTGTGGCAATCCCTTTTAAAAATGCTTAAATTTATTGATCTTATTATGGTGCCAATTTACACAGAGGATACTTTATCTTTACTTAGAATCACAATTTCAAAAAAGAACGAAATGTATAAAAAATTATTTAATGAAAAGCTTAAGCCGAAGCATCATTTCCTAGTGCATTATCCTAACATTATTGAATATAGCGGTCCCATAAAATACCTAAGTTGCTTTCGATTTGAAGCCAAACACCGAACCTTAAAGTCATAGGCAAACAATGTAACAAGTAGAGTTAATATTTTTTGGTATATCGCAATAAAATTTCAGTTGATTAACGCTTTTCGAATATTGAAGGATAAGGGTTTTAATGAGGATATTGACATATCAGGTTGTGAACTAACTTTACTCCAAAACGAATCATTTTTTTGTACAGATTAAGAGTCCGATTTACCTATTAAAAATCACTGCTTCGTACTGAAAGCGAACGAAATAGAAATAAAAGGAACTACTTATAAAAAAAATTACTTTTTATTTTTATCTGATGAAATATTTTCCAAATTCATTTGCTAATTGTTCAAAATAACCGTAATATTTTTATAGTTCGCTATGAATTTCAAATTGAAATGTTTGACGAACACGTACACCCCGTGCAACAAAAAGAGCCGCAAGTTTAAAGTTAAATAACAACAATGTATTATGTAATTTTTCTGTATTTTACATTATTCACATATAACCCAATTAAAAAAGTATGTTTTATGCAATATGTAATTTGTTTTCAAAAAAAAAAAAATTTAGTTTTTCGTTCGAAATCAAAAAATGCTTCATTTTGTTCAAATTTTTAATGCAATGTTATTTCATAAAAAATTAAAAATACAGTAAGCCAACAATATCTCTTTATTTTTATTAAACTTAAAAATGTATTTTCAAAAGTTAAAAGTTTTAAAATTGAGTTTAAAAAAAAATTAGTACTTTGTAGTACCGCCCTTTGCCTTAATAACGTCTTGAACCCTAAGCATGTATGCAACTGTACATAGTGAATATTTTTAGCAGAAGAGTGCTATTGCACATCAACAACCGTTAAAAGCAATTTGGACATCTTGGAGACTATTTAGCTCGAACTGCGCCGGGAAGATATGAAAAAGCAAACCACGTGCGGCTCTTTTTGTTGCGCGGGGTGTAGATGCGTATGTTGTTGGTTCACGTTTGGAAAAGCCAAGAATAAAAAATTTGGAGAAATTTTTCTCACTTCCAGTGCATATTCACACCATAGCAAATGACAAAAGTGTAGTAAGATTTAAGCACCTTTTTTAATTAAAAAAAATTAAAATGAATTAAAATATGTACTAGTTAATAATGATAAAATACTAACATCGAGACCGAAGCTAAAGCCGATGCAATATTTTATATAGAATTGTTATGTTAACTAATGCTTTGGTACTTTTGATTTCTGCACCTTAGGGCTATTCCGTAAAGAGAAGCCTTTTACATAAGAACCAAAACTCTCTGACTGCTTTCCCTTCGCTCATTTATCCATTCTTCGTTCTAAATATTAATGTTCAAAGGTTTTGTCTAAAAATTCAGGTTGAAATTGAATTAAGCTTTAATTTTAACTTCACTACCAAATGTTCAACATTAACATTTAAAGCACAGAATGGACTAAAGTACGAAGAGAGTTTTTGGTCTATATGCAAAGGACTTCTCTTTACGGATTATCCCTAAAGTGCAGAACTTAAAAGAACTAAAGCATTAGTTATAACTGACTATCACAATAATTATTCTATTAACAAATCTTGTTTGTTGGAAATAACCACTTTAATAGTAGAGTAAAAAGTGACTTTTTAATAGCCGAATTTAACTAGCGACCATAGTACTTATCATTCAACTATCTTAATTGTTGATATCGGACACTTTTGTTTTTCTTTGATAAACGACCACTTCTTATAGTTGTTTAATACAATTTTGATAGTTTCCCCGATTGCAACCGAAATACAAAATGGTTCATATTGGTACGGTTTTTTTACTCGGTGTGAAAAAAAGGTTTTTTGTGAAGTTGTGAAGAAAGGTGTCAAGGAAATTTTAAAGTGAATGAAAGATAATCTAGCGATATAAAATGTAGGAATCGGAGAATAGAAGTTAACAAAACCATTGGGTGAGCTGGCCTTGAACCGAGACCATGAGCATGATACTCCATTACCGTAACCACTGGGCCACAAGCGCCGTTGCCGATTCTAGGTTCCAAAGTTCTTTTATGGAGAAGCCTTGATCCCATATATACATATATATATATATATATATATATATATATATATATATATATATATATATATATATATATATATAATATATATATATATATACAACTCTATGGAAAAGAAAATCGGTGGTTTTAATTTTGAAATAGAGAAGAGATTTGAAGAAGTATAAGTCACTGGAGAGGTTAAAGATGATGTTGATGTAATTTAAAGTTAGCTAGAGGTAGAGGAGAGGTTAAAGATGATGTTGATGTAATTTAAAGTTAGCTAGAGGGCGTTAAAAACCGGCTTCGGAGTGCAGCACAGAAGCCTGAAAAGACGTTGCAGTAGTTATGGACAGATATAGACAGGTTGACAAGAGTTGCAAGAGAGGCGTTTATAAATTTACTTACAGATCGTGTCTTGCAGCAAGCAGGGCGACTGACTGGGAAGAACACAAACGCTGAAGTCATGTTAACGCTCTGGTTTATGAGGCAGTAAAACAAGCTGCATAAACTACCGCCTTCCTAAAAGAAAATACTGAAATACAAACAAAAGATGCTTGTTGTTGGATCAATACTCGGGTTAACTATGGTCATCCTAAACGCTGGGCATGCGACCAGAAGGGTCATTTCCTGCAAGTTTGCTATAATCAAAGAAAGGTGTTGTAAAGGGGGCAAAAAAAGGGAACGAAAAGAATTTTGATTTAAGAGAGGTAGTGATAGGATGTCATCTACAGAGTTATTATAGAAGGAATGGTCACCTGTTAGAGAAAAATGATTCAATTGAAAGTGCCCAAAGCGATAGCGGTGTTTTGAAAGATCACGTCAATGACGGTCTTCCAATCAAGACGAACAAATAAAAATGAAAGCATTGCAAAATGACAACAGAGAATAAGAACGACCTGGTATATTTAATAAATGGTAATATGTCACCAGACGAAAAAATTTAAATTGAAAATGGAAATTGTGCCAAAGTTGACTGTTTTGCGGATATCGAGCCTAAGAAGGCTGAAATTGCAGATTGTAGAGCAGGAATTGGAAGATTTTTAAAAAATTCACTGAAAGAAAGTTCTATAGTAAAGAAGGAGCAGTAGAATCAACGCCCCCGATATCATCATCAACATAAAGAAATTGCAGCGAAACGATAGCAGCTTAGTAATCAACTGGAAAGTTCAAGAACAAAAATGCACGAGAACAGTAGACACAAGTGCTACCAGGTCTATTCTGTTAAAAAAAACTGGCTTAGCAACAAAAATCGGTACATATTGAGGACTGCTAGGGGAATCCGTAGAATTGTACGGAGAAATATTATTGGTTGTATCACTCGGCGAAACTCGATTTTCGCACAAATTTCTTTTCGCAGATATAACGGATGAACGCATCCTTGGCCTCCATTTCATGAAAGCACATAACACTCAGCTTAATATTGGAAGAGGAGTTATAAGGTTCAACAACAAAGAGGTTCCTATGACTCTGGGATCAAATTATAACTCGCAGCTGAACATCGTGGCATCCGAAGATGTCGAGCTTCCTCCTAGTGCGGAAACCTTTTGTGCAATCAAAAGTTATTGGTAATCCCGGCAGCTATCGATTCTATCTAATAGAACCAAATCGGACACAGCAATTAGGAAATGGCGCCGTTGGAAAATGTTTAGTGGCTATCGATGAAAAGAAGGAAGTTGTGGTCCGAATCCTAAACACCCGTGAAAAAGCCATCAAAGTAAAGAAAGGTTAAGTCTTGGGTCATGGCGAACCAGCCGAAGAGATCATATTAGTGGAAAATTCAAGCTCAGACAAAACCAAGTAGCCAGGAAAGGACATTGCGGAGCTAACAAACCTGAAACTACCATCTAATAAACTAACTTTTTAACTTGGAAAACCTGCGTGGTATATTTAGATGACATCATTGTAATTGGAAGAAGTTTTCAATAACACCTAGAAAGTTTGCGGGAAATGTTGCAGAAACTGAAATCAGTCAAACTGAAAGTTAGCCCTAAAAATATACACTCTTCGGATACCAGGTGAAATATCTTCGACATGTGGCATCGACAGAAGGAATAAGCACCGATCCTGAGAAAATAGCTTCAGTGGAAAACTGACGGACAAGGTAAACACGAGCTGCGAAGTTTCCTAGGACTTGCCAGGTCTTATAGCCGCTTTGTGAAGAATTTTGCGGAACTGCATAATTAGATACCGATACAAATAATATTGGTATTGGTGCCGTGCTATCACAAAAAGTAAATGGCTAGAAATATATGCTAGAAATATATGCAATCAGAAATCAAATATGGCTAGAAATATATGCAATCAGAAATCAAGAAACAAACACAGTGGCAGAAGAGTTAGTAATAAACTGGATCTGGAGATTTAGCGTTTTTCATGAGCTTCATTCCGACGAAGGACGAAACTTCGCATCTCAAGTATTCCAGAAGATTTGCGAAATTCTTGGAGTAAGGAATATGCAGATAACACCACTTCACCGACAATCTGACGGAATGGCTGAACGATATAATAGAAAAGTGATCGAACACCTCAGGAAAGTAGTCAACGAGATTATGATTGCTAAATTTTGATATTTCTACTATCTTGTCGAGCAGCCATCCATAACTCAACAGAACAGACACCCTCTAAAGCTGTGTTTGGAAGACGGATTCGACTGCCCAGTGATTTGAACACCCGAAAAAGATACGGAATCCACTAAAGAGTACATAAACATGATGCGGAAGCGTCTCGCAAAAATCCATCAACTGGCAAGAAAAAACCTGTAGAAATCCAGCGATAGAATAAAAAAACACGATACGACATCAGAGCTAATTCTAGAGGATTATAAATATTGTTCTCATTTGGCTGTTCAACCCACGACGGCGAGAAGGTAAATCAACATAGATTCAGCAGTGGGAAGGACTCTACAAGATACTTACGCGTAACAACGATGTGGTCTACGGAGTACAACGGAGATCGAAATAAAAAAATGTCATTCATATTGACAGATTGAAGTTAAATCAACGAGATACAAATGTTAGTGACGAACAGTTCTAAGAGGGGGCAGTGTAACGTGCACTGTAGGGCGGCATAGGCTACGTGATTAAAACGAAATCAAGTTGGCCAATGCGCAGGTCTCAGATTTCGAAAACCAGAAAAACTTCAAGGCTGACTCGAACCTGTGGTGAAAATAAATTGTCACTACGATATCCTAAGTCCAGTCATGCGCATTTTACTGGAGAACGATCCCCATCACCGACCCTGGAATCCCCTCCTAGTGGTCAGGATGTCGACTACAGGTGACAACAGGCCCTTCGCAGTTCCTTCATATAACCACCAAGAAAGCACTCGACAAATTTGTGCATCATAGTGAGTAGTAGGTGTAAGAACAGAATTAAGTTTTTTTGAAGTAAAACTTCTTTACGCACGCTTGATTTGGGGAGTAAGCTGCTGAATGCGTGATGAGAGCGTTACGAAAAGTGTGATCGGGCGAGGCGAACGGAAGTTGAGAGGAAGATAACGGTGATTTCGTGATTATTTCGTAATTTCATTTCGTTTATCAATGAAAACCGATAATAAATTTAAATATTTGTAGAAAATTAATATATGTATATGTATATACATGTATGTATTATAAATATATGTATGAATGTATTATATTATATATATAAGTAAAACTTCTTTACGCACGCTTGACTTGGGGAGTAAGTGAATGCGTGACGAGAGCGTTACGAAAAATGTGATCGCGCGAGGCGAACGGAAGTTGAGAGGGAGATATACGGCGATTTCTTGATTATTTCGTAATTTAATTTCGTTTATCAATGAAAACCGATATTAAATTTAAATATTTGTAGAAAATTAATAAATGTATATGTATACACATGTATATATTATACATATATACATATATAAACATATATATATATATATATATACATACATATAGATGGAGCTAAAGAAGTTTTACTTCAGTCGTGTGGTCTAAAGGAAAAAAAAATAATAAAAAGTGAAAGTTAAAAGTTGGTAAAATCAAATGAAGACATTTGAAGTCCACACTAGGACAAGTGGAAACAAAAAGTTAAAATCGTAAAGGATTAGTAAAAACGTTATGAGACAACAGCAGTTGTGGGAGAACAATCGACCAAAAACAATCCAAAAAAGATTGCAAAAATTTGAACTGTCCCAACGACACAAAGTTTAAGTCACTGGTCGCAGCTAGTTCCGCAGACAAAATTGTTTTTTGTAGTATCAAAAGCACTCTGAATTTTTCTATATATAAATACATTTTTTTATTTTACCTAGCACTTAAGGCTATAGTTAGCTAATATAAACTCAGATATTAGATATATTATATATTTTATATATTATTATATTAATTTGTAGGTCTCGCTTTTTTCATTTTTTATAAGAGAAAACGAGATTAGGGAAACGCGTGAATTTTACCCCCAAATGTAGGAATCGCAGATTTAAAACTACCTCATATCCATTGACACATTGACATAATCTAGATGCATTTCAATAATTTTGTTGAGTAACTAAACTGTGCACAGTTTGGAACCAAAGAGTAGCGATACTTACAGCTAGCAGGGATACGGCTGTATGAGACAGGAGACGCCACTAAGTGTTTAAACGATTGCCGGTAGTAACTTTTCCATTAATTTAACATTCAGTTATTTCTTGCTGTTGGCCCAAAGTATTATATCTTCTCATTTAATTTTCATTCCGAGGTTGAATTTATTTTAGTAATCGCGTTTATTAATGCAATTATGTGCTCTTAATGATATATTACAGTAAAATCAGTTGAATGCTTTACGCATAAGATAAGTTTTATTGCTTGAATTGAATTAAAATGGTAGCACGTTAAATTTTGAGATGACAATTGATGTATAATATTGTTTAGGAAAAAGAGGAAGATTCCTGTTTAACTGTAAGGTTGCTAAGCATTAAGATTAGGGCTCTAGAGACTATAAGGATTGATATAGTGAAGTAATGATAAAAAATTTTCCTTTTTTTAATTTTCAATCAGTTTTTATAAATTTTTTTTTTGTTTGCATAACATGAAATCTTAGTTTATTTACCTTTCAGGAACTATCATTTTAGGGGGTATATTTTTGGTTTAATTTTCAAGATGGTTCAGCGCGGCTAGGAGCAACAGTTGACACCAGACCTGTTACTCTTCCTTTTCATCGGTCTCTTTTGGTTTTTTGTTGTTGTTAGTGGCAGACCTGAAAGAAGGACTCCACAACCTTCTTTCGCCACAGGCATGCGAACATCAGTTTGCAATGTGTGATAGGATGTTCAAAGACTCACACCCCATACATGGCACCCAACGCGAAGCCTGTCCTCCCTAGGCAAGACACTCCAGCCTCTTCTGGTGGCTTCGTGCCTCTAAAGATATGGCATGTCAGCTTAGGCTGATCCGCTGCTCTTTTACGGACTAAGGCGATGTTGGCCTGAACAGCTGTTATCTCTCCCTTTTTTGTAAAGCACCTTCGAGGTCTAGTGCCTCTGTCCTGACATGTCTAAGGGTGTCTATAGTCATGTCAGTTTAAGCAACAGGGACACACTTTAGGCAACTCCGCCCTGGCCTCGGCATGGGATGACTGATGCTCGGGATTGGTGCCTGTGTCTTTAGCGATGTCCGATTTTGCTCCTGACATGCCCAATCTCAGGGATCATTAGTGTCTCATGCCGCAGGGAGCTGGCGAGTCGGGCGAACACCCTGCTTCGGCAATAGCCAGCGTGACTCTTCATTTGGTCGACTACGCTTGAACAGCTCCGACTGACTGTATATACACGGATTTCAGTAAAGCCTTTGATAAGCTCCCTCACTCCGTAATTATATATAAACTCGGGAGGTTTTCTTGACTGGATTTCGTCATATCTAAGAGACAGGACATATCGTGTGTCGCTCCATGGCTCTACCTCTAAAATCTTCACAGCTTCATCTGCTGTACCACAAGGCAGTCATCTCGGCCCTACTACTACTACTACTATTCGTTCTTGCCATTTACGACATTGTCCATCTGATCTCGCACTCTAATGTTGTAATCTACGCTGATGACATGAAGATCTTCTCTTATGTTAAGGATGGTGGGGACGCCGCCCTTATTCAAAAGGACTTAGATACGTTTCTTGAGTGGTGCGAGCACAATGGCTCACACCTCAATTTTGAGAAACGTGAGGCTATGATCTTTTCCGGAGCCCTAATCCACAAGCTTGGGATTACAACTTCGCGGGGAATGGTCTCCGTCGCGTACTGTCCGTAACCGACCTTGGGGTGAAACTAGATAGGAAACTTGACTTTACTCTGCATATCAACTATATCGTGTGTAGAGGTAGTTTAGTCCTGGGCTTTGTTAAGCGTTGGTCTAGAGAGTTCTCGGATATACCAACATTGATTCATTTGTACTGCTCCTTTTTTTTGATTGATTGATTAAATTTGGAGGTGCGAGGTTCTCAAGCGCCGCGGCCACTAGGGCCTATTGTGCTAACCCTCTCAACTCCCTGACTTGGTCTTTATTCACCAGCTCTTGAACTCTAATATAGACTCAGGTTCGCTTGTTAGCAGGGTTCCTTCAGATAGTCTCAACATAACCTTCGAAGACTTCCTTTATTGCATGTTGAACCATCGAGATCAAATTATGGCATGCATGAGCCAATTAATCATTCATGTAGGGCTGTTAATGCATATTCTAATTTTGATTTAACTCTCAGCAAGGTGTCGTTTAAGAATTATCTATTGTCTGTGCGCACGTGACTTTCTGTTTTGCATGTTGTGTGCTGGGTTCCCTTACTTGTTTTCTTCCTGCTCCTTTCTTTTACTTGTTATTTTTTCTTTTGCATGTTGGTGCGGGAGCCTCATTTCATCGTTTTGATGGAATAGGTGAATTAATTCTGGGCTCCTGCCTAAGAAGTGTGCCTTCTGTGTTAGAAGGGTTAATTCTATCATGCCGTCTTGGTAGGACCGTGAAAGTGCTCGTTGAGTTCGTCTTAGCTCAGGGTTGACTCCAGGTCCACAGGCGGGACAGATGTTGTGGGTATTGGAAACTTTAACAGAGGTTCTCACATTCCAAAATTTAAGATTTTTTTCTTCCCTTTTTTCAATATTTTTCTTTTTGGTGAATACCATTTGTTTTTTTATCATTATTAAAACCCGTTTTTTTACATCTTCTCCATTTTTATTTATTTTCCTTTCCTTTTTGTGTTGTGTCTCCTTTCCTCCTATCTTTTTTAATGATGGCCTAGGCAAGAAGGGAGAAGAAGCTTCATTGAAGGGGCCTGAAATTATTTCAGTTGATCTTTTTACTTTTAGTTTTTTATTTTTTTATTTTTCTGATAAGTTGGCAAAGTTTTTTTATTGAGTTTCGATTTTTTTTGTTACATATGTTCGCATGATACTGATTTTATTTTGTGCCTTCCTGCAATTCAGAATTATCTTTTTTTTTCTCTCACTTCTTTTTGTTCTTCTTGGGTACGATTCTTTTTTTTCTTTATTGAGTGTGGTTCTAACTGCGCTTTTTCATTGATTTTTCTTTGAAATTTTCTCTTAGAAGATTGTTTTTCTTTCGGAGTTGATACTCCCGCACATTTGGCAGAGACCCTTCGTCTCACATGTATATAATTAAAGTAAGTAAACTCCTTACCTACAAGAGAACTGTTTTAAAATGTTTCGGTCATCAAATGAGCCCGAGATGGCCACCCCGACTCTTCGAGCACGTGCCCCGTCAGCTACCTCAACCTAGGCATAGGCCCAGTGCTGGGAGGGCAAGTTATGAAGATAGACGCCCCTCCATCATGGCGTCTTGGGGGATTCATTTCTCTGGTCGTAACCCGGTTTTTACTGTTGAACACTTTTTATTTCTCATTGAGCGACTAGCCTTCAGTGCCCGCGTGTCCGAAGACGAGCTTTGTTGTAATATACACTTCCTATTAAAGGACGAGGCGGAACAATGGTTTTGGAACCAGTTTTGCCATGCCTCTCCAGACTTTTGACTGGGAGCTATTCAGAGCTCGCATCAGGCAAGAATTCGGCTCAGCTTAAACCGACCTCGACCTGATGCGGATTCTGATGAAACTCCGTTAGAGTTCGGAGAGCTGCGACAGCTACCTCCGTATGCCGGTCGTATGACTTGCTGGAACTGTGGTGTAGCGTGTCACTCCTTCCACTCCTGCTCCAGTGAGACCAGGAGACTCTTCTGTTACACCTGTGGTCAACCAGGAGTAGTTTCACCCAAGTGTAATCCGGAAAACGTCAGGGCGAGTGGTCGACACAGGGGACATCACTCGCCGAAGATGATCAACAAGGCGACATTGACGACCCCCTGATTACCTCTGCTTTGTCAAAACAAACCCAGACTGATCCAACGCATCAAGAATGCAGTACCCAGACTGATCCCTTTTGCCTCATGCGAGGAATGTCTTTACTTGAGAGGCAACTAAATTACGAGCGAGTAAGAGCTCGCATTTTTGCGTCGACGAAGACGGGAGATAAAACGCGGAATAAAGAAATCTCGACAGTCTTTAATATCTACTGTAATCACTAGCCAGGACGACGGCCGTCCTTATGTAAAAGTATTAATAGGCAACGAGTCCATCCTAGGTTTGCTCGATAGCGGTGCCAGTGTGAGTTGCTTGGGACAAGGAGCCCTAGAGTTTGTCCAGCGCTCAGGCTTAAAACTCTCCGCATTGACAGAATCAGTTCGTACCGCCGACGGTACTATATAGCCAGTCCGTCCCCGGCACAATAAGAACTGCAGTAACCTTTCGTGGACAGACTGAAGTCCTAACACTGTTTGTAGTGCCTGGCTTAAGTCAACAATTGTATGTAGGCCAAACATCGACGGGTGGATTGGACGACTGCAGGACAAACACTTCATTTCGTTAATTGATTTGAGGGATGCGTTCTGCGAAATTCCCTAAGAGGAACAGTCAAGGGAGAAGCCAGCGTTTACAGTGCCCGGTAGGCCGCTTTATCAATACACTGTTTTGCCTTTTGGCTTGTTCCGTCGATTGTGTCGATTAATGGATGAAATAATTCCTGCTCGTTTACGCGAACACGTTTTCGTATTATTATTATTAATCGTATCACCTGACCTTGAATCACACCTTAAAACATTAAGAAAAGTAGCTGATTGTCTGCGTAGCGAACGTCGAGAAAAGCCGCTTTTGCGTCAAGCAAGTCCGCTACTTGGGTTCGATGATTGGAGATGGAACTCTGAAAACTGACCCCGAGAAAGTAGCAGCGGTGGCGGATTTCCCTATTCCCCCGCTCTGCTAAACAAATTCGGAGATTTCTCGGAATGACAGGTTGGTATCAGAGGTTCATCCCCAAGTATGCGACCCTGGCAGCCCCGATCACTGACTGCTTGAAGAAAAGCAAGAGCTTCTCGTGGACAGACGAAGCACAGCAATCGTTCGAGAACTTAAAACAAATTATGTGCAGGGCACCGATTCTTACAACACCTGACTTCTCTAAGAAGTTTTATATTCAATGTGATGCTGGTAGGCAGCGTATTATTCCAAATAGACGATTCCAGTGCTGAAGGACCCATAGTGAACATGTCGAAAAAGCTCAGTCCAGCTCAGCGCAATTACAGCATTACGGAACTCGAATGCTATGCTGCTGTGCTGAACGTAAAGAAAATTTCGTGATGAAATTTCCAGATCGAGCATCGCAAGGGTTCACAGAATGTGGTCCCTGACACTCTGTCCCGAGCACACAGTGAAACGGCAGAGGAGTTGAAAGTTAGGGCAGTCGACGTAGACTTAAACTCACCATACTTCTCCATGGAAGAGAATGAGCACTTAAAATCGTCTATTCTTGCTAACCCAACAAAACTCTTTCATCTCTGTTTCTCGGACGGGTACGTCTATAAGAGGACCCAACCCCCGAAGCGGTGACTCGATGCAGGAGGACTTAGCCTGGGAGCTTTGGGTTCCATCGGGTCTGGTGGAAGATTTGATCCGTGAGGCTCATGAGTTACCTCAGTCAGCTCACGGAGGTTTCCACAAAACGCTATGTAGACTCCGCGAAAAATACTATTGGCGCTATATGGTAACTCACGCACGCACATATGTGCAAAGAAACGAAATCACCCAACACCATCCTGTAAGGATTGATATAGTGAAGTAATGATAAAAAATTTTCCTTTTTTTATTGTCAATCAGTTTTAATACATTTTTTTTTATTGCATAACATGAAATCTTAGTTTCTTGACTTTTCAGGAAACCCAAATGAAGCTTCTTCTTCGTCCAGCTTCCCAGTCCCTCCCTCATTCATCGCTCATGTCCTGATTTTCGTTTATTTGATTGATTTTTTTTTTGTGTTTCTTTTTCTTTCAGCTTTCTTTTTCTAGGTTGGCCCTACACCCTAGCCAGGTGTAGGGATGGAGTGGGTCAGAGGGGGTATATTTTCAGTTTAATTTTCAAGATGGTTCAGCGCGGCTAGGAGCAAGGAACTTCAGTTTGCAATGTGTGATAGGATGTTCAAGGACTCACACCCCATACCGACGAACTAGGACGTGCTGCCAGCTAGCGCGTACCACTTGAACATCCCGCGGCAACTTCACGTTGCTAAATCACTCGCACACATTACAAGTAAAGTGAAACGGTTATATTATGAAGAAAACATTCTTTACACGTGAAGTGAATAAAAATTGTGAACATTTGTGATTTTAAATAAGTGACTTAATTAATCCGCCGAGCCCGTAGAGCCCCAATACGTTACAGTATTAAGTAAATTAAATTAAGATTTTTTATAATCATAATAGCAAAGCTCTTTAGGTGAAATAGGGTAATGATGTTCGCCTTCTTTGAAAGTTTGTGACTCCTAACATAGGAGAAAAACAGAAGATGATAAACTATTCCACATATGTAGGAAAGATTACCGAAAATTGACAGTACGACCGTATTTGACGTGAAGAGTATAGGGGTGGGAACGACTTGACGCACTTCTATTGGGCATTGTAATGTGCCTACAAGGAACAGAGTAGCAATTTCGTTACAACAATGACAACAAAATTGTAAACACGCGATAGAAGAGTGAAATGCAAGCGAAATTGCGTTAATGTTCTCAGGCGACTACACGCCAACAAGTTTTACAGCCTTTCTATAAACTTTATTTAACGCGGACAATGCGGTATGCCTGGCCTCTGCCCAAATATGAGAATTATATTCTAGTCTAAACCTGATTGAGTCTAGTAGATCAACGCCACGTCAGTTGGAGTATTTCTACATTTAAGTATTTCATCGCATTTTTATTGACTGCAAATATATACACCCCGTGCAACAAAAAGAGCCGCACGTGGTTTCCTTTTTCATATCTTCCCGGCTCAATTCGTGCTAAATAGTCTCCAAGATGTCCAAATTGCTTTTAACGGTTGTTGATGTGCAATAGCACTCTTCTGGTAAAAATATTCACTATGTACAGTTGCATACATGCATAGGGTTCGAGACGTTATTAAGGCAAAGGGCGGTACTACAAAGTACTAATTTTATTTTTTTAAACTCAATTTTAAAACTTTGTTATATTGTTGGCTTACTGTATTTTTAATTTTTTATGAAATAACATTGCATTAAAAATTTTAACAAAATGAAGCATTTTTTGATTTCGAACGAAAAACTAAATTTTTTTTTTAAAACAAATTACATATTGTATAAAATATACTTTTTAATTGGGTTATATGTGAATAATGTAAAATACAGAATTATTATGTAATTAAATTGTTGTTATTTAACTTTAAACGTGCAGCTCTTTTTAACCGACTTCCCAAAAACAAAGAGGTTCTAAGTTCGACGCGTATTTTTTATTTTTTTTTTTATTTTTTTTTTATGTCTGACTGGGCATAACTTCGTAACGCGTCGACCGATTTTGATGATTCTTTTTTTGTTGGGTAGAGTATGTTCACCGATTGGTACCATGTCAAAAAAATTTTTGGTTCGGTGGGGGTGGGGGGTGGGGGTGAAACCTAACTTTGTAACGCGTGGTCCGATTTGGATGGTTCTTTTTTTGTTGTACAGAGTATGATCCCCCATTGCTAATAGGAGAATAATTTGGTCCTATGGAGAAAGGTGTGGGTGGGGGGGGGGGGGGGGGGGGGGTAGTCTAACTTCGTAACGCGTGGACCGATTTGGATAATTCTTTTTCTATTGGATAGAGTATGATCCTTGGTTGATACTACGAGAAAAAAAATGTTGCTGGGGTGGGGGTGGGAGAAGGGGGGTGGAACCAATTTTTGTAACGCCTGAATCGATTTGGATGCTTCTTTTGCTGTTGTATAGAGTGTGATCCCCCATTGCTAATAGGAGAATAATTTCTTCCTATGGTGGTGGTGGGGGAGGGGGAGGGGTAGTAACATCGTAACGCGTGAACCGATTTCGAAGATTCCTTTTCTGTTCGGTAGAGTATGTTCCTTGGTTGATACCATGAGAAAAAAAGTTTAGTGGAATGGTGGTGGGGTAGGGGGTTAAAACAAACGTCTAACGTATGGACCGATTTGGATGGTTCTTTCTTCGTTGTATAGAGTAGAAGACACTAAAAAGTGTAAAATAAAATAGTTTTTAAAAAAAAAGTTGAACCGACTTCACATAAAGCGCTAAAAAGCATAAAATAATTTTTAATTTTATATCTATTACGACATTTTGAAGTCGGTGCAAATTAAACAAATAAAACAACTACATAACCACAATTGAACGTTTCAGCTTACGGGATCATAAGAAATGACGATTAAATATTTTTGTTGTAGTTGTTTGGTTTGTTTG
The DNA here is from genome assembly GCA_964036015.1 of Leptarthrus brevirostris. NCBI lineage: Eukaryota > Metazoa > Arthropoda > Insecta > Diptera > Asilidae > Leptarthrus > Leptarthrus brevirostris. Next base: position 76,562,748 of record OZ038375.1, read on the forward strand.
ATTTGCACCGACTTCAAAATGTCGTAATAGATATAAAATTAAAAATTATTTTATGCTTTTTAGCGCTTTTTTTGAAGTCGGTTCAACTTTTTTTTTAAAAACTATTTTTGTTGCACGGGGTGTATGATCAATTTAGGTACGAATTAATATCAAATTGTACTCTTAAAATAATCCTGAAAAATTGTTTCATATCATAATTACGACAATACGTTATAATTCAGAAAAATATATATTTCTTATAATGGAAAGTTTTACATTTTATAGAATAACTAAGAAATTTTATTCGTGAATCAAGTAAATTCTTTAACTGTACTGTAAAAAGTACGGATTGATTAATCGAAAAACACTGAAAAGGAAAAGTGTTTCAATACTTACTATCAAAGAACGAAATCGTGAATCTACAAAAGGTAAGAAACTTTTAGACATTTTTAAAGATGTCGCTTATTAGTATTTTTTATTGTCTTATAAATAATTTAAGTATGAAATTAAACATTCAATAATAAGATAAAAAACCAAAACAATCAGTACTACTGTATTGTAGAAGTTTTGCACCATTAGAAATGATATTATGAAGGAAATTTGCAGAGACATTAAAAACAGTTTTAAATTTCTTGGAAAAAGGTCAATCCGTTCGAGAAATAAGAACATTGCGAAATAAGTATTGCTATGGTTCCTCGTATAAGAAAAATTGTGGGAAAACTTTGATGGCTTTACGAGGTGGAAGACTAAGAAAGCTGACCGAGAGAGGCGAATGCGATATCGGTAATATGATCACAATATTAGTGCAAAAATTGGACTTAAATCAGCCGAGCGTAAAAAATCAACCGTTTCGTCAAAAAATGTCAACAAAAGAAAACATTTCGTAGAGAGGAACAAATCAAAAAATTGATTTTTCTTTTTTTGCATATTTGAAATCCTTATAGTGTCTAGAATAAGCCTCTTAAACGATTTGACGAAGATCGGAAAAATGTAAAAGTTACAGCCGATTTAGTGCGAACGCGTACTGGCCTAAAATCCTGCCTACGTTCGGGCTAAATGCAGATGCACGCGCGCCGTATTGTTTGCTCAGCAGGTATAAAAAGTATTTTATATGTTCTGTTTGGACAAAATAATGTTCCTTGAATATAATAGTCAAAATCAGTTTCACAAGGAAGAGGAGGGATTGCCCTATGGTCCAGGAACAGCTGACTAGCTGTGCTGTAAGAAACAAAAATTATAGTTTTTTCCCACTTTTTTTCTTCGACAAACTTTAAACGCGTTTTTCTCAAAACCATGTTTTTAGACCTGCCGTGCAGACTGCAGTCGAACCTTTCAACCGATTGACTTCTTTCTTCTATTAAATAAAGATTATTGAATTTAGGGGCCATGGACCATTTTCAACAAAAAATATTCATATTTACTATTTTTCAACTACTATGAACCACAAAAAAAGGGTAAAAAAATCGTTTTTTCTTCAAACGGTCGCCATTTTACCAAAAATCATTGAATTTTTCTAAAAAATGGTCCATAGTCCCGCATATTTATTCTACTTTGCAAATAACTTTGATTTTTGTGTTTCAGATAAAAGAGAAAGGCGGAATCTTGCACGGCGCAGCGCGTTGCACGCGCTACACGGCTCCAGAAGCACGTGAATGTCTCGCAAATTTTACAATTTAAAGAATGAAAAAATATTTGTTTGTGAACTTAAGTAAATGTACTAATAGCTGAATTATACATAATTTACCTTCTTCTATGAGAAAAAAATTCATAAACTTCAGCCATTTTTCAGGCTGCTCGACTAGAACCTACCCTTAAGGAGTGATAGTTCCCATAGATACAATGAAACAAATGTACAAATAATCGAAACGACCGATATTAATGTGAGAATCCATAGTGTTCGGTGTCACTGATATGAATACTGACACCCTCGATGCCGCTAGATACTGCGGTTGTAAGACATCCTTAGGTGTGGGGGTGGGAAGGAAGGGAGACAAAAAAATAATCGAAATCGACCGAAAGTAATCTTAAATTCATAGTTTTCGGGATCACTGAGATGAACAATCACATTCTAATTTTCATTGGATACTACTTGGTTAAGACACATGTAGCACCCCAAAGGGTGGGTGTCGGAAGGGAGTGACATGTAGGGGACACTAACTTTCCAAAAGTGTGAGCAACGCCGGGTACACGCAGCTAGTTTATTATAAAAACAATGAAATCTTTCTGTTAATCTAAAGAAAAGTTTTATCGATATGTTATATATTTTTTTCATTTGTGAAATAGAAAGAACAGATCACATCCTAAAAGTATGTATACGCAGGCATGTATCTACATGTTTACACTTCAATAATACTCCAATTATTATTAGACGTCATCGGTTGAGTAAGATACAACGTGCTAGAGTGCTATTATGAGGGTATATGTGTCTGTATGTATTGATGCCATAACCCATTGTGTGGCATGGGGCGGGAAAGAATGCATATTGCCCTTATCAATTGAAAACCGCTATGGGACTATGCAGATTACATTTATCAAATGAAAACTACCAAAGAGAATACGAAAACATTAAAGATATTGTTCTAGTGAATGGGTTTTGTTTGCAAGAAATAGATTAACTTAGTAAAACGGCAGTAAAAGTGAGACAGCAAAGTCTTAACCATTTTGCTACGCATAGCTAAATTACAAACAAATGGACACCCAAATTCGTGTTCTCGGTAGAATAACGCAGAAATTTGAAAATTATTTGAAAGTAAAGGAAAAGTTAGATTCAGTATTTGCAAATACCGGAAAAGTAATGGATAAGTTAGGTAACACTAAGGACAAAATTAAAGCCATACCAAGAACTGGGATTTATACATGCGACGATTGTATAAAAAATTTAGAAGAGCGATCGGTAGAAATACAAATCATGCGAAAAATGGACAACCTATTAGATCGTCTATGGCACAACATATGATTGAATATAATTATTTTTATACATATATAAGTTCAAAGACACTTGATTAGAAAAGACTGTTATAAATAAAAAAAACCTAGGTGCATGGGAAAACCTAGATATGTCAATATAAATAAAAATAATACCTTAAGCAGTGATAACCGTCCCACCATCTCTGAGCTATTTAACATATGTACAGCAAACAGACAATAACTAAGTGGAAAAGTCGCTCTAATCTGTGTTTTCCTGATGATGACGAGATTGCTCGACGAAATACATTCGATGCAATTTTTAAGAATTTGACGGTAAAGGAAAAGGTTAGTGTTTATTTATTTAATTTGTTTCTTTAAGTTTAGGGAACCATATCTTATTAATACCATTGTAAACCCTACTGAGGCATAGGATAGGAATAAACTTCAGCCGATTCGACAAAAACCGAATTATAAGCGGTAAGTTCGCAGAGATTAACCTTTGCCAAGCCATAGCATTCTGCAAGTAAAAATTTAATAATTTTACCTGGGTTGCATTTAGATAGGTACATATGTACATGAATCAAAGGACAAATTTGTAAAATACAAAATTTCATCGCTGTCAAAAATAATCTATATGTATGTATGAAAGGTATTTTCGAATATTTTAAGAAACACATCTACAAAAGTTATGTTTTTGTATCCAAAGTGATGTCTTTCCATTTTAGAGGTAAATACTAATTAGAGTAATAGTACTTAGCGAAACAAATAAAAAATTGTATGGCGGTGAGGATCGATCGTTTTTGACCAATTTCTTCTGAAATCATTATACTATTATAGAATAATAATTTATAACTTTGGAAAAGGGAGAAAAAGGAAGGTGAATAAGAAACTTTTAGAAATCCTATTTTTAAGATTTTGAGCTTTAAGTGGTTCTGTATCAAAAGAAAAAAGAAAAAAAGAATAGGTAAGAAACCTTGTGTGAAAATAGGATTTTACCAGCTTTTGTTTGGCACATGCATTAATAGGTGTTTAAAAATATTTTAACGGGCCCGCAAGCATTACAATTTAGTAATCATCCTGTAATAATTAATAAAAAATGTTAAAATCGTAAAATTTTTTGGTTTTTATATGATGTAAATGATGATGGCGCATTTTAAAATATGAATTTCCAGAATGTCTTAAAAATATCATAATATGTTTTGCGTTCTTAACAACCATATTATGTTAATTGGGTACTTTGGCGTAAAATTTAGTAAATTTGTAAGAAGTTACTATAAATTTGGACTATTTTTGAAGAAATCTTATAATTTGTGATAGAAAAAAGAGAGAGAGAGGTGACTGAGGTCTTATCAAAATCGGTGAAGGGTTCTCTGTTACGTAGTATCTTAACAGATTTCCTAGGGTATCCCCTACCCCATACGTTTTTGCTAACTTCGAACCTACTAATCGAGTTCTTAAATAGTGTGCACGATTTTTCAATCAACAACATTCAAAATTCAACTATTTTGCCGATGAATGGGAGATATATGTAGTCTTGGATAGCCCCGGACGAATATGATGTATTACGATTCTTGTTAATGAGAAAATCAAAAACATCTTTATAAAAAAACCGCGTACATCTTATAAGACGTAGTGACAACTTTACGCCACAGTTTCATCTTATATAAAGAGTTTAATAAGAAAAATATGTTCATCAATGATGAAAATTAAATTGGGATTCGGGAATGAGCATCTACCACTACTGCTACTCTACTACTACTACTGCTATTACTACTACTACTACTAATGCTTCCACCACAACAACACTACTTACAACCACCACTACTACTATAACTGCTTCTACTACTACTGCGTCCTAATTAAACTCAAAACTGCTAAATTTAAATTGATCTAATAAATAGCTTTTAACGACCAAATTCTTTGTCAGTATGATCGGAATAGCTTTGTATGATTGGAATAGCTTTTACTACATTTGAATTAATGAATTAATGATGATAATTTGGCTATCTGTCGGTACTTTATTATACCTTCAAAAAAAGTCGACATGGAATATTATGAAAGATAAATCAACATGAAAAAAAAATTGTTCAGAGGAGCAAGGGGCTGTTCAAGTATTACGTAACGTAGTTCTTGAAGATTTATGACCCCCCCCCCCCCCCCTCCTACAAACATTACGCAACACCCAGATGATTATTTTTACATAAAAATGTCAATTATGTTGCGCAAAATACCGGAATAAGAAGCAATGTAAATTAAACGAAACTTCAGCCCATTTTGGCCCTAATGTGTGTGCATGAAATTCGTAAGTTCATGGCTTGTAGTTTACGTGGTTTTGCTTGGCCGCAACGGTCGGACTCTGACAGTCTAAACTATGGACTCGATGTACCCGGCTTATTGTGGTTATGTTCCATATACTACCCAACCACAAAAGTATTGGGTCAAATTTCCTGCTTCTGTAATGGTTTGGGCTGCCTGTCCAAATATGGAGTTGGGTCCCTCCATTTTATTGAGGGTGCAATTAACTCCGAAAAATACCAACATGTGCTGCCACCAATACCTCTCCTTCAGTCGCCTGAAGGGAGTTCGTGTTTCAACAGGATGGAGCACCAAGCCATACTTCAAAATCCAGTAAAGCCTGGTTGCAGGTGAATGGAGTACCATAAGTGGCCCGCTAATACTCCAGATCTTTCCCCATAGAGAATTTATGGGGAGTTATTAAGAAAATACTTGGGGCGGATCCATCCAGGAGGACTTTAACTGTAATGAGTGAAAAAATAAGGGAAATTTGGAATTCTTTTAACGCCGAGGATTGTGAAAGACTGGTTAAATCAATGCCACTACGTATTCAAGAGGTTGTAAAACAAAAACGTAGTGCAACAAAATGCTGAACATAAAGAAATCTACAGTAAATTTGATTTATTTTTTTTCCTATTTTTCCAATGAAGTTGTATTATTTTCGTTATTTTTTTGTTATTTAATTGAATTTTTTGTAACTTTGATAAGAATTTCGAACAAAACAAATAAAATAATTATTACTATAACGAAATTTTCTTTTATAAATATTATACATTTTTTTATGTACCCACAAAGTTGAAAATGTAAATGTCCCAATACATTTGTGGTTGGGTAGTATATACTTCTGCATACTCAGTGATGCGACTCTTTTCGTGTGTAAAAAATATATGTGTAGTAGAGATATACCATATAAACTCAGCCGTGAGTCACGAGTTAAGAGTTAGGAGTTTTAATTTTAACAAAAACTTTAAGTTCCGTAACGCGTTGCTTGAGCCCCCCCCCCCCCACCAAGGTTAAAAAGATTTAAATATACACCATTTTATCGACTAAGGTAACGCTGCGGCTACTTTATTCAGCAATTCACTTGGTTCACTTGAATTTTCCAGGTGCTGCGCTAATCTTCATTGATGAACAGGTCGCACATTACATTTCTTCATTTTGTTTATTTAAAAACGGTAATAGGAAAATATGAAAGGAATTTTTTTTTCTCAAGAGCAAACCCCCCTTAATGATATTCTAAATTAATTAGACAAAATTTTTAATATTTTATGTGAGTTTGATAAAACTAGTGTGCTAAAATAATTAAGAGTTTATAACAAAACAGTTAGTTAAGGGTGACCAACAAATGATTTAAAAAAAGTGGGTTCAAGAAATGATAATTTTTTGCTATTTTTCGTAGCATAACATGTCTAGAATGAGCTCATAAAATATTAAGTTGAAATTCAAAGAGTTACAAAAGTTATGGAGACGTAAGTGAACATATATATATATATATATATATATATATATATATATATATATATATATATATATATATATATATATATATATATATATATATATATATATATATATATATATATATATATATATATATATATATACCCAGCGACAAAAAAACCCTCGCACTTAATATTTTATATAAAGTCGTTAATTTTACCGTTTAACTGGAGCTGAAATCGTGAACTATCATGATATTCGGTTTCATTCAAGCAATTACAGAGAAGTATTAATGTACAAGTCCTCAGTACTTTACGTGGTATTGAAGTGTTAACAAGAAAGTATATATATATATATATATATATACATATATATATATATATATATATATATATATATATGCCCAGCGACAAAAAAACCCTCGCACTTAATATTTTATATAAGTCGTTAATTTTACCGTTTAACTGGAGCTGAAATCGTGAACTATCATGATATTCGGTTTCATTCAAGCAATTACAGAGAAGTATTAATGTACAAGTCCTCAGTACTTTACGTGGTATTGAAGTGTTAACAAGAAAGTGTTCAAAGTGAAAAAACTATGAAAAAGTATAAACAGTTAAGTATTGAAGTAAAGTCGCGTGTGGCTACTTTAGCTGAATAAGGATACATTGAAGAGCTAACGGCAGAAGTTCCAGAGCCAATATTTCAGGACGACTCCGCACCCTGCCATCGGGCTCGCTCTGTAAGTATTATTACTCTATAAGTTTATAAATAATATTTTACCGAATAATATAAACTGTTTCCTTTTCTGCAGATTCAAAATTACAAGGAGCAACTTGGGATAATATCGCTTTCATGGCCGGGAAACAGTCCGGACCTGAACCCGATCGAAAATCGTTGGGCCATCATGGGAAAAAAAATCAAAGAAATAAAACCACTGAACCTAAAAAAACTTGAAAAAATCATATTTGATGTGTGGAAGAACGATATAAATTTAGAATTTTTAAATAAATTATATTTATCTATGCCAGATAGAGTAAAAGCAGTAATACAAGCCAAAGGAGGTTCAACCAGTTATTGAAACTGTTAATTTATAACATATGAAAAAAATTTAATAACAGAAATTCAAAACTAATAAATTTTCTAATGCTTTATTGCTTTTCTTCTAAAATCCATTATAAAACTTGTACTATTTTAACGTTACCAGCCATTATTTGAGTAATTCTCTGAGATCGTGTTTTTTGCTGTTTGTGGCTTTTTTATAGTTTCTACACCTTTTTGTTATAACTGATAATGTATCTTAGATAAAAATTGTTGAATTAGCTATGAAATAATCAGTGCGTCATGAATAATACAGATTATCTAAATGTTTTTAAATTTTAAAACATGTAAGTTCGAAAAAAACCGTAAATATTCCAAAATCACAAATGCGAGGGTTTTTTGTCGCTGGGTATATATATATATATATATATATATATATATATATATATATATATATATATATATATATATATATATATATATATATATATATATATATATATATATACCTATATATGAGTCACTCAGAAGACAAATCGATTAACTCCGTTTTCAATTTTTTCTTACCGTCGGAATATAAATGCTTTTATTGTGAAATTATTTTTGGAAATTAAAACTAGTAGCTTGATAAATCGGTCATTCCACAATTTAAGATACGATATACTGAGTTCTTGATTTTGTTTTCAAAAAGAATTTGACAATATAAGTGTTTATATTCTGACAGTAAGAAAAAATTAAAAATGGAGTTAATCGATTTGTCTTCTGAGTAGCTCATATGTACCCATATAAACATGTACCTATATAATTCTTGCTCGGAGTGCCGATGGATGTGAAAACACCAGACTAATGTTAATATAATTTTAATTTACAGGAAATTTGAATTTTTGATAGAACAATTAATTTGAAAATCCAAAATAATCTACTGTTATTTCATAGTTTTAAGTTTTCACTTCTGTCGGCAGTCCCCATGAGTACCTATGTTTTTTTTATTTGAAAAAAAAACTGTTTTTAATAGTTTCACATATTTATGGTAGTATGCAAAACCGAAAAAGAAATTATATGTATTAAATGTTCGCTTTAAAATATCTCAAAAATAGCGTTTTTTAAGCTGCTGGTGCCCTTTACTGAAATAATAGAATATATTTTACATAACTGAGTATTACACCAAATTACTTTGCTTATATTGTGTAATTATTATTAATAGAATATTAAGCTGTAATAACCAATTGTCTGAACAGCTTAAAAATAATTACGAAAGCTTCAGAGAATGTATTTCATATGTATAAATAAATACGTAAAGCTAGCACAGCTGATTTAATTTCTAAAGATATTCATGCCCGTAACACAACTAAAAAGTACGTCCTTCTTTCTGTAATCGATAATATTCGTATATTATGACGTCATAAGTCTCTATGTAGTCATGAAGGTCACACAGTTGGAGGTAAATTTTTACCAAAGGAGAGACTATAGTCAACTATAAATACTTTACGTCATCGTTGGCAATTTATTGATTTTCACTTTGGTAACAGCAGCTACATACGTCAATATTGAAATGATAAAGCTTAATAAACCACGCAGATGACACTTCTTGAATGAATTTGATTCAATTTTCAGGACACACTTATAACACATTTGACAAGGACGTATAGCACTCCATTGATACTTACCGAATTAATTCCATTTTTATCAGCACGTGATAAACGAATTCGTGCGCATTCCCGTGTGGTGTGGGCTTCAACGACATACAAAATTTATATTAAGCAGTAAAATGCGTTTTTTTACCTTCTACAGTATGACGTCAGTATTAAAAAGTCGGTCAAAGGGAGACGAGGAGTAATATTTATATCAGCGGGATTCTTTTTCATTTATTCCAATTAAAGCTCAGTGCAATATTAATTAGGAGTGAACAAACAATGCACAGAAAATGTTATAAGAACAGTTACGTCTGTAATACACATTTCCATACTAAGAGTTAAGACTGTGGATTGGGTTTTTAGGTACATCTCAGTTAAATGTACATTTTATTGAGCATACACATGTTTAATAATAAACCTGTCTCCTGTCGCTTTTTTCAAATAGCTAAAACTCAAAAGGTACTAAATACATTTAAGTTGTATGTGCATAATATAAAAGATTGTTACAAGCTGGTCCTGAATGAAAAACCAAATGTTCATATACAACTTAGGAATTATTAGTGCTGATTTAACAGAATCTCTTTCAAATTAAAAATTTGGCTTCCTACACATATCCTACGTCGGTCATAAGACTACAGATTTACTGTTACGTCAATAATATCGCACAGCTTCAGTCTTCAAATGCAGTTAAACTAAATGCAACTGTTAGAAAAATGGTTAGGCACTTAAAGTTTTACATACATTTATTTTCGTCCTGGTCAGCTTTACTGATTTTGACGTCCTCGAATATTTGAAAATTTGTTCGATCGTATCGCGAATCGGTAACTAAATTCAAATCTAAATTATTATTGTTCTCTTCATGTTCACTAATATAGAAACTTTCATTAACCGGTTCAGGTTCTTGCTTTACTACAATCAGCGATGCCAAGCGAGTTCGCATGTCCTTTTTGTTTTTTAAATAATTAACAAGTTCAATTTGTCATATGCAGATACCACATGCAAATATGCATTTGCTTCCCATTTTAATGTCATACATAATTAGTTGGGAATAAGTACGTGTAAAATTAATTTCAGACTAAACAAAATAAAAACACAAATTTACAAACACAACACACAACAATACAAAACACCAAACACCTGCGGAAGGCTCAGAAACCCTCTGGTGCAAATCTTGTTGATCCTCCAGCACGTTAGAAATTTTTTACTATTCTAATCCCTTCTTAAACGGCCAGTTAACAAGCACTCTTTTATTAAATTAATAATTCAAATGATTTTGGATCTAACATTGTTGATTTACTCTTACAAACACACGTTTGGACAAGCACAAATATTATTTAAGGGTAACAGTTATAGTACTTAGAACATTTTTGATTTTAAATTCCTTTTTTAAATGTTTACCGGTATTTTACCAAAGTTACGGAAATCACAGCAATTTATAAACAACTCCTAACGACACTGTGTCCGTGACAAGACTGAGATTAGTTGTTTGGTTACACAAGCTATATTATTCAGTTCTTCTCATCTATATGGCGGGCTTTCGCTTTTTTGGCATACTTTTAAAATGACGTCATTGTTTCTCAAAAACAAATTCCTTAACAGTTCTGAGCTTTAGGTTATGTTCTCACGAATCACCTGGCAGAAATTCATCATTCAGCAGAAAGCTCATCAGCTCAAGATTTTATTTACTACGCACTAAACCAGCTGATATCGAAACCAAAGCTTCCTCGAAGTTGTGTGGTACAATGTTTAACATTGCGACCAGTGTTGTCAGCAATTTCTTCAAATCCGCTTACAAGGTGTGAGTAAATTTAATGCGATTAAATTCCATAGTTAAAGTAACGCCAAGAGATCTGTAATGAAAATAAAAATACAGAAACAACTTATGATTATAAAATTGGTTAAGGCAAAACCTCCGTAACTACAAGCCATGATCTGACGAAATTTTCGCACACACATAAGGCCAAAGTGGTCTGACATTTCGTTTAATTTACACAGCTTCTTATGGCAGGGGGGAGGGGGGGGGGGGTTATTTTTCTTTAAACTCGTCGTAGTGTCTAAACTATTGAAAAAATTGTTTTGGTCTACTTGAAGTAAACAAAACAATCTTTCGAATGAAGTGAAAATATTTATACCCTACTTAAGAAAATAATAAACATTTTTAAGCCTAAAAGTGCGGAAGTGGAAATTTAAAGAAAATACAAGCGACAGCATGGTCGGACCATGACTTACTGCTTGCGTTTTGGATGAAAATTTGGTTTGCCACTAAAATTTCACATTTATTCAAAGAGTTCTTGTTATTTTTAACCGACTTCCCAAAAACAAAGACGTTCTAAGTTCGACGCGTATTTTTTTGTTATTTATTTATTTTTTTATGTCTGACCGGGCATAACTTTGTGACGCGTCTACCGATTTTGATGATTCTTTTTTTGTTGGGTAGAGTATGTTCACCGATTGGTACCATGTCAAAAAAATTTGTGGTAGGGTGGGGGTGGGGGGTGGGGTGAAACCTAACTTGGTAACGCGTGGTCCGATTTCGATGGTTCTTTTTCTGTTGTATAGAGTATGATCCCCCGTTGCTAGTAGGAGAATAATTTGTTCCTAGGGTGAAAGGGGGGGGGGGAGGGGTAGTCTAACTTTATAACGCGTAAACCGATTTTGATAATCCTTTTTCTATTGGGTAGAATATGATCCTTGGTTGATACTACGAGAAAACAATTGTTGGTGGGGTGGGGGGGGGAGGGTGGGACCTAACTTTGTAACACATGGACCGATTTGGATGGTTCTTTTGCTGTTGTATAGAATATGATCACCCTTTGCTAATAGAAGAATAATTTGGCCCATGGTGGGGTGTTGGGTGGGTGGGGCGGGAGGAGTAGTCTAACTTTGTTCCTAGGGTGAAAGGGGGGGGGGAGGGGTAGTCTAACTTCATAACGCGTAAACCGATTTGGATAATTCTTTTTCTTTTGGGTAGAGTATGCTCCCTATTTGATACCACGAGAAAAAATTGTTGGTATGGTTGGGGTGGGAGAAGGGGGGTGGAACCTAACTTTGTAACGCGTGAACCGATTTGGATGGTCCTTTTGCTGTTGTATAGAGCATGGTTCCCCATTTCTAATAGGAGAATAATTTGGTTCTATGGTGGGGGAGGGGGAGGGGTAATAACTTCGTAACGCGTGGACCGATTTCGATGATTCCTTTTCTGTTCGGTAGAGTATGTTCCTTGATTGATACCATGAGAAAAAAAACTTGAGTAGAATGGGGGTGGGGTAGGGGGTTAAAATTAACTTCTATCGCGTGGACCGATTTGGATGGTTCTTTCTTCGTTGTATAGAGTAGAAGACACTAGAAAGTGAAAAATAAAATAGTTTTTTAAAAAAAAAGTTGAACCGACTTCACAAAAAGCGCTAAAAGGTATAAAATAATTTTTAATTTTATACCTATTACGACATTTTGAAGTCGGTGCAAATTAAACAAATAAATCAACTATAGTACCACAATTGAAAATAATACATAATACTACCTGAACTTTTCAGCTTACGGGATCATAAGAAATGACGATTAAATATTTTTGTTGTAGTTGCTTGGTTTTTTTGATTTGAGCCGACTTCAAAATGTCGTAATAGGTATAAAATTAAAAATTATTTTATACTTTTTAGCGCTTTTTTGTGAAGTCGGTTAATTTTTTTTAAGACTATTTTATGCTTAATAAAGTGTACATGTTTTTACTTTATTAGAAAGATCATTTAGTCTGCTTTAAGTAATATAAAACTAATTTTTCATATAACTAATAGTTTTGGCGCTAGAGAGTTTAAGGAAAAATCACCCCCTGGCTACCATAAGAAACAATGTAAATTGGACCATTCAGTAAGACCATTTACGACCAAATATAAAAGTCCAGTTCATGGCTTGTAGTTTACAGTGGTTTTGGTTAAGGACGTTCTTTCGTGGTGGTGATTGGTTCGTGTTCATTAGAATTTTCATTGAAGGTACTAACGTAGGGTAAGATTGAATATTTTATTTTCCATCGATAGTTTAAAAATTAGAGCCATGTGGCGGCTTTAAAAGTAATTATCTCGTGATTGGAAGCTTAAAATCAAAAGGTCCTAAAAATACACAGAAAACATATTTTTCAAAAGTCTCATCATTTCTGGTTATCGGTCGTCCATTTACAATACGTTCGTAAAACAAATTTCATCTTGAGAGGTATGTAATGGAGGAAATGGGAAAGCTGTGACATATGGACAGACAGATCGATACTACAATAGTTTTAAGTTGCTACGGAACCCTACAAAATAGCTATTTCAGAACTTTTGCTGAAGTTCACACGGTAAAAGGTACAACAAAAAATTGCTTTTAAAAAAATTGTGCCGACTTCACCAAAGGTGCAAAAAAACATAACATAATATTTAATTTGAGAGTCCTTGAACATCCAATCACACATTGCAAACTGAAGTTCGCGTGCCTGTGGCGAAAGAAGGTTTGCCACCAAAAAAAAAAACAGAGTAAGAAGGAAGAGCAACAGGCCTGGTGTCACCTGTTACTCCTAGCCACACTCAACCATCTTGAAAAATCGCAAGGAAAAAATTTACCCCCATTAGCGATGGTTCAGTCACTAAACTACGCCATCCCTGTACCTGGCTAGGGTACAGGCCCAACCAAAAATTAATGCATTATATGCCGAAAGGCACATAAATGCCGGCTACGTCAAAAATATTTACAAATTTTTATTTTTTATTTTGGAAATTTTTTCCTAAATATGATTAGTTTTTCCAAGCTTTTTAAAATCTAGCACTAGGCACTACGACAAAGTTAATTGACTTTTTTTTTGAAAAACGGATAATTCTTAACCGTTTTTCACGTACCTTTTCGGTTGTTAAAACTAACACGTTCGGACACTCAATAAAATACCCTAATAATTATACAAGTATTAAAAAGCACAATAGTTAAAGATAAAAAATAACATAAAAATGACACATTACGTTACCCTAAAAATAAATAAAAATAAATCCAAAACTTGAATTCAAAAACCTGTAAGAAAAGTTTTCAACAAATTTTGAAAAAGTTCCGAAACAAAATCTAGCGCCAAACTTGAAATTGGATAGAAACCGAGAAAAATCAAATTAGAACGTGATTTTCTGAGAGTTCCCAGAGGGTAGATGCAGCAACTTCCTACTTCGAGAACCGCTCTTTCCAAACAAATACCCACTTCATAGAGCCGTTCGCCACTTTTCTAGTCCTCCGGCAGCACTCATCCAAAAAGGTTGCCAGATGCAGTCGAACCTATCGGCCTCTGTTGTCAGGAACTCTAGACGTAATCGCCTTTTCAATCTGCCAATGAAATGGTTCTTAAGTGCACGTTCATGTAGGTTAGTGGCTGTGGGTTGTTGAAGAGGCTCGATCCGCATGCACTACAGATAAATTGTTGATTTAGCAAGTGATAGGATAAAGGTTATCAAGCAATTCATCTAGTTATAGTCCCCATTACTCCCTAATCTACCCCAAGATGTGCGTGCCATCTATTAACACCTAAGTGATCCGTAGGATTTCCTCCTACGAAGAGCTCGCACAGCCAACGTGAAGTCAGTCGATTTAGTACGAAAGCGTTTATCACCTCTGACTGAAACGCTCTCGTGCTGTATCCACCAATTCGTTTAAATGTGTGGTGTGGTGGTCAATAATGTCTTCAAGTACTGTAAGTTGTCCTGTAGCGACTGTTACACCTCAAGCATTACTGAACAAAGGGTTCAACCTGATCAGAATCGCTGAGAATTCCCTGTACCCAAGTTTATTCATTCCATCGCAAATGGAATGCTAGTTTTATTGTGCGCCATGTCGTAATTGTGGCGATCGTATCCTCGGTTCAGTCATACCCGCATGACTGAACCGAGGATACGATCGCCACGATGGACGGACGGAGAGTAGATAGTATTGCTCCCCTACGCCGCTACCACCCGTAGAACTTATCCATAGTTTCGAAATAAAGTTATTTCTTTGACAGAATACTCGCTGGAATACCCGTACCTGAAGGCAACGAAATTTCGCGACCATGTCTGTAAGAAGTTTCACGAAGCCTTCTTCGAAGCACTCCGATTTCATCAGATACCGGATAGACGAGGTAATCAAGTAATTAACAACGACTGCACGTACTTTCAGCGAAGGGAGGTGCAGTCTAGTTCGTCATGAATTCACAGGTTCAGAGAGTTTCTTCAAAGCCATACGGCTATTATATGTTTTAGCATCGAGCCCCAGAATTGTTTTCTTGATCTACTTCGACTTGGAACTCAACAACTGCAGAATTAGAGACATCAAATAGGTCAGGAATCAAAAGATTCCTTAAACATATAAATAAATCTGGAGTTAGACTATCATAACTAGGAGAAGTACGACGTCGAACATCGTTCGTTGCGGTAAGCCTATTATCTCTACTTTCATCAGAGAAAGAATTCATCGTTGTACGAGAATGTTGGTAACGTCGATGCAGCAGCATAAAGCTGCGTGCAGTAGTTCAGAATATAATTCGCTAGTCCCTCTCCTTAACATATATGACCTGACCCGATTCGGCAAGAATAGAGTAACTTTTTAGGCTTTCGCGTTTGCTCAAATTCATTTATTAATATTTTCGGATTAGCCGCGTAAATCTTATCTAACTTATAAGAGTGCTGATAATAGTACTCATCCCGAACGTTTCGCTTCAAGTTACATTGAGCGTGGTCACCGGAAAACTGCCTGAAGCAGTTATCGATGATTTAAGCTACGCAGATTACAACGTCACTTTTTAGTATAAATCAATTCGGATCAACTGCATCGTGGTGTTAAAGTTTTGTTGCCGCTTAATTTCAATTGCCTCATGGATAAGACGCGGAGTATAACGATATTCGCGAGACAGGATTGCAGATTTTTCAAAATGAATCCAATGATGTTCTTTTGGATGGTCCAATATGTGCTTGCTGATTGCTGATCTTTCCCGTTGATTTTTACTGACCATCTTTACGTGTTCTCTCAGACGAGTTGCAATACTTCTTTGTGTTTGCCCAATGTACGATGACCCACATCTACAGGGGACTCCGAATACACCTGCTCCCGAAGCTGAACTGGGGACTGCAAAATCCTAAAGAGTACAAAGCTAATTTAACTGTCTTTTGTAATGGGCTGGGACGCATGTCTCTATAAATTCAGTCAGTGATTTGTTGCTTGCAGTTAATAAAAATGCTTTAATAAAACCTTGTTTTAAAAAAAATTGGTTTGACTCTGAATGTCAACATGCTAGAGAGACATCTTTTAGATGGCTAAACATGTATCGAAAAAGTGATACAATATGTGCACGACAGTATTATATTAGTGCCAATAGGAATTTTAAAGACCAATGCAAAGCTAAGAAAAAAATTTACTATGATAAATTAACAGCTAAGCTGAATTATGGAAAAGTCTCTAAATCTAGGTGGAGTTTAGCGAAAGAGTTGTGTGGTAGGAAATTCACTATTGGCTCGACTATCGACTATTAAAGTGTACTTTAAAACCCTTCTTAACCCGGTAATCTAGTACGGTTTTAATTCTTACGCTTCCTCAATGGTTTTCGATAGCAAACTGGATAACGAAATTGATATACATGAGCTCTTTTCCGTGCTCCATAATTCTAAAGATAACAAAGCACCAGGGGATGATAGAATTCCATATGAATTTTATAAAACGCTCCGGAGTGTTTTTTGGCAAGGCTTGTAGGTTATTTTAACTTTGTTTACGATAAGTGCGAGGTTCCCGAATTTTTCACTACTTCTATATTTTTTCCGCTTTATAAGAGAATTAATATTAACAGAGTTGAAAATTACCGTGGCCTCTCATTTATGAACACAGTACTTAAGCTGTTTGTTGGCGTACTATATAATAGGGCGTTGGTCTATGAAAGGAGGCACCACGTACTGAAGGAAAGTCAAGCTGGGTTTCGAAATGGTATTCAACGTTCGATAACATATTTAATCTAGTTAATGCGATTAAGCTCGGACATTCACGAAAGATTAAGAAAATTTACGCTTTTTTTGTAGATTTTAAGGCGGCATTCGACACCATTGAAAGTGGCGGACTTTTTTATAAGTTGTATGCTATTAGAATTTCTAGTAAATTTGTCCGTATGTTAGAAAAGCTTTACGAGGTTACTCGTGCTCAGGTTTGGAATGGAGACAAAGTCTGGAGTCAAACAGGGCTGCATTTTGAGTCCCTTTTTATTTACATTCTTTATTGATGACTTAGAGGATACAATGAAGGTGGGACTTACTGTCGAGGATATAAATCTAAAGGTGTTGAAGTATGCTGATGATGATATTGGCTGATAACTCACGTAAACTTCAGTGAATTTTTGATAAGCTTAAGAAATATTGTCAGCTTTGGAATTTAGTCATCAACTTAGACAAATCCAAAATAATGATTTTTCAGAGGGGTTGTGGTCCGAGGATGGGGAAAGAAAGGTGGTTGTACGATGAATCGGAGAGATTGTTAAGGAATACAGCTATATGGGTATTATACTAATACCGAAATTAAGTTTGCAAAAGCTGCTCTTAATGTAGCCTGGAAGGGCTGTCTTAAAAAAAGCGAAATTAACCATAGCAATAAAATTGTAATGTTCAATTCAATTTCGAGAGCAGTGCTTTGTTATGGGGCACAGATATGGGGTTTTTCGCAATTTTTTTTTAAAACCTTCTGCGATTGCCCCAAAACGCTCCGAATTATATGATTGATTCAAAGTTTAGACTCCAACATATTTCTATTTACACGATAAAGTGCCACTTTGATTACATTCTAAAGGTTCTGTTCAATTTTACACCTGAAAGACTGCCTCACCAATTAGCAGCACAAGTTGTTCGTCAAGACATCTATTGGTACTCTGGCTGACAAGAACTTGCAAGCTGCCATAATTTTGAAGTAGATTAACGTGAAGATGCATATGCAAGTATAAAGAACTCCTTAGAAGAGAAGGCTAATTTACAGAGAGGAAACTAGGATTAGAAATGCCATTGAAAAAGCCAGAAAGTCTTTGAGGCACGGTTTATATGGTGTGCTTGATTTTATAAACGTAAATGTAAATAACTACTTTCGAGATAAATTCTCTGTTAAAAAATGTTTAAATTATAATATAAATTTATTATTATTTAGATTAATCTGTAGATATCGAGGGGGCTTTTAAATTTAAACGCAAGTCCATTTAAGCAGAAAGGTGGGTATACTTATTCTTTATGTAGTTTGTATGAGGATGAAGACTTTATTCATTTCATGGGAACATGTCCTGTATTGTGGGAATTTCGCTTCGCAGAAATAATTCAAATCCTAGATGGTCAAAACAATTTCAACGATCTATTTGTTTATGCCACAAAAGCTTGGAAATGCCCGTCCTTTTTATTTTTATTTTTTTATATGTCTGACCGGGCATAACTTCTTAACGCGTCGACCGATTTTGATGATTCTTTTTTTGTTGGGTAGAGTATGTTCACCGATTGGTACCATGTAAAAAAATTTTGGTAGGGTGGGGAGGTGGGGGTTAAACCTATCTTTGTAACGCATGGACTGATTTGGATGTCTTTTTTTTGGTTGTACAGAGTATGATCCCTCATTGTTCGTAGGAGAAAGAAATTTTGCCTAGGGTGGGGGAGGGGGGCAGGGGTAGTCTAACTTCGTAACGCGTGGACCGACTTCGATAATTCTTTTTCTGTTGGGTAGAGTATGTTCCCTGGTTGATACCACGAGAAAAAAATTTGGTGGGGTGGGGGTGGCGGTGGAACCTAACTTTGTAACGCGTAGTCCGATTTCGATGGTCCTTTTTCTGTTGTATAGAGTGTGATCCCCATTGCTAATAGGAGAATAATTTGGTCCTAAGGTGAGGGGTGAGGGTGGGGGGCAGGAGTAGTCTAACTTCGTAACGCGTGGACCGATTTGGATAATTCTTTTTCTGTTGGGTTGAGTATGCTCCCTGGTTGATATCACGAGAAAAAAAATGTTGGTGGGGTAGGGGGGAGGGTAGAACCTAACTTTGTATCGCATGGACCTATTTGGATGGTTCTTTTGCTGTTGTATAGAGTGTAATCCCCCATAGCTAATAGGAGAATAATTTGGTCCTATGGTGCGGGGTGTGGTGGGGGGAGGAGTAGTCTAACTTTGTAACGCGTGGCCCGATTTGGATAATACTTTTTCTGTTGGGTAGGGGGGGGGGGGGGGGGGGAGGCCGCAGTTTAACTTTGTATCGCATGGGCCGATTTGAATGGTTCGTTTAGAGTGTGAACCCCCATTACTAATAGGAGAATAATTTGGTCATAGGGTTGGGAGGTAAGGTGTGTGGGGGGGGGAGGAGCAGGCTAACGAACACGTGCACCGAATTGGATGGTTCTTTTGCTGTGTTATAGAGTGTGATCCCCCATTGTTAATAGGAGAATAATTTGGTCCTATGGTGGTGGTGGGGGAGGGGGAGGGGTAGTAACTTCGTAACGCGTCGCCCGATTTCGATGATTCCTTTTCTGTTCGGTAGAGTATATTCCTTGATTGATACCATGAGAAAAAAATTTTGTTGAATGGAGGTGGGGTAAGGGGTTGACCCTAACTTGTATAGAGTAGAACTCACTAAAAAGTGAAAAATAAAATAGTTTTAAAAAAAAAGTTGAACCGACTTCACAAAAAGTGCTAAAAAGCATAAAATAATTTTTAATTTTATATCTATTACGACTTTTTGAAGTCGGTGCAAATTAAACAAATAGAAAAACTACAGTACCACAATTGAAAATAATATATAATATTACCTGAACGTTTCAGCCCATGGGATCATAAGAAATGACGATTAAATATTTTTGTTGTAGTTGTTTGGTTTGTTTGATTTGCATCGACTTCAAAATGTCATAATAGATATAAAATTAAAAATTATTTTATGCTTTTTAGCGCTTTTTGTGAAGTCGGTTCCACTTTTTTTTTTTAAAACTATTTTATTGATTAATGAATTTAACAACTGAGAAATTATGAATTCCTGAATGTTTGTCTAAAATTATTTCAATTAGGCTAGTGAATTATGCTAATTTGTACATCTGAATGTGCTGCTAATCTCGACAGACGGCCTGGTTGCTATTGTCGTAGTTTATTTGTCTCTTTATTATATTAAAAAATAGATGTAAGGATATTAACAGTAGGTTTATTACACAGATAGTAGACTTTTTTTACTCTGTTAGCAATATATGTATATGAAGTATTAAGTTGATATCTAATTGAATTGATGTTAAAATTAGTATTACAAATATTCAACGTGCGTGGACGTGCCATTTTAAGTGCCCAGAAAGTAGTTAAAAATCGTTGAATTCAAAAGCGAATATTAGCGGAGAAATAGTAATTGTGACTAGGACTAAAAATAAAGTCGAAATTTGTGAAAGAAAACGGAATTGTTTGGAATTGCGAAAAAGTAAGAAAAATGTGAACAATTTCATAAAGCCTCCAAATATACCTTAAAACATTGCATTTCATAGTATTCCTAGTGTTCCTTGTGTTTTTTGTGTTATTCGCTATTTCTTTCTCGATTCGTTATCGTTTTTGAACATTTTTACGACTTTTGTCACTTTTTGGACAAGTTTTGCATTTTTAATTAATTTTTTCTGTCAGCTGTCAAAGTTCATATCGAGTCATCTGAGAATTTTACAAGTCCTACTCTATTTCCTATTGCACTCAGTATGAGTAGCAGTAGCGAAAGTACATCTTGGGGACAGAAAATACAAGAAAAAAAGATAACGAGGCCAGAAGGTAAAAAGTATAGAGGAATAGGATATTAAGGGCCTAACTGAAAAGGCCAACATTGTGGAAGCTTCAACAGCAGTAAGAAGGAGCAGCGACTATTGCGATTTCCTCTGTGGCATCCGCCACTAGTGCGCTATTGGCGAACTGCGCCACGACAACGAAGGTGTCAAACAGAGAAACTGCAGCGATGCAAGCCGCAAAAAATTCAGCAGCACCAACTGCTAAAGTACCCGTGCCATCTGTCACAATTACTAAAATTGTTTCAGCCCCCAAACTGAAGGCTGTGGTACCAGCTGCCTCAAAAGCAGCCCCTCCCCTAGATTCGATCATCATGCGCCCAAGTCTCACTGCGCTTGTTAATGTAGAGGTAGTAGCAGGGACAAGCTGCGCACAACAGGTGAGTGGTAGCTCTAAGAAAAGTTTCTAAATCATTACACAGGGTAGCTAGGTGACTATACGTCAGCCTCCGGCAGACTTGAAGAGGTCTTGTCCCAAACCGGTCGCGAGACTTCAAGGCCTTTTCGATTGTCAGTGGCAGGATGATCGTTATGGTATGCACTTCGAGCACCTTAGTGGGTGCTCGAGGGCATCGACGTGGGTGGTAGACACCTCCAGCCTTCCCTGGTGTCAGTGAAGCCGACGAGAGTCTGCTTTTCTCGAGTCCCCCTCCGGGGTAGTCCTGAGAACTTTGAGGCCTTCTTAGGAAGGTTCGGAAAGATCCACGGCATGGTCCGGGAAGTGCCCCTTTGTATTGAGGACGAGGGACTCGGTCGTCGAATCCTAAGTCTAAGCCGTGAAGCACACATCACATTAAACCAGGGGTTCGTGCTTCCAGACTGCTTTTACTGAAGTGTTGCTGGATCAATGACCTGGATTGAGGTAAGCACCGAAGCGAAATGCCATGCTTGCCATCAGGCAGGGCACTTTATTGCAGAGTGTGCTAAGAGGGTCAGGAAAATGGCTGAGGCCACTGTGGAAGAGACACTTGCAATAGCGAAGGTTTCCGAAACAGTGACCTCGCTCGGTGCTGCGCCTGTTCTCTTGGAGCAGCCTGCCACTAAGGTGTCTGAGGAACCACTCACTGAGGCAAATCCAATGCCGGCTATAAACGGTGCTGCCCCAACGCGAGAAATGGCAGACACTTCGGACAAGGAGTTTACAAGTGGCAGTCAGAAGAAAACGAAAACGAGGATGAAGAGGAAGACGAAGGGAAAGCCTGACCAGGAGGTGATGCCACCACCGAAGAAGGCAGTGAGCACAGGGAGGGTCTCGGGCCATATGTTCCGCTCCGAGTCCACCATCAGGGACTCCAGTTCATGTCACTGATGTTCTCTCGGACGTTAAGGTTGTATCTGCTCTCGAGACGGCCGGTCCAACCCAATGCGACTATGCATCGTGTGGAAGTTTCATACCGATTAGTTAGTACCGATTGAATTCTGCTTTGGTGAGGTACCGAGAGAGAAGCTGCGCACCCTCCTCTACAACCTTCATTATAAGAAGAGTTCGGACAGGATCCTGACCATTCACAGGCGTTAGCTTGGAGATCCAGCCAGGATCCTGCCCAACTGAAACTGCTCATGGCAGAGGCCAAGTATAATGAGGTGTCGAGGTGCGAGCGCCTGTTCAACAAAATCTCGGGCATCCTTGAGGATCTCCAACTGGACAGGACTCTTTATCTTTAGAGTCGTACAATCATTGTCTGAGTTCGTGCGATTTCTTGAATGTATAGGATAACATCGAGCAATGCAGGGGGCTTGAGTTCACCCACCAGACTACACAGTATTTTTGAAGACATAAAACAATGGAACACAAACATTGCATTTATACAGGAGACACATTTTACACAAGACACATTTACACGTCTAGACAAAATTTCAACTTACAGCTTTACACTGATGTCTCATATATGCACAAACATCTGTCCAGGTTTCGCGACTTCCTTAGATTTCGTCTTGGTGAACAAAACCCTACGGGTAGTAAACGTATACCTGCCGCATAACCAGGATACTGCAAGACAGGTGTTGTACTCAATACTATCGCATTTTACGAACTTCGGTGGTGAGGTTTCTTGGGGGTGACTTCAACTGTATACTAGATTATTCAATCGATCGTCATTCTCATTTATTAACCGACTTCAAAAAAGGAGGAAGTTCCCAATTCGACTGTATGTTTTTTTTGTATGTTTGTTACGCGATTATTCCACCAATTATGAATTGATTTTGATGATTATTTTTTTGTTAGGTAGACTATGTTCGTGAAACCTAACTTTGTAACTCGTAGATCGCTTTGGATGGTTCTTTCTTTGTTGTACAGAGTATGATCCACCCTTGCTAATAGGAGAAAAAAAATTGGCCTAGGGTGGGGGAGGGGGGGAGGGGTAGTCTAACTTCGTAACGCGTGAAACAATTTGGATGGTTATTTTGCTGTTTGCCATTGCAAAATTTTGGTAGGGAGTAAGGGGGGGGGGGCGGGGTAGGGGGTTGAACCTAATTTTTTAACGCGTGGACCGATTTGGATGATTCTTTTTCTGTTATACAGAGTAGACGACACTTAAAAATGAAAAATAAAATAGTTTAAAAAAAAAATTAACTGACTTCACAAAAAGCACTAAAAAGCTTAAAATAATTTTTAATTTTATATTTATTGCGACATTTGGAAGTCGGTGCAAATTAAACAAACAAAACAACTTCCCAACCATAATTAAAAATAATTCATAAAACTTCCTGAACGTTTCACCTCACGGGATCATAAAGAAGGACGATTAAATACTATTCTTGTAGTTGTTTGTCCTGTGTTGTCTAAGTTTCTGGAGCGCCTTCTTTGCAATCAAATCAAATCATTCATTGAAACCAAGGTTCGGATAAACAGCTCATGAGCTTTCAAAAACCTTACAGCTCATGAGTCATTTTAAAAACTCGTGTGCGTGTTGATGAATTTGACTGCATCGCACATTGCACATGGACGTTTGAGATTTGAATGTTCTATCGCACACGAGCGTATCGTGAGCGTAAACTGCTCATGAGTCGTATACCTCATTCATGAGCTCATTTTAATTTCTTTTTTGCTGTCAAGGAAGACGTTTGGCTTGGTCTGTTGGTGAAGTTTATTTTAATCATTAAACGTAATTGAATTTGTGATTAGTTGAATAGAAATATTGAAAATTTATTGAAAAATGGTGCGAGTTGCTAGTTTTGATATCACAAAATTGCGACTACTAAATCGACGTGTTTAAGATGTGAAAAACAATTGTCAGGGAAGAAACCCTCAAATATTAAGAGGCACTATTTGTTGGTTCACCAAAGAAATATTGGTAGACAACGCAACAAATAATTGTTATTTGGTTCAGGACCATTTAAATAATACCTTTTCGAATATAGAAAGACTGGACGGCGCTATTGAGGCAGACTTGGAAGAAAGTACCCCTG
Organism: Leptarthrus brevirostris; assembly: GCA_964036015.1. Taxonomy (NCBI): domain Eukaryota; kingdom Metazoa; phylum Arthropoda; class Insecta; order Diptera; family Asilidae; genus Leptarthrus; species Leptarthrus brevirostris. Next base: position 76,587,220 of record OZ038375.1, read on the forward strand.
GTTTGGATCATTCTAGCTCATCTGGAATTCTTGATACGCTCGATCGTTTCGCGAAACTTCGAGAAATCTTGGGAACAAGTTTCGCAATGCCCGTATTATCAGTCAACAGGAGTTTGACACAGAAACTGCTAATGTTTTCTGAGGGACCCCAATTACCAATTGAAAAAAGTGTTTTGGAATATTGGAAACATCATGGTACAGACCAGAACTTTTTTAAACTTCTCGAAGTTGTTTTGGCAGTTCCTGTAAACCTGTCTGTGGAAAGAGCATTTAGTGCTCTTTCTACAGTTTTAACAAAATTACGCTCAATCCTCGAAAATATTTTGCTGTCAAAATTAAATTTTAATTTAACAAAAAATGTACCACTTGAGGCACTTGTAGAGGAACGCGTTTGTGAAGCGCCTTATTAATTATAAACTACAAATTATATTTTGCGCTTTATAATAAATAATAAGTTTAAATAAATAATAAGTTTAAATGTATAAAAGTAGTAATTTTCATTTTAATATAATCCTTAATCATTTTAACGGGACGTTTCTAAATTGTGCGCTCATGAGCGCTCTGAAAACACTCATGTGCGCGTACGACTGAAAATTATCCAAACGCCCGCTAATGAGCGCACATGGAATTATTTAAAGGCACACGCTCATGTGCGAGTGTTTTTGACTAAGCATTACGCACATTGCTCACGTGCGTGTGCGTTTGATCTGAGCACAACTAGTCACTCATGAGCGTGTGCGGTCGTGAACGTGCGTTTACGAACTCTGATTGAAACCCATAACTTGTTGCCAAAGCAACAATCAGGGTTTAGATCCAATTACATTTTTGTAGTTCGGCGGCTAATTTTATGTCATCATACTTAACTGTGCGTCATCAGTCAACTGTGTTAGGGACTTGTTGCTCGGAATTATTGGAAACTAATACGGGGGTACCACAGGGATCGATATTGAGTCCACTGTTATTTACTCTATACATTAATGACATTGTTTCGGTTCCAAAATATTGTTCTATTTTACTGTATGCCGATGATGTGCAGTTATTCCTCAGTTCGGCTCTTAATAATAATGATATGGCATTTAACATATCTAAATTCAATTATGACTTGGATCACATTGCCATGTGGGCACACAATAATGGACTTCATCTGAATCCCTCTAAATCGCAGAGTATATTTTTCTTCGACAGAGTACCTAGCTCGAGTAAAGTACCTTGGTATGATATTTGATTCGGCGTTGTCTTGGCATGAACATATTGATGCGACGGTGTCAAGGGTTTATGGTGGTTTGAGGAATCTTTGGCGTCATGCAGAGTACACCCCTCGAGACCTTCGCGTACGTCTTGTAAAAACATTATTGGTTCCTATTATTACGTACGGTGATTGTGTTTCTTGCAATATTGATAGCTCGTGTCGAAGGAAACTAAATGTTGCTTTTAATGCCTGCACCAGGTACATTTACGGATATGATCACGTTTCGGTTTTCTCTAGACAAATATTTAGATGTAATTTTGATGATTATCTTAACTTTAGGATTTGTGTAATGAAGTACAAAATTATCAACGGTTTTACTCCTGGCTATCTCCGGGATTGCATTGAATTTCTATCATCACGACGCACAAGATTACTGTCGCTTTCGCGGTTTAATACACTGTTTGGATCTCGCACTTTCTTCATCCATGGGGTTAGATTATGGAACAGTCTTGCATTGAATGTCCGTGTGGAGAGAAGCCTGGGGAATTTCAAGATGATGCTTTTAGATTATTTTAAAGCTCTTTGGTAATTCATGCATGATCTTACTTTAAGTTTCTTTTTTTTAACTTCTATTCTTTTTATTTCATTGTTTATTGAATATTCGAACTGAAATGAAGTTTAATTGTTTTGAATTCTATGATTTACATCTGAATTCTTCCATTGATATTTAACTGAGTTTAGTTCTAAAATTATTTAATAGAGTATAGCGCATGTCAATGAGGCTTTGTATCTCAAATGTGCTTTGTTAATAAAGTAATTATTATTATTATTACGACACGCGGCTTTATGCTGCATCGACCTTGCCAACATTTTCGTCCAACGATGAATTATTTCATCATGTTCCTACTTTCTAGATAAAAGTAGAGAATTCCTGGAAAGAACGCTTACTCTCGATGATATGCTTACCGCTACTAAGGATCTTCGAAGTCATACTTCTCCTGTTAAAAAGAAAATTTAGAAAAAGTGAAAAACTTCTGACATTTAACGACGATTTTGTGTTTATCGCCAGTTTCTATGGTTACCATCGAATCTTCATCGTATAAAGTAGTCAATTGAAGAAAAAAATTAAAAGTATATATATATATTGTTGCGATACCTAGAATGGTCGAAGCTTTTTTTTTCGCAAGTAATAGCAATAGTAATATAGTAATGCTCACGGATATAAAAGACTTACCATAAAATCACAAAAACAATCCATCCGAGACGACCACCAAGCAAGATGATGTTCCAAATCGAATGTTGACATCAAGTTGCCTCCCTCGCTGTCATCCAGAGGCTCTCCTGAAATGGAAAATGGAAATAATGTTAGACAAGCACGAAGACAGATAACAAAAACAAAGAGGGATACAAAAACGAACAACGGGGACATTCTCTTATGTACATCATCAGTTTAAAGTACCGGTGAAGTATAAGCAGCTAGCGGACAACTGATCGCTTCTCTTGTAGTCCAGCAGCCATCCTGAAAAGAAGTGAAAAATCTGAAAACTTTTATTCTTAAAGACAAAATAGCTGCAAATAAAGCTCACCGGGCTATGATTTTTGAGCTATCCGGTAAGTGTTTCTTTTTCTGTGGAATATTTTCCTATATTTGAGAATTTAATTATTGAATTGATTTTATTGCACTTACCGTGCCTACGAATCTAGTGAAATTATTTTGTTTTTCGTTTCGTGCTCATCAGTAAACCGCGCGTTACATTTCAAAAGTTTCGTGGATTTGCAATTTGGGGCACTTTCAAAGAGGAAAATAAAATCGTACATACGGCCGAAACCCCAGTCACACCTCAAGAAATCTAGTGGGGCACCAATATTCAAAACAGCGCCCAACCAGGTGGTCCGAAGTACCGACTAGAGCAGTTATTTACAGCACACCATTCTTCCAACCTAGATCACTAACACCGCACTTCACAACCGGATTAAGATCGCTATTGCTGAAAGCACTTGTCACAGTTTATTTCACGCAACACAACACTGTAACAGCAGCTGACCTCTTCCCAGCTGTGATTAGGTCAATCACCTCTTTAGTTGACAGCCACCAAAAATCTATGAGACACCGAACGAAGCGCTAAGTTATCGACAGCGCCTCCATCCAGCGCCTCCCCACAGAGTCCAGTAGGGTACGAGGAAGCGTCACTCCAGTTAATTACACTGTACTGTCCGGTATTGTTTTCGTATCACCGGAATTTTTACTTACACATATCTCCGCAAATGTTAAAAAGTAAACAAACCCTCTTGGATTGAACTTGACCTCGAATTCACTACGGTCAGCTGATCGTAACATTCCATCAGCACATCGAATTTGTTTACCGATTGGTAAATTGGTTTAGACACCTCCGAGCAGTTCGGTTTGTTTTGATGTCGTTTTTATTGACCTGGCTGAAGATCATTCATTTTGTCGTGTCAAGTTAGCAAACCAATTGCGATACATTTTGGTATATTTCGTCCTAAAAAAAAGAAAAAGAATATTTTGTAAAAGCTCCCTCTCAACATCAATAAATAAATAAATAAAACAAAAAGATAAAATAAAAACACAAAAACTTACCGGTCAAACCTGTAATAATTGGTGCCAGGTGTGGGGTTTCTCGTTTAAGTTTCGGAAGAACTTTTTACCATAAATATTGTCGCGATGGAGTCCAATCAAGGGATATTGTCGAATATGGATGATGTTGTTAAGGGTCCTTCAGTATCAGATTTCCTAAGACTTGAAGAAAGTTTATCTGATCAATCTAAACAAATACATGATCTTACCCGCTTGGTCTCAACAATGGTAGATCGTATGCAGCAGTTAGAGATTGACCACGAAGTGGCTGTAGAGCGCGCCATTGATGACCTCGCAGATTGTCCTACGCCAAAAATCTCCAGCCAAGCCGTATTTCCGCCGCACTCTTCCAACATGCCCGGAGATGGGGTTATTATTATTATTATTATTGTTTACTTTATTTGATTTGTACAGAAGATTACAAGATCTTATTTCGTACATAATTATGGGAAGTATAATGAAATACAATGCACCTAGTGCAATAATGAACTAAGATATCAAATCAAACTAATAATTAACCATTACAATAAACTCAAGATAAACCTTATACACAATAAACAGAACCATTATATAGAATGCCAAACAAATATAACAAGTTATGTTAGAAAATGAAAAAGTAATAAATGAAAAGATTTGAAAATGAAACTGAAAAGACATGCACCGATCGACACCACAGAGCTAAATCAATCCTGAAATTACACTCATAAACGCCCCGCTGGACGCCACACATTGTGCACTATTAGGAAGGGCATTCCACCTACGAATGGCCTGCACAAAGTAAGAACATTCACCATATTGTGAGACAAAACTAGGAAAAAGAAGCTTAAGGTTTCTATTAGTACGTAGAAACTGTATTCTATTATAAAGATATATTGGGCTTTTAATGTAAATTAGCCTATGCAAAAAAATAAGCTGCCTCCTTGCAAGATAAGATTCAATAGATGTACCAAGCAATGTGTTCACATAATTGGTTATGTGAGCATTGCGGGGTAGTTGGTAAACATAACGTATAACATCATTAAATGCAACTTTCAGTTTCCGTTGACAATTCGAATCAAGTTTGGTAAAGATAAGACTCCCAAATGTAAAGTGCGGCATTAGCAAAGATTTAGCCAACTTCATGCGAAATGCAACTGATAGACAACTAGAGCTAATCCATAGTTGGCGTAAACCACTGTAAATTTTTCCCAGTAATCCAGATATATAACTACAGCATGTAAATCTACAGTTGAATTGTATCCCTAGATTTTTGACAGTGGACACATAAGGCAGAGCGGTATTATTTAAGATTACTAGGGGTAAGGAAGAGTGATCAATAGAAACTCTAAAGACTGGCATGCACTGTGACTTATCTGGATTAAGGGCCAAATCATTTGCGACCGACCAGTCATATATTCGCCGGAGATCCTCGTTTATCCGATCAATGCAATCCTCGACCAGTCCCATAGGCCTGCTGAGATATATTTGTACATCATCTGCATACAGATGAATGGAGCTATTAGCTATAGCCTGCGGAAGATCATTGATATATAAACAGAACAGGAGAGGCCCAAGAATTGATCCCTGAGGTACACCGGTTCGAAGAGTCGCTGAACTGGAAACGCGATCATGAATTCTAACCACCTGGCCTCGCTCATTCAGGAAAGAACCAATTGTCTTTAGAGCAGATGATGAAAATTTAAATAAATTTCCAAGTTTAAAGAGCAACTTCCTATGGCTGACAGAGTCAAATGCTTTACTAAAATCGAGCATGACAAGAATAGTCAGGTTGATTTGTTATCCTTTGAAGAACCACGATCGAATCAAGATGCACGAAATTGCCAGCTATCAGCAACCTCCCATAGTGCAGGGCAATCACCAGCAACGAGTTCGACTACCACCACTGATACCACCTACGCGTATAACGTTGACACCCAGAGATTATGCTGACAAAGAACCCTGGTCAGTTTATTGGCGTCATTTTGATGCTGTTTCTAGGGCAAACGGATGGTCTGCAGAACTTAAGGCCTTGTATCTCTTACCGTATCTACGCGGTACTTTGCTGGCTTTCTCTGAAACTCTGCCTGATTACATTCGTGAAGATTTTGATCTTCTAGTAAAAGCTTTTGCAGAGAGAGATTTGGGGACGGATATCAGCAGTCCATGGCTCACATCCAATTAAGGGGACGTATTTAGCGACCTGGAGAAGAATTAAATGAGTGAAGTACAGCGCTTGACTTACCTTTGCTTTGCTGACTGCCCTGGACAGGCTCACAACCGAATCGCTTTGGGGCAATTCCTCGACGGCATAGCAGATGCTGATACTCAAAGGAGGGTTCGCGATTCAATGCCCAGTACCCTCGAAGCCGCATTAGCTCAGGCGATAAGGGTCTAGGCTAGCCGAGATGCCACTCGGATTATTCGTCGAAATATAAGACCTCCTGATCATCCAATTCCGCACAGACGAGCGAATGGGGGGGGGGGGGGGGGGGAATAATCCACCTTCCCATTCGGGAAACTGAGCTTGCCCGACCTTAAGAAGCGAAGACTGGGCCCATCATTGCAAAAAGCTCCATCAGATGAAGAGCGAGCTACGCACTCCATGGTCTCCGCTTGCACACTAACACTAACTTCTCTACTGCATCACCAACTACAAAGATGAAACAACGATTAAAAACTAAGATGGCAAAACGAAAGAAGAGGAACTCCAATATATCCTCATCACAGCCGAAACTGCCTGCACCCGAACTGAAGGCAACACCGAAGAAAAACCAAAGTACGAGCACCAAAACATCGTGAAGTGGTACAACGTCCGGAAGAAATATTGATTTATTATCTCCGACGATACTAGCGAAGAGGTTTTCGTCCATGAGTCCAGCAGAGTAAGCAAAAACCCCGCCCATATGTCGCCTTCTCTTGGTGAATGTGAAGTTGTTGTTTTTGCCATTACCACTGGCACTAAAAGTCGCGAGGCCTTGAATGATACGGGACCAAATGGTACCTCAGTCAACGGTAGCCCATTTGCACTAAAAAAGAAGAGACAAAATCCATTATGAGTACCTGCTTTCAACCTGGACGCAGTGACCAAACAGGTCTCCCAAGTTTTAGACTCAATACAAGACGAACCAATAAATTGCGAAGCGCAACTATTACTACCTTCTGTGATGAGACAGATTTAAACTCGCAACCACTGCCTTGCTGGGGAAAAAGTTAGTGGGTGACACAACCTCAAACGTCACGAAGATTTTGGTAGGAGCAGCGGAAGCTATGAATAATCTCTCCATCGAAGGCACAATCAATGGCATTGCATGTAAACTGATTGTAGACGCAGGAGCTAGCCAAACTATAGTTCATTCCAGGGTAGGAATTCTCAGCTAATTAGGTTGCCTCCAGACAACCAAACCGTTTCAATAAATAAAACGCATGCCCAAAAAACGTTGTGGCAACAGAAAAATATTTCATAGCAACGAATAAACGTGTCAAGTTTGTGCGCATGATCTGTAATTCTCCCATGCCGTTCCCCGGAGCTTGCATCTAAATACTGAGTCGCCTGGCTGGGAGCTGGCGTGTGATTTTGACACTTCATAGCGCTTGGACTGCCATGAGTAAAAATTTTTTAAAACGGTTGGCATTCCCCTTCAACCGATTGAACACACACTTGTTAAATTCAAGCTCTACACATTTTTACAATTTTGCGTACTTACAAGGCAACCAGGTTGTCTGAAACAACAAATTTCGTGAGAATTCCTACCCAGGCTTCTACAACAGTGTCAACACCGACATAAGCTTAGGCCTTCCAGCGCCATCATCCAAGCCGTGAACGGAGATACGTTTTCTGTCGATGGCATTATGGACGTTCGCATTGAGATAGGCAGTTTATCCACTCAACATCTAGCCTTCGTAGGCGCGATCTCAGACGACTGCATACTTGGCGTAGACTTTCTTATTCGATATGCCTGCAAACTGGATTTTGAGCTAGGGTCTACAAATCAAAGACAGATATTCCACCTAAAATCTTTGAACCGACAAAATCTGAAAGCAAAAACTAGCACAGAAATTACCTTACCAGCTTACGGAGAATGCTTGTTGAAGCTAACGTCCAACTTTACCACCAATGATGATGTTTAAATCCTTCCTACTGCTTCTGCTCCAGATACTCTTCAGATAATTCCGTGGTTGTCGAGTTTGAAAAATGGTTGTGTACTCTCCCGTGTTAATATGTCCTCTACAGATGTTACTATACCACCAGCTACGTATATGGGTAACTTGGACCCTAAACCCAAAATCACAAAGATTAGCCCAGCCAAGTCAAGCTGTACAACTCTCTCTCCAGAACTTCATCAACTGCTTGTGCAAAGTTCCACCTCATTAAATAAAGGCCAGCAAAATCGTTTACGACAGCTATTGCAAAGCTTTACCGGCGTTTTTTCTACTACTTTTCTAAAACACAAAATTGCAGTTGGAGAAGCGAGACCAATAAAACAACCTCGAAGTAGACGAGAGAGATAAAGACAAAAAAGCGTTCAGCACAGGAGTTGGCCTTTATGAATTCACTGTGATACAGAGTTAGTTTTGGAAGGGATTTCATATAGCGAAAGGGGCCCAACAAAAACTACTTAAAAACTTTACCAAGTGGCCAGAAGCCATTCCACTTAGGGATCAGACCACAGTAACAGTAGCGGAATCATTAATCGAGCATGTTTTTGCCCGCTTTGGTATGCCTTTGCAAATTCATTCAGACCAAGTTCGAAACTTTGAGTCTGCAATTTTCCAAGAAGTACTAAACAGATTCGGAATAGAAAAGACTCGCAACACAGCCACAGTCCGATGGTATGGTCGAACGCTTTAACAGGACCATGATAGACTATTTGTCAAAGTTTGTAGCCGAAAACCAAAGAGATTGGGATGATCATATCCCATTCCTCTTTTTAGCCTACCGTTCATCGGTGCATGAAACTACACAACAGAAACCCGCTATGCTGACTTTTGGCCACGAACTCCGCCTACCTCTAGAATTATACACTGTTACCCCACCATATACACCAGGCACAGCTTGTGCATACCTGAACCGTCTTCGAAGCAGATTAGATTCCGTCCAAAACTTCAATCGTAATCGGCTAGAAAAAAACAGCAGAATTATGAAGCGCCGATACGATCTAACAGCTAAAGCGAATCCATTCGCAGTTGGTGACTTAGTGTGGCTCTATTACTCAAAAAGGCGCAAAGGAAGATGCCCTAAATTGCAGAGGAACTGGGAAGGCCCGTACAAAATACTAGAAGTGCTAACAGATGTGACATATCGTATTTAAAAAGTAGTTGGAAGAAACAAAACAAAGTCTACAGTTATCCACCGGAATAGACTCGCACCCTACCATCAGCCCCAGGAGATATGCTCCTAAGCACATAAATCCGCCCGTGAAACTACCAAATGAAATTATACTATAAGTAAATACCCTAACATTCAACAATTCCGATTGAAAGTTAAGATAATGCGCGTTTCGTATCCATCACGTTTCATATTATGCGTATCGCGCGACAACGAATCTTCAGTGAAGGCAAGTGAGAGGTGCCTTAAAACCTCTGCCGTTGGGATGAGCCGGTTGTCACTCGCCAAAAGCGCGTCGTCGGGAGGAAATGCCAACGGCTTTACCCTAACACTCCCACCGGAAGAAACCATACGTAAAGAAGCTACATCAACTTAAATTACAAAAAATAAAGACGAAGATTGCTCCAAGAACTAACCTTAGCTGTAAGAATGTTGCACCCTTGTGAGGTTATATACAGGGTGCACCACAACCACTTTGAACACTTGGGGAGTACAGTATTTTCTTTACTACTCTTATATAATCAAAACTACTTGTCCTTGCGATTTATTATTTAATTACTTACTTTTATTATTTCTTGTCCAAGTACTCTTAACTAGTTTTACACAATCAAAGCTACTATTTACTTCCTTAGTAATACGCGCACAAGTATTCGCCTTTTAAAATTACTACGTACACTTATTTTTTCTAAAACGTTTTAACCACACAAGTACTTCTTTTATTTAAAATTACCAAACGCACAATTATGTTTTCCAAAACGTTTTAACCACACAAGTACTTCTTTTATTTAAAATTACCAAACGCCTAATTATTCCTTAATTATGGTTTCTGAAACGGATTATCCACTCAAGTACTTTTTTGTTTAAAATTACTAACGTACAAATATTTTTTCTAAAACGTTTTAACCACACAAGTACTTCTTTTATTTAAAATTACCAAATGAACAATTATGTTTTCCAAAACGTTTTAACCATACAAGTACTTCTTTTATTTAAAATTACCAAACGCCTAATTATTCCTTAATTATGTTTTCTAAAACGGACCGAACCAACTCGCGCTTTTCGCCAGACTCCCTTTTTTACGTTTTTAAACAGACTCTCATTTGCCGCGACCAACTCCGAAGAAGAAAAGCTTTCGTGCTTTTTCTTCGTTTTTTAGCTTTGCCCTTGATGTGTTTAGTTGTCATTGGGCAAAGCCGCTGTAGATCGTTGTTTGTCGCGCTGATTAAGCAAATTTCTTTTGCTTATCGTGTACTGGGCTACCACCGTGTGGAAGGAATTTCGACGGTAACCCGAGCGCGTTGTTTATCCTGGGTTGGATTTAAGTACATTGCAACTTTGTTGCAATGCACTCGGTGTAGGAAATCCAACCCATTGAATATTTATTGGTTTTTTATTTTTTAGTTTTCTTGAGTTGGATTTGAATATGTTGCAACTTTGTTGCAACAAAATTAGATATTTGAAATCCAACTCATGAGACTTTTTACTATTTGTTTTTATAAATGTCAGATTGGATTCGTTAGAATTAGGCTTATCTTAAAATAAGCAAATCCAATCTGTAACATTTCCTTCCTCCCGCGAAAAAGATGATTATTCTTTGGAGAGGAATAATCATCGCACAATTGCTGGGTAAGGGCTTTTATTTTAATATTTGAGCCATGATTGACTGTTTTTGTCACAGTCGAGATTCAGTCATGGCTCTGGTAGATGCACACCCCGTAATTTGGAAAACCGCCGTTATAGAGTTCCCGGTCGTAAGGTGTTTTACCTCAGAATGATCCGGGTAGCTCACGTTGACCCCGACGGCGATGGCTGCGTCCGGCTATGGTGGAACCGACGCGGACAGAGGTCAACATGTATCTAGTCGACCCGGGGGGGGGGGGGGCGTTGACAGCAGCCATCTGGTGGACCTATCGCTAAGCTGCCACGAGGAGTCGTTCAACACCTATGGTGAGGATACTTTTTTATTTTTATATTTCATTTTTTATTATTCTTTTTGTAAATTTTCAGGTGGACGCTTGGTGTTATGGGGGTACACAGCCCCGTGTGCTCACTGTGTGCTTGAGGGGCCGCCTCCGCCTTACCGGTCCCCGTCTGCTGGGTCAGCCTCCGTAGCCGATGGTCCGCCCTCCCCAGGGCCCGACACCGCGATGCTGAATGTACTCGCCGCAGAGGAGCTTCTGGCCCCCCACTCATCACGCCTGTCAGGTTCGGACATCAGCTCGCAGCGCTGGACTCTGAGCCCGTAGGCGGTTCCCATTTTTCACTTTTTCACACTTTTAACCACTTTTTCATACTTTTATATTACTTTTTCATATTTTGATTGTATAATTTAAATTTAACTTCCCTTTTCAAATCTTGTATTCTTGTAGTTTTAAGCTTTGTATTCTTTCTCTTTTTTATCAAAAAAAAATTTCAAACCAATCCTCAAAAGCTTTTCATTGGTAGTTTTTTCCACTTGGGCTTCTACTCATTTCAGGGTTTCTTTCGTCATTTCTTACATGTATTTTCTTTTGTGTATGTGGTTATTAATTGCATTTCGGCGTTTTGCGCAGCGGCCTTCGTTTGGTCGCGATTGGTCATTCTTTTTCCCTTGTTATTTTCTCATTTTATTATTATTTACTTGGGCTGTGGGGGCTCGCCTTGCGCTGTGGTCTCTATTACACCGTCGATTGCGGAAGTACCCCACGGCACGTGAATTTTTACATTATTTTATTAAACGGTTGTTACTTGTCTTGCGCTTCGGTATCTGTTCGACCGACGATTGTGGTAGTATTCCACGGCGCGTTTTTGTTGTTACATTTAATTTAATCATTTATTTAATTTAAATTTTATTACCTTTACTTTTGTTTGTACTTACTATGCGCTATGGTCTCTTCTCGACCGTCGATTGTGGTAGTATTCCACGGCGCGTGCATTTTTACCTTATTTTCTTGTACATTATTTAGGTTTCTTTGCTAATCTAGGGGTCTATAGTAAATTTTATTTTGACCTCCTTCAAATGTATTTGTGTCTATTGTTTAGACCAGTTGTATGGACCGTGCCCTGGGCAGTGTTTGTGGCCGTTGGTTCTGAGACTGCCTTTTCTAAGGGGATTTCGGGCATGGGCGTTTGATTACGCCGCGTAGTACATGCCTTTAGTGGAGGTATGGCGTGTTTTGCTGTCATGTAAATGACGATAAACAGCAGCATTAGACCCGTACGTGACAACGAAGTTGTCGAGACTAGGTGGGGTGTTTTCACCCGGGAGTGTAGATTTAACTCCTGTATTTTGGCCTGTATTTGGTCCAATGATTGCGTACTCTCGTGAACCTTTTCGTTAGTGTTGTCACCTAGTAGTAACTTTGTATATGGGACTTCCGTCCCAGAATTCTGCTCGTATTTAGCCACGAAGGAATCTAATTCCTTTGCCGTTTCGTTTGTTTTAGGAAAGTATGCTGGCTGCGTGAAGAGTAGTGGATTGGTATTTTAAGCCTCATAATATAGGGTATGTGGTCCTATTTGTAAGTGGCAGGGTTGGTTAATGACCAAGATTCCCTGTCCAGAGAGGCGATGCGTGAGCAATTGTTGGGTGCATGTAATATGCACAATGGTTGTTGTCTTCAATGCATACAGCCAGGAATTTGGCCTATTTAATTTAATTAAAATGTCCCTGGGAGGTATCTGCACTCTTAGCGAACACCTAGGGTTTTCGTTCAGGGGGTTGAAGAGCAACTTGATCACGCATTCATCCGTTTGTGTCGACATCTCGAGTGACTTTCCGATATGTTTTCATGTTCTCCGGTTTAAGCAATAGAAATTCCTGAGTCGAAAGTTGACTCGCTATATGCGAATATTCTATTTCCGGGACTAGTGAATGATTTGCTTCCGTATGTATAGGGAAGCACCTGATTCGTTGCAACTTCATTTTTGGAAGATTAAAGATTGGTAATGTAATTCTGATCACCAATCTTTGTTGCAACAGGTGTGTCCGTAATTCAGCCGTCTGATAGAGAATTGATAGACAATTCTGGGCCTTTGAACACGTGGCGTGAGATTTGTGGTAAATCTCAAGGAGTGAATCAGGGGCGATCAGCAGGGGATGAATTTGGTTATTTCGGCTAGAGGTTATTATATCCAGTAGCGCCTGCTGTCGGAACTCGATTTCTACCATTTGCAACAGCAGACTAGAGACTATTTCCTGTCTCATTTGTCTTGCTACGAGTTTGTCGGTTGAATTATATAAGTCATTCATCTGGTAGGCTATTTGCCTTTGTCTTTCGACCAGTGAATTTAGAGGTTTTTGGATTGTATTGAGCGCAGTCTTGACTACACTGATTTGTTGTTTCTCCAAATCAGCGAGTACCTGATGGTTAGTTTCCAACTCATCCAGGCGACTATAGACTTCGCGTTCATTGGCATTATAAATGGTACCGAATAGGTAGTGCATGGCGTTTCCGATGCCGTCAAAGATAGATCTCGTTTTGCGAGATTTGGGAATAGCTTGTTTAATTACCTTCGTGCGTTGTTTGATATTTTCCATCAACGCGTGCATGTGTTTTTGCTGGAGTTCACAGAGGTCTCCTACGGTGTTGTTTCCGCACAGTTGATGCACGTAGTGTTCAGCTCAATCGTTGTCTGATTGTCTCAATCGTTGTCTGATTGTCCAACTCGGTCAGGTCCAATTCCGTGAGGATATTCCATGTGGAGTGGTAAACCATGAGGCTTCCTAAATCCTCGAATAGCACTCCTGTATTGTTCACCGAGTATGTCTCCGATGTAGTACTTCCCATAGTGGACATGATTAATCCGAGGATGATAGCGTTTTGTATCATACCTGGGGAGAGGAATATGGTTAATGGAGGTTTCTAAATTAAGTTTCTTATTTACTAAGCGTAGATTTTCCCTAAAGTGATGTCATGCTTGTCTTGCACTCTCACGGGTATACCTCAGGCGAGGACTGTCAGGAGAAATACCTGTTGTAGCCCTTGGGGCGAGGGTGATAAGGGTGGCTCTAACGCCAATTCCTTGTTGTTGGGAATGTAGAGGAGCCATATTTAGTAATTTTTTTTTTAAATATGGCGTTTTTTGTTTTTAATTTGTCGCCAGTGTTGTAATTTACTTTACGTAGACTTCATATGTATTTTCCAGTGTAGTGTTCTGAAATTGTTTGACTCGGATTTTATATATCCGCAGGTCGACTTCAGGACACGGGACTACCAGGAAGAATTTTCTGGTAAGTTACTGGAAGTGGGTATAATAGTGGGTTACCTTTGGGTAGTCGCTTCTATATTTACTGTTGAATACAGTATTGCGAAAGCAGGTGAGGAGGACCTCAAGGCAAGGGATTACCAGGAAGGAGTCTCTGTCCCGGCCTTGGGGCGGGAAAAGAAAGAAACTAGAAGGCAATGCTTGCTTGAAGTTGGAAGGTTTGGCCTTATGCAAAGTAGGTTAGACTGAGGGTCTTTTGCTAGGCATTAAAAGAAAATGTCATCATAATTATCCCCTTGTATTCGCGGGGATAGGAGCCAAGTAGGGCGTAAGAGCAATTCAGATTGCCGTTAGGAGGAACTACCAGATATAGAGGTGTTTAAAGTTTTTGTGCTGTAGAAAATATGACTAAGGAGGAGGGAGACTTCAAGGCACGGAACTACCAGGAAGAACTGCTAGATATAGCATTAAGGAGAGGGATTTTTTGTGATTCAATCTCTGACGATATTTCGCAAGAGTTGGTTTGAATTTGCCGATTTAAGGTTCGACTGTTAGTAGGAGTCGTTCTTTTAATTTTGTGTTGCTGTGCTAAAGATAGTGAAGTCCTGTTGATCGGTACTTCTTAGCTTTAAGCACGTTTAATAGGTGGAGTGGGAGTTTTAAGTTAAGAGATTCGAAATTAAGTGAAAAGTTTATAAGACATAAAATTTTATAATTAAGGTTGGTTTGGACCCGATTGGACCGAGTTGTTAAAGGGTTTTGTCGTTGTTCCCTTCTTGGTTTTGTGCTGGCTTTGCGTTACGATTTTCATCTCAATCGTAGATTGTGGTAGCACACCACGACGCGTTAAAAAGTAATTTTCGATTGAAGTTATTTTATTCGTAGAATGGCTTAAGACGGTTGTTGTGAACCGTAACTGTACGCTTGCCCATTTTGAGGGTTGTATTCACTGATGATGGTATACCGATTACCAGATATGGTCCTACCCAGATTTGAGAGAGCTTATGCTTTCGACGTTCGCTCTTGAGTAAAACTTTGTCACATATATGAAACGATAGGGGTCGAACAGCTTTGTCGTAGTATAATTTCGAACGTTGTTTGCTAGCGAGCAGATTTTTGCGTGCCGTGACATAAGACCTTTGGAGCTTGTATCGTAGGATCTGATAGTAGCTCTCGTGATTATACACGGGTTCAGGGTCTCGTTTCAAATTTGACGGAACATCCGCTGTGAAGCCGTAAAGGCAGTCCATGGGAGTTAATTTCGTCCCTTCGTGTACACTGTTGTTGTACACGAATGCAGCGGTTCGCAGATATTGATCCCATGATTTGGAATTCTCGTCCACTATGGTACGCAAGTATTCAATTAACGGCCTGTGTTCACGTTCAAGTGCGCCGTTTGACTGTGCGTGGTAGGCGGAAGTTTGTAACTTCTTCACCCGTAGCAGTTTACATACCTTTTTGAACAGGTCACTCAGGAAGTTGCTTCCTTGATCAGTGACTATTCGCTTAGGGATGCGGTAGCGCGCGACGATTTCTTCGAAGAAGATTTGCGGTACAGTGACGGCTTCCCCGTTAGGTATGGCGTACCAATCGACAAATGTAGTGAGGTTATCCTGGAAAGTCAAGATGTACTTGTTTCCGGAGTCAGTTTCCTCGAGTGGACCAACAATGTCGAAGGGCTGTTCTGCGATGTCCGTGATGACCATCGGCATTTTATACTGAGGTGATGCCTTCATTTTTTGGCATTTTGAGCAACGCTTTACGTATTTCTTAATATCGCTAAGCATGTGCCTCCACCAGTACTTCCTTCGAATCCGCTTGTATGTTTTAATTACGCCCTGATGGCCGCCAAAAGGAGAGTCGTGATAATCATGTAAGATCGTTTGTAACTCCTTGGGTTTATCGTCAACTAGCGGATTAGTATCTGGCGGGTTTTCTGTAGTGACCTCTTCTATATTTGGAATTATATCGTTTTCGCGAGGCTTGTGATCCTGTATTTCGGGGCTTTTAGACTCTGTTTGAGCGTTTTGCGCTTGAGCCCGGGTCACAGCGTTACATTTTAGGCGATTTTTTCGAATAGAGGTTATTTCATCCTCCGAGTCCCAATCCATTTTATGGTGGACTTGCGCTTTTACTATTATGTGTTGGCCATTTGAATCTTCGCTGACTTCCCGTGGAATGCGGCTTAACGCGTCGGCATTCGTATTGTACTTTCCTGGCTTGTATTCGATTTGATAATCAAATTCAGAAAGTTTATGGTGAAATCTCACCAGACGGCAAGTAGGGTCTTTAACATTAAAGACGCGTTTGAGAGGCTTATGGTCTGTATAGACCGTAAATTTTCGGTCTTGCAAGTAACATCTAAAGTTACGCGTAGCCCAGACTATGGCGAGCAACTCTTTTTCAATAGTTGAGTAGTTGCGTTCTGCCTTGTTCAGTGTACGGCTGGCGTAGGCAATGGGCTGATCGTGTCCTACTTCTCCTTGCGAGAGGACGGCTCCTAATGCCTCGCTGCTGGCGTCCGTGGTTAAATTGAATGGTTTCGAGAAATCGGGATATATAAGTAGTGGAGGAGAGATTAATGAAGTTTTGATTTTCTCGAATGCCTCCTGGCACTTCTCGGTCCACGTGAATTTGACATCCTTGCGGAGTAAATTCGTTATTGGACGCACAATTTTGGAGAAGTCGGGGATGAATTTTCGATAGTAATTGGCAAGTCCAATAAAGGGTTGAACTTGTCGTACAGTTCTTGGAACTGGGAAAGTTTGGACGCAAGCCGTTTTACTGGGGTCTGGAAGTGCTCCTTCACTGGAACACTTCTGGCCTAGATAAACAACCTCTTTTCTCAGAAACTGGCACTTTTCCGGCTGCAGTTTGAGGTTGTTCTCTCTCAAACGATTGAAGACTTTGCGGAGCTTATTATTATGGTCCGCAAGGTTTTTACCGTAGATGACTATGTCATCTAGGTAGACAAAGCATTCCAAGCCTTGTAATCCTGTTAGGACGAAATTCATTAAGCGTTTTAATGTGGCCGGGGCTCCTTTGAGCCCAAATGGCATACGCCTAAATTCATAGTGGCCGTAATTGGTGCTAAACGCAGTTTTTGGTCGATCGACGAGCACTTGGTGATAGCCGTTGGCGAGATCGAGGGTGGTAAAATACCGTGAATGACCTAATTGGTCGAGAATATCCTCGATCCGAGGTAGCGGAAAGGCGTCACCAATTGTCTTTTCGTTTAATTTACGAAAATCGACGACGACGCGCCACCTTTTTTCACCGTCTGGTCCCGCCTTCTTGTGGACGACTAGGAGAGGTGAATTCCAAGGGCTTTTACTTGGCTGCACTATGTCGTTTTCCAGCATTTCGCGAAGCTGTTCATTTATTACGTTTCGTTGCGTCTCTGGCAAGCGATACATTTTCTGGTTGATTGGTGCTTGGTCCTGCACCAATAGTATATCATGAGTGATGGCGTTTGTGAAAGTTAGCCGATCACCTTTGAGGAAAAAGATATCGTTGTACTCGTAACAGAGTTGTGATATCGCTTGTTTTTCCTCCGCGCTCAGATTTACGTCCAGGCTGAGCTCTTCGTCTAGCCTGACGAGACGCGGGTTATTATTTGAGTTTTCTGTTTCTTCATATTCCTGGAATAAATATTTAACATGCTGTAAAGTGGCCATTTTTTCGGCGCTAGAAATATTTGTTTCTTTATTTTTATTTTTACTTTTACGGAAACCTGAAATATTTTGATTTTTATATTTATTTTCACCCCACTTTATCTTATTTAACTCACTCTTAATACTAAATGACGATGGAGTTGGGTTTCTGAACCGCCGTAAATTGCCATATTTGAGGCGAACTCGCTTTCGTCTTCTATTAGGCTCTTTCGCCGTTGTTTACTTACTGTGAAGGATGATTTTGGAGCTTTTGAAAATACCGTCCCTGTGGTGAGCTCGCTTCCAATGTCGACGTTTTCCTAAATTTTATTTTGAGAGGAGGTGGGAGCTGATGGAATTTTGCCATCGTAATTCCTTCTTCCTAGGTGAGCTCCGTCGACATTTGTTTTATTGGGTTTTCCTTTCCTTTGTTTCCTGTTTTTCCGTATATTTCCTTTGTGCGTGGGTACTGGTGGTTTCGAGTCACCGTAATTCCTAGTTTTCAGGTGAGCATCCTCAGCGCGCTCTCCGTTTTTCGGGGTTTCCTTATTATTTCTTTCCTGATGATCCTGTTTCAGTTGGACGACGGTGTAGTTGTGGACAGGGACTAGATGCAGACTAATGGTAGTCAGAACTACTTGTGAATTGTGTGTGTTGAGAACTCCAACAGACACTGCTTTTAAACCAGCGGGGAGTAGGCCATTCGCTAGGAAGACTCCTTGACAGACAGAGCATCTCCTCCCGCAGCTGCAAGGGAACCTCGACTATGATTTGTGACCTAGCAGGTATGCATACAGGCTCTATCAACTGTATTTGTTGCTGCCTCATTGCGCAGGTCAAATCACTCTCAGTCGGTTTGTCCATCTCACATTCCAGTGTTCGTCGGCCATTGTTCTCCTCTTGAGAAACTTTTGAAGTACCACAGATCGTCAGATCGGCCTTTCTGGGCTCTGCGCTATCTGTTCGGGTATTCGTTTTGACCACTTCTTCAGAACACGGGCTATCCAATGCAGCTGTCAATGGAACAGCAAACTCCTCAGGGTTATTTTCCGTTAGAGGAAATCGCAATGCCTTATTCGGACCCTCAACGTTACAATTCTTTGCTAGGAAGTCGTTTCCTAGCAAGCCGTCGTCGGAAAGGCCGGGTAGGTTTTTTATTACCTGAAAATTGCAGGGAATTTTATTCTTTACTGTAAAATTGCCCTGGCATGTTCCCAGCGTCTTTCCGGTACCAAATGGTGTTTGTAAAGTATATCTTTCTCCGGTATTTATATCTTCGGGATTTTTAATTACTTTCTTTTTTATAATACTAACCTCAGCGCCAGTATCTACTACAAGTTTGGTATTGCCACTCAGGCTAATATCCAACGGAAGGCTAACTGTAGAGATACAGGGTTCGGGCGGTTGAGGTGACCCTTTATTAAAATTTTTTGTTTCTAGTGTCGATCCGGGGTCTTTTCGGTCGACTGCTCGTCGTTTCCCTGGCTCTAAGCGTCCCATTTTTGTTTTTGGCGGCATTCCTCTATGGAATGGCCGCGACGGTTGCAGAATTTGCATTTGAGTTTTATATTCAAAACTCGAGGACCAGCGGAAGGTTGCTGATTCTGAATCCGTCGTTCGGGGAGCCTTGTCTGGTTACTCTTGCCCGGAACCTGGCGATTGTTTCTACAATCGCGAACATCACGTCCATATATTTTGCAACTAGAGCAGAAGGGTGTATTTTTACGCTTCATACAGTCGGCGTAAGTATGACCTCTTCGCTGGCAAAAATTACATGTGATGTTTAACCTTATCTGGTCGAGGTTCTGGCGGCGGTAGTCGATTTGAGGGGGAGACGAGCGTTGAGTAGGAGTCTGTCGGCGGAAGGTCTGTGGTGGCGGTGGTCTGTACAACGTTTGTTGTGGAAAATTGCGAGCAGGTGTATATGGGGTTCTATGGAATGCCCTTATTCTGGCAGTTGGGTCCATAGCGACCGGCATGGTTGAGCCCTGTTCTACAACAACCGGGGCAGGAAAGCCTTGGGTTGTTGTGGTTTGCGTGAACTGGGCGCCCTGCTGTAGTTTCTCCATGTCGAGTGCTTTATGGATCAGCGCCTCGAGCGTGCCGTCGGTGACGGTGAGGAGATATTGCGGATTCGTGACCCTGCTGTGGACTGCGTTTTTCGCGAAGTCCTCCAGCTGCGTTGTGCGGCCTCTTTGCAGAGGGCCAGCAACTGTTTCACTCTAGCCGTGAAGGCGGTGAGTGTTTCGCAGGGGTTTTGGTGAGCTGTTATGAGCCTATTCACCAGTTCCTGGTAAGTTTCTCTGGGAAGGTATGCCGCGTTTAACCTTGCTTCGACTTCTTGAAATGTTGTCGGTACATCAGAGGCCAACAGTTGATATGCTCCTCCACGAAGTCTTGTGGGAAGGATCTTGAGGAAAGCGTCTTGCTCCCCTTCGGAGAGACACTGTTTGGCCTGACGGCAGTAACCCAGGAATGTTTGCAACTCTGATCCGAGATGCGGGCCTGGCTCACCTGAAAAAATGGGCACCATTTGCGCAGTTAATTTAACAATTTTTGTATAATCGGTCGCCATAGTGGAGTTCTGGTTCGAGTCGGTGGCGGGCGAGTCCTGTGCGAGAAATCGATTTAGACCTTGCTTTAAGGTAATTTCTCGCAGGGAGTTTTGTAGGGATTGTATGAGGTTTTCCTCACTTGTGCTCTCTAAATTATCTTCAATATTTTCTTCAGGGGGGAGTATGCGCGAGAATCCGTCTAGCTTGGCTTGAAAAAGTGCGGCTCTCCCTCTGTCCCTCTGAACTGGGTCCTGGTTGTGCTGGGGTAATCCGGTGTTCACTGACCTGCGTTTGGTCGGTGAATATCGATGACTGGGAACCCTGGCGTGGTTCTTCCTCGCCGATCTCCAGGTCCAGGGAGGTTATGAGGAGGTCCTCTGTCTTCTCCTCTGTTGGTGAGTGAGTGGAAGTAGAGTGGCTGTCTTCGGACATCAACTCCTGCTATTCAGCGTTGCAAGGGGGCTTTTGGCCTGCTTACCGTTCCCTTGTTTGCAGTACTAAAGTTGTGTTGGGGAAAAGGGGGCTTGTGCCTGCTTCAGCGATTCCCTTTTCCACTCTGCCCCTGGTGATATGTTGATTGTTGGGCGTCGTTGACCGCCGTCGTTGACTTCCTTCTCGTAATTAGTTGGCTTCCTTCGGAAAGTCTTATTTAGTAACAGTTGGTGCCTTTTTGCACAAGTAAACTAGGGCAACTGCGTGCTCGCCTGGAGCAGAGGCAGCTAAAGTTGCCTAACCCTGAGCGTTGGGGTGACGTACCAGGCTATTGACTACCCGGCAGCGGTCAAAGGATCCCCTTTAGTTCGGTCTGGGATCAAGGCTTTTCAAGCTATTACGGTAATTTTGGTTTACCACGCTTCCTTGATCCTACCGGCTGCGCCAATTTTTGTTGCACCCTTGTGAGGTTATATACGGGGTGCACCACAACCACTTTGAACACTTGGGGAGTACAGTATTTTCTTTACTACTCTTATATAATCAAAACTACTTGTCCTTGCGATTTATTATTTACTTACTTACTTTTATTATTTCTTGTCCAAGTACACAATTACTCTTAACTAGTTTTACACAATCAAAGCTACTATTTACTTCCTTAGTAATACGCGCACAAGTATTCGCCTTTTAAAATTACTACGTACACTTATTTTTTCTAAAACGTTTCAACCACACAAGTACTTCTTTTATTTAAAATTACCAAACGCACAATTATGTTTTCCAAAACGTTTTAACCACACAAGTACTTTTTTGTTTAAAATTACTAGCGTACAAATATTTTTTCTAAAACGTTTTAACCACACAAGTACTTCTTTTATTTAAAATTACCAAACGCAAGTAGTAGGAATATGGGGATTCAGAGATAAAAAAAGGTGCAATGTGCATGGGGATTCAGAGATAAAAAAAAGGTGCAATGTGCGTGGGGATTCAGAAATAAAAAAAAGGTGCAATATACGTGGGGATTCAGAGATAAAAAAAAGGTGCACTGTGCATGGGGATTCAGAGATTAAAAAAAAGGTGCAATGTGCGTGGGGGATTCAGAGATAAAAAAATGGTGCGAAAATATTTCTTGCGTGGAACTCGTCCATGGTAAGCACTTCTAAGAATATTTCTGCTAGTCGCCAGTGGTCTAATAATTTCCTAATCTAGCTGCTGAACCGCGGGGTCAGTGGAGTACTTTTAAAAGTCACAATTCTTAAGAGATTTTGAATGGATGCTATGTACCTTCATCGAAAAAAACGTCAGTCTAGAAAGATGTTTTGGTCTGAAACCGTAATGGCAGACAGTAAATTTTGTGTCTGCGAAGGAGGGTGGAACAATTTTAGAATTGTTAATGTAAGTGTGGATCCTAATGATGTTTTAGAAGTATACATGACTCCAGAAGATGGAAACAGGAGTCTAATATTACGCTTGAGATCTGGCGAGTCGATTTCTTCCACATTTCATTTTGATTTTAATTTTACGCCCTGGCAGCATGTAAAGTTGGAAGTCTACGGTAATTGAATTGCTATAGAATCAAGTAAATATCTCTCCTTATATTGATTTTAGGAGGTGACATTATATTGGTTGGTGAATCACAAGATCGCACAGTTAGATATAAAGCTACAAATCATTTCCCCAGGAACTGCCCCTTTGGTGATGAGGATGATTGGAATTGGAATCATCCTATGAAAATTAAAATGGAAAATAAAAAAAATAGAGGGCGATGCTATAAATATACCAACATCATAAAATTCATTTAGTTCTTGAGTTCAAGTCAACATATTAACATTAAAAATGGCTAGACGTTTATTAAATATTTTGCTATTATCACTATGCATCTTGCATATCAACAGTTTGTCGATCCCGTTAAGTGTAAACCTAATGGATCAAAGTAGTAGCAATTTAGATCTTGCACTAACTCTACCCAATAACGATACTATACAAATTGGCTTATCTTTTAAATTGATGACTTACAGTAACGCTAGCAATCCCAAAGAAGATGTAGTTTCTACTTCAAAAGAAAGTAATGACGAGCAAATTCCTACTACCACATCAAGGATCACTACGAATGATAATCCTAAAAAGAAATTTGTGTCTATTGACGAGGCCATCGAAGGTTTCAGGCAAGAACTATTAAAGAAAGAATTGGATATTGCAGGAATTATTGAAAGCAAAGATATCTTTTATAGACACTTTAAACTTGAATTCGATGACGAAACTATGCTAACCATTCGTTGTACCTATGACAGTAATTACGTAACTCGCTCATTGAAGATATCATGCTATGAATATCGCGAGTTTGAAACTGAAAGAATTCTAAGTAACGGTGAAGTAGAGATGGTTAAGCAAGTTGATGACAATTATAAAAGCGATGTGGAATTAGTGAATTTAAGAGGAATGAAGCAAACATATCAAATGAATATTTCAAAATAAGCAGCTATAAAAGAAAGTCTAATCCGATTTTAAGCCATTTTAAAATTATAATAGAGAATGTCCACACAAAAATAATTTTAGATAATATTTGCAATTTAATTGAACTAACAGATTATAATGAACTTATTGCTAAATATAAAAAGCGAGATTTATTGACTCCTGCTATCAAAGAAGTTATAAATGTAAAGTGAACACAATTTTTCATTTATTTATAAATATATAATAATTTTTTTGTAGAACGAACTTTTGTTTAACGATTATCAAAAGCATGGGAGGTTCTTTCTTAAGATTTATAAATCTGATTCAGCAGCATATAAAAAATTCAAGGATATTTGTAGGAGTTTGCACCTTCAAGATGTTTTGCTTTTGCTACAAAAAGAAGAAGAAAATGTCAAAGCAGTTGGAGAAAAAAGTAGTTCAATTTAATATCACCCCAAAGATACATTTCGTTCCAATATACGAGCGTAAGGGTCCCTGGCAAACATTTGCGCTGGACAGATTTCGATTTCAACAGCGAATCCGAAATATGAAGGATATTTTGGACCTCATTTTATTCACCACGCATAGAAATCAAATTTACAGTTTAAGATTTAAAAATTTCAAAATAGAGTTGTAAATTGAAACTAAAGTACTTTTAATATAAAATATATATTTGTATAACATCATTATAATACATTATCTTTATTAATCCAAGAGTTGTGTTTTGATGAAAGTCCGAGCCATTTAACATAAACTTTATCTGCGGTTCTCTTCAATATTTTTTCTACGAGGTAAACATCAGGATTCTTCTTCTTTTGGAGTTCCATTTCATAAAAACTTCCCTTTATTACATTCCCTTCATGATCTTCCAAGAGATATGTTACAGGATTCGTTATCTGAATTTTTGCGATCTTGAAGATCTCTGTAGTCCAGTTTGGTGTATACCCCTTTTCAAATACATGTTTATATTTACTAATGCGAACAAATTCCCCCAGTTTAAATTTTCTTAAATGAAACGTCTTTAAATGATTGTAAACTGTTGATAGCAATTTTTTCTCATTCTTCTTTGTAACATCGCGTGGTCTCATTTTTATTGTCCGATGATTACTTGAGTTATATTTTACGAGTAATTTCTTAACCATATCTATCCATCGGTATGAGCCCTGCATACTAAACTCTTTCCACATCATGCTTTTTAATGTTCGATTAAATCGTTCAACTATAGATGCTTTTAAAGGGCTATATGTAGAAAAATGATTAATGTTGGATTTTTGCATTAAGTTTTGAAATGAGCTATTGAAAAACTCTTTTCCATCATCAGTTTGTAAATTTGTGGAACTCCGACCTTCTTTTAGTATGGATTTCATAGCTTGAGTAACTTCGACACCAGTCTTTCTTTTAATAGGAGTTGCCCATGCATATTTAGAAAACCCATCTATTACAGTTAATAAAAAATTATGTCCATTATTGCTTGTAGTATAAGCACCCATTTCAACTAAGTCGGCTTGCCATAAGTCATCTATTCCTTTAATTATAACACGTCTTCTTATGAAATTTTTTCTGGCTGGTTTATGAAGCTCATTAACTACTTGTGTTTTATTCATTTTGAAATTGTTAGAGATTCTACATTAACTAACGCTTTTAAAGTGTCGTTAATTTCCTGTAGATTCAGATCTATATATTTCATTAACTTCTCCTGAACGTCGGCAATTAATTCATTTGCATATAATTCGTATGCTATTTTTTGTTTTCTTTGTAGAATCGCAATTGATTCACTGGTATATAATTGACTGGCTTCTTTATTTTTTTCACTTGTTATATTTATTATGCTGTATATCTCCTTTAACTCTTCTTTAAGAACGGCACTTTCCTTAAGTATTAGCTCAGTTAGATTGTTGCTGACTAACTGAATTTTTTCATTAGCGTGGGAATTACTTAAATGTACTACCTTATCAGCTACATCGTCGACATATATTTTATTGGCTGCATCATCTCTTTCCATCGGGCTTTTAATATATTTCAAATTTTTAAAACCTACATTGAAATCTCCATCTTGAGTGAGCTTAAAACCTACACCATTAAGACCCTGTATCCCATGGATCCCTTGGGGGCCAGGTTCACCAGGTAAGCCCCTAGGACCGCGCTCTCCAGTTGCTCCAAACTTTGCTTTTTTAGAATATCTTCCAAACTTGTCGACACTCATTATTATATTAAAGCTGAATATGATTAAAGATGTTATTTATACTATAACATCGCTTTCTCTTAACTCTTCAATAATTGATATAATTTCATTGTTGTGGTTAGTGTGTCCAGCACTTTGTGATGCTATTAAAAGACGAAGTCTATCCACAAGCTCATTAGGATCGTTCCAATAAACGTAATCAATATTTTTCTTTGGTATATGCATCAACCCCTTGCCATCATGAGAAATCAGTTTACTAATAATTTCTGTATACTTTAAAGCTCTAGTTCCCTTTATTTGACCATCCGTTCTATATTCTCTTTTATAGGCATTGGTTTCTTTTAAGATAGCTTGATAATCTTTCAGGTCATCCTTACTATACAAAGTCTTTGCAGGCTGTTTCATAAAAAGCAATGCATCAGACCTATCGTTATTTTATAAGATTTTCCATTGATAAGGAAATAATCTTCCTTAACCGCAATCTTTGAATTTCCAATTTTCCATTCGTTATCATTGTTAATTCAAGAACTGTTTTGCTCTTGTCGAAGTTCAATAGGTTGAAGTACAAACTACAACCTTGTTGGGGCGTATTTGGTTCTGGTACCGAGTACGCTTGAATCTGAAAGAAAACTTGTTAATGGAATAAAAACACTCGCGTCCACTGTTGACTGACGAAAATTTTATTGACAACTGAACTTCTATAATTCTATCTCTTAATATTTAAGCAAAATTATAACTACCAAAAAACAAACAAATATTCTTTGGTTCACACGTTAGATTCATAATAATTCTCACACAATTTGCACCGCAAGCTCGTTCCCAGACCTTGAAAGCTTTTCGCTGCCTGTGACGTTTCGGGTTGCGTCTGGCAATTGTGAGAAAATTATTGTTATGAAATGTAATATGACTACCTCATGATAAGTGTAAAGTGTAAACAGTGGAATTTAAGTTATGAAATGAAATATGACTTAAATGACTTAAATTTAAACATTCTCCCCGCCTTGAGCTGGGCTCAAAATTTAAAGAACTATTTATCTACTAACAAAAAAAACTTAAGGTAAACTATACAAAACATTCAAATGCTGGCTGTGATCTGGTTCTGGATAATTGGTCGTTGTCGATCCGACCGGTAATTAGGTTCCTCGGCCTTGGGATGGGTGGTGGTGGCTGGTTTTCAGGGATGGCAGCAGGGCTGACTCTGATGCGTCTGATCCAGTAATATATTACGGCAATGATGATCGCAATTAAACAGGTATACGCAATTGTGTATTGATGAACATCATGCCTTGCTGTGTGTGACGATTTCATAATGTTTTCGTTGAAATTTTTGATCTTTGCTCGGAGGTCTTTAATCTCGTTGCTCATATTTTGGACTGCGGGCGGTTGGTAAATTATTGGCTTGACTGTAGTATTAAAATTTATGAAGTCGATCAGCCGCCTTGATGGAGTGAAGCCATCCTTTAAGTTGGTGGAAAATACATTATGCCCGTGGATGGTTGTGTATTCGTCCTTGATTGCGCAGTTCGGTGGCAACGTAATGATTCCGGAGCCATATATCGTCCTCTGTTCGACCTTACCATTACAGACTACGTTAATTGTGGCAGGATTTGGTCTTATGTAGATCCATTTATTTGGATTTAACAATGGAATCCATCGTGGTAAGTTATCAATGACGGTAGCGGAACATATTTTTTCGAATGGTCCATGACTAAGTACGCTTAGCTCGCACACACTGATGTTGGCTCCCTTGCTATATATAGGATGTTGTTGTTTGCAGATGTAGGCATCGTCAAAGGTAAGACAACCCCTTAGGTCGTGTTCGGATAAGGGGTAGTACTGGTCTCGATGTAGACTGATGATTATAAACTTATCTGTTGTTTTTGTTGTCATAAGCGTGTCGTTCATAAGAAACGGAACTGGTACTATGTGTAATAATTCAAATTCTTCGTGCGAAAAAAGAGGGAGTGTTAGGCGGAATATCATCTGATCGGTGCTTATTCGGCCTTCCACGCTCATCAAGCTATATATCTTTAGTAAATTATCCGGCCTGGATGGTAGCCGAAGAGTTGTGGGGATGTTTTCTTGTATTAGTGTGAGTTGTTAAGCTAATTGGTTTTGGTTTAGTAGCTGCGGATTGATTTTGCCATGGTGGGTATCAATAATCACGTCCAACAAGCTGGATTGAAGTCTTTGAAAATTAGTTAGGATTAGTATCAGTTGCAACGCCAGCGCCATAAAGGATTGTAAGGATTGTTGTTTATGTAATTCTGAGCCCATGGTATGGATTTGAGCAATGGATAGGTTTAGGTATCTATCAAACTGTCTAAGTTGGGCATCTGTATTTTCCTGTGAGCGTTGTACGAGGTTGACGGTGGAATCTAAAATAGATGTATGATTTTTCATTAGCTCTAGAATGTGTGCATCATTCTCCTTCAGATCCTGGATGATGTTTGACATGTGATCGGCATATTCAGAATCTAATACCCCGAATAACGCGTTAGCTACATTACCAACAATATTTAAGGCGCCTCTTTTGCTCCGTGTTTTGGTGTGTTGTAGTATTAATTCATTATTATTTGTTATTTCCTGAACCACACTCGCAAATTGTGCCATTATGGGTCCACACGGGTCCCAGTCCTTCATCAAATTACAGGCATCTTGGTACTGTTGGTTCTTCTTCCTTTTCTGTTTCTGGTTCTATAGGTAAGGGGGCCAGCTTGTGTATGGGCCTTCTAAGGATTCCCCTGGATGTTCTGATATCTGCTACTCGCGCCAGACTATCCTCACCCTTTATCACCTTTAATATTCTGCCTAAATGCCACGCACAAGCGGGAAGGTTGTCTTCTTTCACTATTACCATCATTCCTGGTTCAGCATTGTTGCATTGCTGCTTCCATTTGTAACGATGTTGTAATTCACTAAGATTTTCCTTGGCCCATCGCTGCCAGAACTGGTTTTTTAACTGGGAGACACTTTTCCATCTCTGTAGTAGCCCCATTCTTAACTCACGAGATTGAGGATCAGTGAGTGTGGTCGTGGGTTCTCCAATCAGCAAATGCCCTGGTGTAAGTGGCGAGAAATCCTCCAGGTTTGAAGATAATGGTGTTAAAGGCCGGGAATTTAGAATCGCTTCAATCTCTACCATTAACGTTTCGAGTTCTTCATAGGTTATAGTAGCTGTTTCTAGACTTGGCTGTGATAGATGCTTAGCTGATTTAACGGCTGCTTCCCAAAGCCCACCGATAGCCTTTGAACTGCAGAATTTTAAGATTTTCTCTTGTGATTTGTCGCTATATATGGTTTGAGTTAGTTTCTCGAGTTTGTTTCTGGTGCCGACAAAGTTTGTCGCATTATCGCAATAAAGGTGACGGCAGCTACCTCTTCTTCCAATAAATCGTCTAAGCGCTCCTAGAAAGGCCTCTGTAGTCAAATCTGATACTACTTCAAAATGCGTGGCCTTTGTGGCGAAGCAGCAAAATACTGCTACGTAAGCCTTAGTTGGGCGTTTTCCTCTGAGGTTATAGTGAATCCAACACGGTCCAAAAAAGTCTACTCCAGAATTTATAAAGGGACGAGCTGGTTGGACACGATGTTCAGGAAGATTTCCCATAAGTTGGGATAACAGCTTTGGTTTAGCTCGGGCACAGCGAACGCACTTCTGAACCACAGACCTTGCTATCGTTTTACCCTTGATCGGCCAAAATCGTTGACGCGTGATAGCTAGAAGGGCTTGCGGTGCTACATGAAGGTATTTGACGTGCAGGTCTGTCATCAGGAGTCTAGTAATGTTATGTGCGTATGGTAGTAGGATCGGGTGCTTGGCA
The DNA here is from genome assembly GCA_964036015.1 of Leptarthrus brevirostris. Classification (NCBI taxonomy): domain Eukaryota; kingdom Metazoa; phylum Arthropoda; class Insecta; order Diptera; family Asilidae; genus Leptarthrus; species Leptarthrus brevirostris. Next base: position 76,616,597 of record OZ038375.1, read on the forward strand.
TTGTATGGTAGATTTGAAGCCTCTAGTCTTCCGCCAACTCGCAACACTCCCCTTCCATCGCGAAATGGGCTAAGACTACTTAGCGAACTACTTGGGCTGATGTGGGCGGAGTGCTCTAGTTCTCGTAACTCCGGTTGAAATTCTTCTCGTTGAGCTTGTCTTATCATTATCATAAGCGCTTCATCTAATTCAATCGGAGTAGGACTTGTATTGTTGCATCGGTTGGCCTTTATTGTGCGAGCGTTTGTAATAAAACTCCATACATATGCGATAATCCTTTTCCATCTTCCGAAATTGTTCTGATGATCTATCATATACATTAAGTGCGGAGTATTGCTTGAAGCTGTTAAAATTGTTTTTACATCCTTTTGTTCTAAACTAGTATGGGTCTTCTTGTAGGGTACTGGATATTTGTCCTCAGCACCATGTAAAAATAGTGGTCCGTAAAACCAAAATGAGTTCGTAGCTAGTTTTTCGGGCAGAAGTCCTCGTGACACGATATCAGCTGGATTATGCTTAGACCCTACATGTCGCCATTGTTCTTGTGTGGTTAACTCTTGAATTGCTGCAATGCGGTTTGCGACAAAAGTATGATACGATGCCGCCTCGGAGTTAATCCATGCCAGCACTATTTCGGAGTCCGTCCAGTAAAAGGTTTTTAACTCTTGGATTTGTAGGTCCTTTACCACTCGATGGACCAGCTCCGCCGTCAATTTTGCTGCGCACAGTTCTAGTCTTGGAAGAGTGATGGTCTTCAAATGTGCCACCTTGGATTTTGAACACAGGAGATTCACTATAATTATTCCATCTTTATTAATGGATCGTAAATAAACTGCGGCTCCAGGGCCTTCTCCGACGCATCCGCGAAGGCCTGCAGTTGTACTGATTTTGGAATTTTCCCCTTGAACATATGTCGAGGTATTCTTATATCTTTCAGGGTCTTGAGATTTTTTCGAAAATTGATCCACTGGGTGTGCAGTTCCTGTGGTAGTGCAGCATCCCAGTCTAATTTCAATTGCCATAACTGCTGTAGGAAGATTTTAGCCTTTACCACCACGGGGCTCATAAATCCCAACGGATCAAAGAGGTGCGCAATATCTGACAGAACTGTTCTTTTGGTTACTCTCTCCTTTTCTAGCCAAGATGTTTTTATTCTGAACTCGTCTTGTTGGGGTGTCCAACTCAGGCCTAAGGTGCTGACCTGCTCTTCACCGTTGTCGATAATATCCAGCTGAACTGACCGATCTTCGGAAGGCACTTTATTTAGTAGATTCTTATTACTGGAGCACCATTTTCTCAACCTAAACCCCGCTGTTTGGAGTAGGGTGCTTAATTGAACTTGAGCTTCTAATGCTTCATGCATGTTGTCACGTCCTGTCATCAAGTCATCCATATAAAAATCACGCATCAGTATCGAGGATCCAAGAGGGAATTGCTCCGACCCTTGTGTGGCGAGATGCTGCAGACATTTGGTGGCGAGATAGGGTGCCGACGTCGTACCATACGTCACTAGTATTTTCTCGCCAAAGCACTAATTGATATTTTCGATCTTCTTCGTCGACTAAGATTTGTCGGTACATCTTCTCAATATCCGCGGTAAAGACGTATCGTGGCAACCGAAACCTTAGTAAAATGGTGAACAGGTCATCCTGAACTGTGGGACCGGCCGCTAGTAGATCGTTTAGCGCAATATTTGAGGAGGTCTTGGTTGAGGCGTCAAAAACGACTCTCAGCTTAGTGGTTGTGCTAGTAGGCTTTAAGATGCAGTGGTGCGGTAGAAAATAATTAGGTTTTGACATCTTGGTGGGATCGACCTAGGTCATATGGTTCAACTGGATGTATTTTCTCATGAACTGGACATACTGCGACCTTAATTCAGGATCCTTAGCGAGTCTTCGCTCTATGGATATGAGACGTCGGATCGCAATGTCACTCGACTCTCCCAATTTATTCGGTTTGTCTACAAATCTGATTGAAGAATGCCTCACACTTCACCTCTTGGAGCGACAATTTTGATCGATCTGAATCCACTTCCTGTACCTTCCAAAACCTCTCGACCGCTTTGTCAATGTCTTCTTCTTCGGAGCATATGCCGCAAGTTGCCCGTTCTGTATTTGATTGTTCTGTCCTTCCCGACACCACCCATCCAAGAATGGTGTTCTTTGAATTTCCAATTTTCCATTCGTTATCATTGTTAATTCAAGAACTGTTTTGCTCTTGTCGAAGTTCAATAGGTTGAAGTACAAACTACAACCTTGTTGGGGCGTATTTGGTTCTGGTACCGAGTACGCTTGAATCTGAAAGAAAACTTGTTAATGGAATAAAAACACTCGCGTCCACTGTTGACTGACGAAAATTTTATTGACAACTGAACTTCTATAATTCTATCTCTTAATATTTAAGCAAAATTATAACTACCAAAAAACAAACAAATATTCTTTGGTTCACACGTTAGATTCATAATAATTCTCACACAATTTGCACCGCAAGCTCGTTCCCAGACCTTGAAAGCTTTTCGCTGCCTGTGACGTTTCGGGTTGCGTCTGGCAATTGTGAGAAAATTATTGTTATGAAATGTAATATGACTACCTCATGATAAGTGTAAAGTGTAAACAGTGGAATTTAAGTTATGAAATGAAATATGACTTAAATGACTTAAATTTAAACATTCTCCCCGCCTTGAGCTGGGCTCAAAATTTAAAGAACTATTTATCTACTAACAAAAAAAACTTAAGGTAAACTATACAAAACATTCAAATGCTGGCTGTGATCTGGTTCTGGATAATTGGTCGTTGTCGATCCGACCGGTAATTAGGTTCCTCGGCCTTGGGATGGGTGGTGGTGGCTGGTTTTCAGGGATGGCAGCAGGGCTGACTCTGATGCGTCTGATCCAGTAATATATTACGGCAATGATGATCGCAATTAAACAGGTATACGCAATTGTGTATTGATGAACATCATGCCTTGCTGTGTGTGACGATTTCATAATGTTTTCGTTGAAATTTTTGATCTTTGCTCGGAGGTCTTTAATCTCGTTGCTCATATTTTGGACTGCGGGCGGTTGGTAAATTATTGGCTTGACTGTAGTATTAAAATTTATGAAGTCGATCAGCCGCCTTGATGGAGTGAAGCCATCCTTTAAGTTGGTGGAAAATACATTATGCCCGTGGATGGTTGTGTATTCGTCCTTGATTGCGCAGTTCGGTGGCAACGTAATGATTCCGGAGCCATATATCGTCCTCTGTTCGACCTTACCATTACAGACTACGTTAATTGTGGCAGGATTTGGTCTTATGTAGATCCATTTATTTGGATTTAACAATGGAATCCATCGTGGTAAGTTATCAATGACGGTAGCGGAACATATTGTTTCGAATGGTCCATGACTAAGTACGCTTAGCTCGCACACACTGATGTTGGCTCCCTTGCTATATATAGGATGTTGTTGTTTGCAGATGTAGGCATCGTCAAAGGTAAGACAACCCCTTAGGTCGTGTTCGGATAAGGGGTAGTACTGGTCTCGATGTAGACTGATGATTAGAAACTTATCTGTTGTTTTTGTTGTCATAAGCGTGTCGTTCATAAGAAACGGAACTGGTACTATGTGTAATAATTCAAATTCTTCGTGCGAAAAAAGAGGGAGTGTTAGGCGGAATATCATCTGATCGGTGCTTATTCGGCCTTCCACGCTCATCAAGCTATATATCTTTAGTAAATTATCCGGCCTGGATGGTAGCCGAAGAGTTGTGGGGATGTTTTCTTGTATTAGTGTGAGTTGTTAAGCTAATTGGTTTTGGTTTAGTAGCTGCGGATTGATTTTGCCATGGTGGGTATCAATAATCACGTCCAACAAGCTGGATTGAAGTCTTTGAAAATTAGTTAGGATTAGTATCAGTTGCAACGCCAGCGCCATAAAGGATTGTAAGGATTGTTGTTTATGTAATTCTGAGCCCATGGTATGGATTTGAGCAATGGATAGGTTTAGGTATCTATCAAACTGTCTAAGTTGGGCATCTGTATTTTCCTGTGAGCGTTGTACGAGGTTGACGGTGGAATCTAAAATAGATGTATGATTTTTCATTAGCTCTAGAATGTGTGCATCATTCTCCTTCAGATCCTGGATGATGTTTGACATGTGATCGGCATATTCAGAATCTAATACCCCGAATAACGCGTTAGCTACATTACCAACAATATTTAAGGCGCCTCTTTTGCTCCGTGTTTTGGTGTGTTGTAGTATTAATTCATTATTATTTGTTATTTCCTGAACCACACTCGCAAATTGTGCCATTATGGGTCCACACGGGTCCCAGTCCTTCATCAAATTACAGGCATCTTGGAGCTTTTCTACCGCGTGCTTAAGAGTATTCATTTCGTTCCACAGCGTACTAGTGTTGTTATATATTACCAGGTTCCATTCATTCGACACAGGATGGGTGTTTCCCATAGTTTCAAAATATAGTCCTGGCGGAGTGTCAAAGGGTTTAACCTCAATCTGTCCCATTATTGGCATAATTAAACACGTGAGTAGGGTCATGAGAATTGTTGTACTCATATTACCACGAAATGGTTTTTTGATTGAAGTCGATGATCCTGATTCTCCTTGATGGCCACGCTTGTTTGAAGATGTGCTAGCTGTCTTCCCTTCTTTCGCCTTTGGTACTGTTGGTTCTTCTTCCTTTTCTGTTTCTGGTTCTATAGGTAAGGGGGCCAGCTTGTGTATGGGCCTTCTAAGGATTCCCCTGGATGTTCTGATATCTGCTACTCGCACCAGACTATCCTCACCCTTTATCACCTTTAATATTCTGCCTAAATGCCACGCACAAGCGGGAAGGTTGTCTTCTTTCACTATTACCATCATTCCTGGTTCAGCATTGTTGCATTGCTGCTTCCATTTCTAACGATGTTGTAATTCACTAAGATTTTCCTTGGCCCATCGCTGCCAGAACTGGTTTTTTAACTGGGAGACACTTTTCCATCTCTGTAGTAGCCCCATTCTTAACTCACGAGATTGAGGATCAGTGAGTGTGGTCGTGGGTTCTCCAATCAGCAAATGCCCTGGTGTAAGTAGCGAGAAATCCTCCAGGTTTGAAGATAATGGTGTTAAAGGCCGGGAATTAAGAATCGCTTCAATCTCTACCATTAACGTTTCGAGTTCTTCATAGGTTATAGTAGCTGTTTCTAGACTTGGCTGTGATAGATGCTTAGCTGATTTAACGGCTGCTTCCCAAAGCCCACCGATAGCCTTTGAACTGCAGAATTTTAAGATTTTCTCTTGTGATTTGTCGCTATATATGGTTTGAGTTAGTTCCTCGAGTTTGTTTCTGGTGCCGACAAAGTTTGTCGCATTATCGCAATAAAGGTGACGGCAGCTACCTCTTCTTCCAATAAATCGTCTAAGCGCTCCTAGAAAGGCCTCTGTAGTCAAATCTGATACTACTTCAAAATGCGTGGCCTTTGTGGCGAAGCAGCAAAATACTGCTACGTAAGCCTTAGTTGGGCGTTTTCCTCTGAGCTTATAGTGAATCCAACACGGTCCAAAAAAGTCTACTCCAGAATTTATAAAGGGACGAGCTGGTTGGACACGATGTTCAGGAAGATTTCCCATAAGTTGGGATAACAGCTTTGGTTTAGCTCGGGCATAGCGAACGCACTTCTGAACCACAGACCTTGCTATCGTTTTACCCTTGATCGGCCAAAATCGTTGACGCGTGATAGCTAGAAGGGCTTGCGGTGCTACATGAAGGTATTTGACGTGCAGGTCTGTCATCAGGAGTCTAGTAATGTTATGTGCGTATGGTAGTAGGATCGGGTGCTTGGCATTGTATGGTAGATTTGAAGCCTCTAGTCTTCCGCCAACTCGCAACACTCCCCTTCCATCGCGAAATGGGCTAAGACTACTTAGCGAACTACTTGGGCTGATGTGGGCGGAGTGCTCTAGTTCTCGTAACTCCGGTTGAAATTCTTCTCGTTGAGCTTGTCTTATCATTATCATAAGCGCTTCATCTAATTCAATCGGAGTAGGACTTGTATTGTTGCATCGGTTGGCCTTTATTGTGCGAGCGTTTGTAATAAAACTCCATACATATGCGATAATCCTTTTCCATCTTCCGAAATTGTTCTGATGATCTATCATATACATTAAGTGCGGAGTATTGCTTGAAGCTGTTAAAATTGTTTTTACATCCTTTTGTTCTAAACTAGTATGGGTCTTCTTGTAGGGTACTGGATATTTGTCCTCAGCACCATGTAAAAATAGTGGTCCGTAAAACCAAAATGAGTTCGGAGCTAGTTTTTCGGGCAGAAGTCCTCGTGACACGATATCAGCTGGATTGTGCTTAGACCCTACATGTCGCCATTGTTCTTGTGTGGTTAACTCTTGAATTGCTGCAATGCGGTTTGCGACAAAAGTATGATACGATGCCGCCTCGGAGTTAATCCATGCCAGCACTATTTCGGAGTCCGTCCAGTAAAAGGTTTTTAACTCTTGGATTTGTAGGTCCTTTACCACTCGATGGACCAGCTCCGCCGTCAATTTTGCTGCGCACAGTTCTAGTCTTGGAAGAGTGATGGTCTTCAAATGTGCCACCTTGGATTTTGAACACAGGAGATTCACTATAATTATTCCATCTTTATTAATGGATCGTAAATAAACTGCGGCTCCAGGGCCTTCTCCGACGCATCCGCGAAGGCCTGCAGTTGTACTGATTTTGGAATTTTCCCCTTGAACATATGAACATATGAGGTATTCTTATATCTTTCAGGGTCTTGAGATTTTTTCGAAAATTGATCCACTGGGTGTGCAGTTCCTGTGGTAGTGCAGCATCCCAGTCTAATTTCAATTGCCATAACTGCTGTAGGAAGATTTTAGCCTTTACCACCACGGGGCTCATAAATCCCAACGGATCAAAGAGGTGCGCAATATCTGACAGAACTGTTCTTTTGGTTACTCTCTCCTTTTCTAGCCAAGATGTTTTTATTCTGAACTCGTCTTGTTGGGGTGTTCAACTCAGGCCTAAGGTGCTGACCTGCTCTTCACCGTTGTCGATAATATCCAGCTGAACTGACCGATCTTCGGAAGGCACTTTATTTAGTAGATTCTTATTACTGGAGCACCATTTTCTCAACCTAAACCCCGCTGTTTGGAGTAGGGTGCTTAATTGAACTTGAGCTTCTAATGCTTCATGCATGTTGTCACGTCCTGTCATCAAGTCATCCATATAAAAATCACGCATCAGTATCGAGGATCCAAGAGGGAATTGCTCCGACCCTTGTGTGGCGAGATGCTGCAGACATTTGGTGGCGAGATAGGGTGCCGACGTCGTACCATACGTCACTAGTATTTTCTCGCCAAAGCACTAATTGATATTTTCGATCTTCTTCGACGACTAAGATTTGTCGGTACATCTTCTCAATATCCGCGGTAAAGACGTATCGTGGCAACCGAAACCTTAGTAAAATGGTGAACAGGTCATCCTGAACTGTGGGACCGGCCGCTAGTAGATCGTTTAGCGCAATATTTGAGGAGGTCTTGGTTGAGGCGTCAAAAACGACTCTCAGCTTAGTGGTTGTGCTAGTAGGCTTTAAGATGCAGTGGTGCGGTAGAAAATAATTAGGTTTTGACATCTTGGTGGGATCGACCTAGGTCATATGGTTCAACTGGATGTATTTTCTCATGAACTGGACATACTGCGACCTTAATTCAGGATCCTTAGCGAGTCTTCGCTCTATGGATATGAGACGTCGGATCGCAATGTCACTCGACTCTCCCAATTTATTCGGTTTGTCTACAAATCTGATTGAAGAATGCCTCACACTTCACCTCTTGGAGCGACAATTTTGATCGATCTGAATCCACTTCCTGTACCTTCCAAAACCTCTCGACCGCTTTGTCAATGTCTTCTTCTTCGGAGCATATGCCGCAAGTTGCCCGTTCTGTATTTGATTGTTCTGTCCTTCCCGACACCACCCATCCAAGAATGGTGTTCTGCAATGTTGGGAGGTTTTGGCCTAGTTTCATTTGACCTATTTACATTAACTGGAAGAAGTATTCCGCTCCAATGAGGAGATCAATTCGGTCTGGTCGATTGAAGGTAGGATCAGCCAATTGGAGATTGTTCTGTATAACCCAATTAGACACCTCCAGCCGTTGATTCGGTTGAGGAGCGATGATATGCCCAAGAACAAAGGCTTCCAGCCTCGTTGAGAACCCATTGATCCTGGATTGTAGTTGAATGTTCACTCTCCTTTTTGTTTGTTGACGGCCATCACCAATTCCCCTAATTTCTAATGCTGTACACTTAGGAACAACCCCGAGCCTTTTAACTGATTTCTCCGTTATTAGATTCACCTGGGAGCCGGAATCGAGGATGGCTCGGCATACCACAATCTTACCGTCTTCATTTATTAAATTAACTAACGCAGTTCCCAGTATGACTGTTCCCCGTAACTCTGGATCAAGGCCGGCCGCCAGGCTCAGTGGAGTCTCTTCTGTCCTCGTACCGGTTGCTGTTAAATTGGAATGTGCTTCTTCCTTAGGCGACGGTTTGTCCAGGACGTTCTGCAGCTTCAGTTGGGGTTCTAAGTGTACCAAGGAATTATGCCTTTTGCTACATTTACTGCAACCCCTAAGTGTACATCGCGAAACACTATGCCCACCTTTCAAACAGTTAGGACATAAGCTGTGTTTATTCACAAAGTTTAGCCTGTGGCTGGGCGTCATCTTCAAGAAGGTTCTGCACCGGTATAGCGGATGAGTATCTTGACACGCCACACACCTTGGATTCGAAGTTGTAACGGCGGTTAGGTTTGATGATGGTTTAAAGAATCCTTGTCTCTTACTTCCTTCTTCTGGTCTTCTAGTTTTACTTCCCAATGCTTCTAGTGATTGAAAGCGTGTTTCCAGAAACGTTAGGAAATTCGTCATTGTCTGTAGTTCTTTAGGATTAGACAGACCTTGTTCGTAGAGTGAATGGGTAGTTTTGTCAAGTTTTTTGTACAAAATGTGTAACAAAAGAGGATCCCAATAGTCGGTTTTTAACCCCAGATTTTGTAATCCGAGTAAACATTCCTTGGTGGTGTCATGCATTGTCTTTAATGTGGCCGATGGTGCCTCTGTTGTATGCGACGGTTGAGTCAGCAGTTTGTTGATTAATGATGCAGCTAGGAGCCTGGGATTCTCATACCGATCTTGCAGCATTGTCCATGCCGCCACGTAGTTGTCTTCTGACAGCGTAAAATGTCGCAATAATTTTTCTGCTTCTCCGACCAAATAGGTTTTGAGGTACCACATTCGTTGGCAGTTCGCCATAGGTTGGTTGTGGATCATCTGTGTAAATAAGTCACAGAATTGCCGCCATTTGGTATAATCCCCATCGAATTTAGGGAGTGTTATTTTTGGAAGATTCAGCATTGATGCGGTAGGGTTGGCTAGGGCCGGTGATTGTGTTGGTGTAGCCATGGATTGTTGCACCTCTTCTGTATCACGTCGAAAGCTGTATCACCGTCTGCTGCACCTCTTCTTCTAATCGTACGTATTCTGCCAGGTTATATCCCAACAAGGTTGGATCCGCTGACGTTTTCCACAAATCGCTATTGTAGCTCTCAATTTGATGCCAATATTGATTTATAGTATTTATTTTAATCTCATAGAAAGCCTTGGGCTCGCTGGTGAGATCTCTTCCTGCGAGATTGTTAAGAAAGCGTCGTAATGCTTGGCTAACAGCTCGTTGTCTTCGCCAAATTTTAGTGGCTTCTGTATCATTTGACTGGGAACTTATGGGATAGTTTGTCAATTGGTGTGCCTTGGGTATGGCCCCTTTAATAGATTTCTTATTCGCAGACTCTATCGATTTATCCGTCAATGATGCATCTGCGTCTTGTAACCCTCCAATTGCTTCCATCTGAGCTGTCCGTATGCCGATATTCTCGTCTCGGTCTTGAGACTCTGCATCTAGAGCATCGATTCGTAACAATGGAAACGTTAGATTATCGGTTTCCTTAAGCTGGATCATTTGGCGGGTTAGATGTTGCTTAAACTCCTCGTAAACGGCCGTTATCTTATGGTAGTAGTCCTTGGCAAAATACGGGTGATCTAGCTGCGGAGATGGTAGCTCTCGGATGGCTTCATCAGTAGATTCAAACAGGGACCACGCCGCTTCCAAGCGTCTTAGTCTTTCTTCACAGTAACTAAATGTCTTTCGTTCCTGTGAATCCTTTCTGTAATTGGTGATGATTCGTTGAATCTCTTGACCGTGGCTATCTTGCTCTCCTGATAATTCTTCCATGGATTTAGAGCTGGGCTCTTTGTCGGCCTTGGGTGGCATGACCAGCTGTCGAAGTAATTAACCGTTTATCGAACAGTAATGACTTCTAATAAACAAAACTGCTTCTCCATTCGTCGCTGGAAGTTTTCCTTCAACCGTAATTAAGCCCTACGCTTAATCACGTCGGGGTCACCAATGTTAATTCAAGAACTATTTTGCTCTTGTCGAAGTTCAATAGGTTGAAGTACAAACTACAACCTTGTTGGGGCGTATTTGGTTCTGGTACCGAGTACGCTTGAATCTGAAAGAAAACTTGTTAATGGAATAAAAACACTCGCGTCCACTGTTGACTGACGAAAATTTTATTGACAACTGAACTTCTATAATTCTATCTCTTAATATTTAAGCAAAATTATAACTACCAAAAAACAAACAAATATTCTTTGGTTAACACGTTAGATTCATAATAATTCTCACACAATTTGCACCGCAAGCTCGTTCCCAGACCTTGAAAACTTTTCGCTGCCTGTGACGTTTCGGGTTGCGTCTGGCAATTGTGTGAAAATTATTGTTATGAAATGGAATATGACTACCTCATGATAAGTACATTGAGTGTAAACAGTGGAATTTAAGTTATGAAATGAAATATGACTTAAATGACTTAAATCATGACAATCATCATCTAAATAAACTCCATAAGTGCTGTCAATTTTTGGGCTTTTGTTAATATATTGCTCTAAATATTTATCAACTAATCCGCTTGATAAATTAAGAGGAGAATCTTTCTTTTCCATCAAAGTTCTAGAGTGCGTAGGTGTTGCAAATTCATCGTCTTCCGACATTAAGGAAAAATCGGAGCGCTTTATAGGTGTACTTGTCGACTCCATTTTCGGTAGTTTAATTTTAGGAGTAAACTTTATATTATCGTAATCATCATCAACATCATTATCATCATCTCTATATTCTTCTTTAATTTTAGGCTCATGTTTTGTTTTTGTTATGAACTCATGAAGCGGTTTTGTTATCGGCTTAAATGTCTCCTCAAGACGAGTTTCAGTTTCAACTCGTTCAGTTTTGACAGGGCGGAATTTCTTCTTAATGGCATTTCTAGTTTTGATAAGATTTTTTAATAGTTCTTCTCTCTTGTTTACCATCTTCCTAATGAAATTTGAACTGGTATGTCAACTAGGTTGTACTAATCTGACTGCTTTCTACTCTTTATTCTCTCCTCTTCAAATAGCTTTTTCAGATCTATGAGCAGCTTTACCAAGTATACGAACAGCTCTTAACAGGTCTATGACCGGCTTTATCAAATAGCTTTTTCAGATCTATGAGCAGCTTTACCAAGTATACGAACAGCTCTTAACAGGTCTATGACCGGCTTTATCAGGTCTATGAACAGCTTTACAAGATATATTAACAGCTACAGCGGGTTTACAAGATATATTAACAGCTACAGCGGGTTTAATATCAGTTGCACCAGACCTTCTTAATTTATAGTGAAATATATGTGTCAATGCTGTCATGCTGTGTTAACATGATCATTATATATATGTCTAAGATTCATATCATCTTGTTTAAATAAAATAAGAAAGTTAGCATTGTCACGTATTAAGTGCTTCGGTATGTGGGTGTAAGTCTGACAGAGATAGAAACTATCTATATTATTATGTCGCCCCATGCAAAAATAATCACGTATGTTATTTTGTTTGCCACATGCTACATCATCGAAAATGAAAACAGAATTTTGTTTGGCTTCCTCTGGAGGTATAACTTCACAATTATTAGAAAACGTATAGTAACCCAACCCAGTAATGGGACTTATCAACTGCTCCAAATACTGATATTTAGGCTGATGCAGTGATTTTGAGTAAATGTAGATATTATCGAACCTGAGACCATGTGGATGTTCTATAAGACCAATCATAAGATTGGTTTTACTGCAGTTAGAAGGCCCCACAAGAATTCCTCTGATATTATCCGGTATAAGCGAGCTATGTCTTTTGACTCCATTTCTAGATCTTATATCTAGATTTTTTATTGGCAACGAGTCCTTCTGCTTCACGAACTTCATTATTAGAACTAAAATATTTATTACACAACACTGAACTTTTATATCAGTCATCAGCTCAGTGTGCTGTTGCGAAGACGTCTAAAAGATTTATCTCACCAGTTGAATGATTGATCATTCAAAAAATCAAAATCATTCTCGCCAACGTAAATGTCGAAGAGGAGGCGGTTTGTTAAATACAGCAATTAGCAATTTACCATTTGAATTTCATTTGCCTGGATATCAATATTGCGGTCCTGGTTCTAAACTACAAAAAAGATTAGCAAGGGGTGACCCGGGAATTAATCCTCTTGACGCAGCTTGTAGAGATCACGATATCGCATATTCTCAACATAAAAATATCGAAGATCGTCATATTGCTGATCGTATATTATCCGGTAAAGCTTGGGAACGAGTGACGTCTTCAGACGCATCCCTGGGTGAACGTAGCAACGCCTGGCTTGTAACAAACGCTATGAAGGCGAAAGTAAAATTTGGTATGGGGGTAAAGAAGAATAAAACTCATTCTAAGAGAAATAAAAAAACGTTAACGCTTCAAAAAGGAGTTCGTGAAGCTAAAAATATCTTAAAAGTGAAAAAACCAGATTCTTTAAAAGAAGCTATTATACTTGCACTTGCTGCCACTAAAAATGTATTTAAAGGAAAAAAGAAGTATGTAAAGACTCTCCGTATAATTCCAATGCCGAAAGTTGGAGGAATCTTACCTCTAATCCCTATTTTCGCGGGGCTTTCTGCATTGGGAGCTTTAGTGGGGGCGCATCTGGTGTCGCAAATGCTGTAAAAAATGCTACAAATGCTAAAGAGCAGCTGAAGGAAAGCAACCGACACAATGAAACAATGGAAGCTATCGCATTAGGAAAGAAGGGTAGCGGTTTATATTTGAAACCCTACAGAAAAGGACTCGGTCTATTTGTAAATCCGTCTTCAAAAAACTTTTAAAACTGCTACCTAATCGAGCATTAAATGAAATCGATTTATACAAATTTGCCAATGATTTACCACATTTTAGAGGTGTTTTTATGCTTGATGCTCTCCCGAAAAAACCTAGAAAATATGAATGTGGAATCGTAAATTTGGATACTACCACCGGTCCTGGAAGCCATTGGGTAGCATATTACAAAAGGGGGTCTGAAAAGGTGTACTTTGACAGCTTTGGAAACTTACAACCACCAAAGGAAATCTTAACCTATTTAGGAAAAAACATTGTCTATAATTACAAGTCTTATCAGAATTATAACATGGTAAATTGCGGTCACTTATGCTTAGAATTTTTATATAACCATTGTAATAGTAATAAGATACTATGAGTTTAAGAATATAATTGTTCATTGTACGTTAACAACTATAAATATACTCTACATAAAACATAAATTGCATTTCATTTTGAACTACTATGTCATTAACACTGACTTTGACTGGGAATTCATCTGTACTCACAGTTGAGTACTTTCCTCCATTGTTGGAGGAGTTGAGTACTTTCCTCATTATTTCATGTAGATGATGATGAAATTAAAATTCCAGAAGGCTCCTATGAAATTGACGATATAGCAGGATTTATTAAAAGAGAACTAGCTAAGACGAAAAATAAGCCTATCGTACAAATAGCTGCTAATAATAACACCTTGAAAAGCGAAGTAAAAAGTTCTAGCCGAGTATTGTTAAATAAAAAGAACTCTATTGGATCATTATTAGGATTCAGTAAACGCGTTCTGGAACCTAATATTTTATATCAATCTGATTTATCAGTTAATATAATAAAAGTTAATGTGATACGAGTTGAATGTAATATAGTATCAGGCTCCTTCATAAATAATCAACAGGTCCATACATTACACGAGTTCTCTCCTAAGGTGGAGTAGTTAAAATATGGGGTTTCTGCCTCAAATGTGCAATGTGCACCTTAAAATTGGTTAAATTGTGAGGGAAATCGAGGTCTGACGTCACATTTTTGCACATTTTTCATGAGGCAGAAACCCCATAACAATTTTTGGAGGTGCAGAAGAGAGATAAGGATGTCGGCCATCTTGGATTTTGGGTTTTCGGTCTTGTAGGCTACAATTGAGAGATAAAGAAAAGAGATAAGGATGTCGGCCATCTTGGATTTCGGGTTTTCGGTCTTGTAGGCTACAATTGAGATATAAGGAAAAGAGATAAGGATGTCGGCCATCTTGGATTTTGGGTTTTCGGTCTTGTAGGCTACAATTGAGAGAAGAAATAGAGATAAGGATGTCGGCCATCTTGGATTTTGGGTTTTCGGTCTTGTAGGCTACAATTGAGAGATAAGGAAGAGAGATAAGGATGTCGGCCATCTTGGATTTTGGGTTTTCGGTCTTGTAGGCTACAATTGAGAGATAAGGAAGAGAGATAAGGATGTCGGCCATTTTGGATTTTGGGTTTTCGGTTTTGTAGGCTACAATTGAGAGATAAGGAAAGAGATAAGGATTGTCGGCCATCTTGGATTTTCGGTATTCGGTCTTGGAGGCTACAATTGATCTTCTTCTTTGGTTTGCATCTAGACTTAGATCTAAACCTCGGATCTGAACCTAGATTGTTTAGTAAGATAAGGCACCTGTCGGCCATCTTGGATATTGGGTATTCAGTCTTGGAGGCTACAATTGATGTTGAAGATAAGAGTTTGTTGTTTTGAGTTTTTAATTACGAAGTACAGCTTTATCAGCTAAATGAAATAACATGAAGCGAATTTAATGGGAAAACAGAATATTGTGTAATAAAGATTTCACCACTTTGAGTAAATAGATGAAGATTATATTTTATTTCTTTTGCAAATTTTTATTTCTATGATATCATTTGTTTCCAAGCAAGTTTTAGTATGTTTTTCTGCTCGAGCTGCGATTGATAAGCGAGCTGGTGACTGCGTATAAATTAATAATTTGGCGGCAATATGAACAGCTATATCAGGTCTACTATCAGCTTTAGCAGGTCTATGAACAACTATATCAGGTCTATGAACAGTTATATCAGGTCTATTACCAGCTTTAGCAGGTCTATGAACAGCTATATCTGGTCTACTACCAGCTTTAACAGGTCTATTACCAGCTTTAGCAGGTCTACTAGCAGCTTTAACAGGGCTATTACCAGCTTTAGCAGGTCTATGAACAGCTATATCAGGTCTACTATCAGCTTTAGCAGGTCTATGAACAGCTATATCAGGTCTATGAAAAGTTATATCAGGTCTATGAACAGCTATATCAGGTCTATTACCAGCTTTAGCAGGTCTATGAATAGCTATATCAGGTCTACTACCAGCTTTAACAGGTATATTACCAGCTTTAGCAGGTCTATGAACAGCTTTAACTGATTTGCTTTACTAGATCTTCTAAATTTATAGCGAAATGTATGTATCGATTCCTTTTCGATAACGTCCTTTCTTCAACAAACTATCTTTATCGATTACTAAAAAGCCATAATTGTCTTTCCAGCAAACACTGCAAAATATGTTACTTATCAACTAAATCAAAACAGTTAGACAAAGCCGGCTCCCTGGAGACACGGGATATAAAAATTAATTAAAAGTCATGGGGATCATAATATGATTAGTCGCGATTTGTTTTTCTTGCATGCTATCTGTTATTGTCAGAAATCAATCTATCACTTTATCTCCTAGCGAAGTTAGGATCAACTAATTGCATACACCAAGTACATTCAGGGTATAAAATTGAAATCAAAATGAAATATAGAAGAAATCGCTACATCAGATATCAAATGTAATATTAGATTCCTGTTGCCATCTTCTAGAGTCATGTATGTCTCTAAAATATCATTAGGATCCATATAGAGAATTGGGAGAGGTGAAGTTAAATAAAACATATATTTAATAGAACTTTTTTCCATTTATTTACAAATTTAAGTAATATCCATTACTAGGTGTTATTTTTGTAAATATTAAATTAAAATAGTTCGCATTTGCTGGTTTCCTAGCAACATACAAACCTCCATCGTTAAGTTTCTCGATTGAGCGGTGCGTAATTTTAGCGGCGGCCGAAAAATTTGGTAATTCTCTAGTTCTAAAAGTATCCTGGGCCCATACTTGGTTGTTACATTGCTGCATCCTATGATTTTATACTCTAACAACTCTTCCATGTCTTTAACTGCAATCGTAGGTTTAAAATTTGCAGAGTTCAGTTCTTCGAGCACTTCAAAGTCTTCGATGACTGCTTCATTGATTATTGGTAGCTGATGCATGTTAGATTATTTTAATTTCACTAGGAACACGAATTTCATGTATTTCAGTTTCATTCTAACATTATGTTATGTTCATGTATTTCAGTTTCATTCTAACAGTATGATATTACTAATCTCATATTTCATGTAACCTAATTTCTTTTTTTATATTTTAGTGTAAGACTGAAAGGATTGTTTGAACTGTATTCTAAAGTATCAAATCTTTCATTTCTCTCATCTGAAATATCACTATAATAATCAATAGTTTTAATCGTATAAATAAAGGAATCTGTATCCGTATAATTTAACATAACTCTATCCTCATACTGAATTCGTAATGAAATTTATACATTTTTAATTTCAATATTTCAAGAAGTACAAAACCTAAATAAACTGGTTTGTTATAAGTCACTTTGATGTGGAAAGAGTTTAGTATGCAGGGTTCATACCGATGGATAGATATGGTTAAGAAATTACTCGTAAAATATAACTCAAGTAATCATCGAACAATAAAAATGAGACCACGTGATGTAACAAAGCAGAATGAGAAGAAATTGCTATCAACAGTTTACAATCATTTAAAGACGTTTCATTTGCCAAAATTTAAGATGGGAGACTTTGTTCGCATTAGTAAATATAAACATGTATTTGAAAAGGGGTATACACGAAACTGGACTACAGAGATCTTCAAGATCACAAAAATTCAGATAACGAATCCTGTAACATATCTCTTGGAAGACCATGAAGGAACCGCAATAAAGGGAAGTTTTTATGAAATGGAGCTCCAAAAGACGAAAAATCCTGATGTTTACCTCGTAGAAAAAATATTGAAGATAAACTCAGATAAAGTTTATGTTAAATGGCTCGGATTTTCATCAAAACACAACTCTTGGATTAAGAAAGATAATGTATTATAATATTGTTATACAAATATATATTTTATATTAAAAATACTTAAGTTTCAATTTACAACTCTATTTGAAATTTTTAAATCTTAACCTATAAATGTTATTTCTATGCGAGATGAATAAAAGGGGGTCCAAAATATCCTTCATATTTCGAATTCTGTGATCTCACCGAGTTCAGTTTACTTTGAGCTTGTCATGTAATTTTGGCAAATGTCAGCTTCCGGGTTTGTTGCCGTTGCAGCACTTTCTAAAAATACCCTCAAAAACTTTGAATTGGGACGATAGAACAAACAAAATCGAGGTAGCTGGAATGGCTTCTTTTGGTAATTTAGAGAGATTTATCATGTCAAGAACTTAAGAAAATAAAAATATCTTTTCATAGCCATAAACTTCGTTTCTTCTTTTTTCAGTCGTAATAATCTTAATAAGGGAAACCATTTTTTCTTGAATCGTAATTATGTTTTAAATTTATACCAAACTGACAGCTAACAAACCCATATGACATTTAAAATTAAATTTTTGTATACGTCATGTAACAATAAACCCAAATTGTGAGCTCACCGGGATAAACGAACGAAAAACTACTATCCTAATGACATTTTCAAAATTTATAGAGAAATGCAGCTGAACCAATGAAAAAAATTTAAAGCGCATTAAACAGAGGCTTTAATATTCGTATTGAAAGCTTTCTATTGGAAAAGGATGATGAAGGAATTTTGGATCCAAAACAATTTTTCTACAAAATCAAACCTCAAGTTATAAATCTTCTTGAAGCAAGTTTACAGAAAATCCTTTGAGTTAGGCTCAAGGAAATTGATATGTTACTTAGAAGATACATTTCATTATATAATCCATTATAGAAATCTCCAAAAAGTAGTTTAAAGTATGAATTGAAGTTTTCATACATTCATAGAGCTCTTTGATTCAGACAATGGAATTGATTAAAACAATATATTGATCTTTGTACTTTGCATAGATCAAAAGCTGTTAACACTTTCCGATCTTAAGTTCTTATGATGGAATTTGTATTTATCACGATGAATAACACTAATTTTGTGTTCTTAAGTATATTCAAATGTTCAACAGATGCTTACTATTGTCAAGACTTATTCTAATATCGCCATTAAATCTTCTGGTTGGAGCACAGTTCAGATTACTAAAATTATCACAGTTTAAAAAATTATTAACTTTATTTTTGGTTTGTCTTTTACTTTGTTTGCATTTTAGATTCATATAGATTAGATTTCTCTAGTATAGAAAAATTAGCGAATAATTCATCTGATGAAAACTTAATATTAACCAGATCCTTTTATAAAAATGACGATTTATTTAATTTAATGAATACCTTAATTGCTTTGAAAAATTTAGTGAAAATTCATTGCCTATACAAAAGTAGTTTGATAATAAATTTACAGATACGAAGTGTTCTGATAATGATTATGCGCATTCAACAAACGTTTGGAAAGCATTTGAATGTAAAATATTTGTAGACTAATTGAAAATATATTTAAAATGTGAGGTTTTGTTATTAAAGAATATCTTTGAAAATTTTAGACAAATATGTAAAAAAATATGCTTGACCCTTGTCATTATTAAACAGCAACAGGATTATTTTGGGATGCTATGCTTAAATATACATAGATTGAATTACAATTATTAACTAGCGTAACTATGTATAACTTTATAAATAAAAGAATGAGAAGGGGGCTAACACAATGTTCTCGCAGGAATTCTACTGCTAATAATAAGTATATGGAAAATTTTAATCAATCACAAAGCTCAACATATTTAATTTACCTCGATGCCAATAATTTATATGGGTGGGACATGTCTGAATTCTTACCATATGAGGAATTTCAATGGGATAGAAAATACGGATATCGATATAATGAGCATTCCTCAAAGTTCAGAAATTGAATATATATATTTGAAGTAGATTTAACTTATCTAGAATCACTTCATGACTTACACAATGATCTACCATTTTGCGCAAATAATATAAAAATCCTCTGAATTAGGCTCAAGGAAATTGATATGTGACTTAGAAGATACATTTCATTACATAATCCATTATAGAAATCTTCAAAAAGTAGTTTAAAGTATGAATTGAAGTTTTCATGCATTCATAGAGCTCTTTGATTCAGACAATGGAATTGATTAAAACAATATATTGATCTTAGTACTTTGCATAGATCAAAAGCTGGT
Source organism: Leptarthrus brevirostris (assembly GCA_964036015.1). Classification (NCBI taxonomy): domain Eukaryota; kingdom Metazoa; phylum Arthropoda; class Insecta; order Diptera; family Asilidae; genus Leptarthrus; species Leptarthrus brevirostris. The sequence continues at coordinate 76,636,228 of OZ038375.1, forward strand.
AACACTTTCCGATCTTAAGCTCTTATGATGGAATTTGTATTTATCACGATGAATGACACTAATTTTGTGTTCTTAAGTATATTCAAATGTTCAACAGGTGCTTACTATTGTCAAGACTTATTCTAATATCACCATTAAATCTTTTGGTTGGAGCACAGTTCGGTTTACTAAAATTATCACAGTTTAAAAAATCATTAACTTTATTTTTGGTTTGTCTTTTACTTTGTTGGCATTAGCAAGTATAAACACGTATTTGAAAAAGGGTATACCCCAAACAAAATGTGATTACAAAATACTAAATTTCTTATAAATAAAAACACTCGTAATTCACTTAATCAATTTTTATTTAAAATCGGCAGAGTTCTATTAACTCTTCCTATAATTAATTTACATATTTCTAAATCCTGGTATTTCGTTGAGTTTGTTTTCGATAAATTTTAAATTGCAATCTTCATCCATCTCATACACAGTGTTGTTGATCTCCACTGTTTGGATCCCTGACTGCGGTTCCACTGATTGATGATTTTCGAAAATGAATTTTACAAAGCATATATTCAATACAAGAACATCTTTTTGTCTCTGAAATTCCTCCATTTTCTGAATTATAGGCTGTGTTACTTTATTTAGATATTCCTGTTTAATATCACCATCCTTAAGATTTGTATTAAGTTCGATGATTTCAAATTTGTATTCATTACATCGATCAATGTATTTGAATCGTGTTATAACCCGAACAGGTTCATATGCACCATTTTTTAGATATTTTTGAATGCATTCTTGAAATTTGTTTAAGTAATGTTCTTCCAGTAAATACTTCAGCGCATTTATTCCGAAAGCCAGTTGATTATTCACCGCTAATATCATTTCATCCCATACTGGGATGAATTAAAAGTATATTGCTCGCGAGGAGTCTTTACGACAGATTTTCCTTCCATTTTATTTCTGTAATAACATTTTTTTGTTTACGTATATATTAATTACTCTGCAACATACCTGATCTTCCTTCCTTTCCTGAATCTGGACTATCTAAATATTTGCCTCAGCTTTTATAGCAAGTATTTTACCCCCCACTGGCAATTTTTAAAACTTGAATTGCTTAAAATTAAATTAAATTGAAGATTTCATTAACGTTATTCCCTTAAATAAAGTGTTATATATCAATGTCAATTTTTTATCTGAGAATAAAACGATTGAATTACAATGTTTAGATTCCATTCGCTTTATGCCTGCGAGTTTAGATACTCTGAAAAAAAAATCTGAATGATGAAGACTTTAGAATAATCCATAATGAATTTAAAGATAATGAGTATTTTAATTTAATAAGGAGAAAGGGGGTTTTCATATGATACTTAAATTCTTTTGATAAATTTAAAATGAAGCATGTGTGCCCCTGAGGTTTTTTTAATAAACTTAGCAATAAGAAGAAGAATATCAGCATCTCGTTAATGCATGGAACAAATTTAATTCTAGAAATATCTGAGAAAATTTACAATTATATTTAAAGTGTGATGCTTTATTGCTAGCAGACATTTTTGAGAATTTTAGAACAGTATACATAAATATCTATGAGTTTGATCCGAATCATTATTACACAACACCAGGATTGTCATGGGATGCTATGTTAAAACACATTCAAATTAAATTAGAATTATAGAAATGTATTATATAATTTCATGAAAAGCGGTATTCGGGGAGGTTTAACACAATGTTTCTTACGATATTCTCTAATGAGAGATTTGAATTTTTTTAAAAGGTTTAAAATATTTGGTTTAGATTGATGTTAATAATTTATATATATGGGTTATTTCGCAGTCACTTCCATATGCAGACTTTGTTTGGATAGATAATTGTGATATTGAAGATTAAGATTGAGAAATTTTTCCAAACATCTTTTAACTATTTTTTTTTTGATTTCCAAGCATGTTTTACCATGTCAAACAGCTTACATTTAAAAGGAAATTGCGGTAATATTTACAAAAATAACATCTAGTAATGGATATTACTTAAATTTGTAAATAAAGGGAAAAAAGTTCTATTAAATATATGTTTATTTTAACTTCACCTCTCCCAATTCTCTATATGGATTCTAATAATATTTTAGAGACATACATGACTATAGAAGATGGCAACAGGAGTCTAATATTACATTTGATATCTGATGAGTCGATTTCTTGATCTGTTAAAGCTGGTAGTAGACCTGCTAAAGCTGAAAATAGATCTGTTAAAACTGGTATTAGACCTGATATAGCTGTTCATAGACCTGCTAAAGCTGGTAATGGACCTGTTAAAGCTGATAGTAGACCTGATATAACTGTTCATAGACCTGATATAGCTGTTCATAGACCTGCTAAAGCTGATAGTAGACCTGATATAGCTGTTCATGGACCTGCTAATTCTCAGGTGAAGATGAATATAGCATCCGATAATTTTCAATTTCCATACTTATTCGATTGAATGATGAAACAAATTATTGCAAAATCAAGAAAAATTGCTCTTTGATTTAGATAATCGAATTGGTTTAAACAATATGTTGATCTTAATACTTTGCATAGATCAAAAGCTGTTAACACTGTCCAAAATGTTTTTTTCAAATTAGATAATAATGCTGTCTACGGCAAAGCAATGAAAAATGTTAATAAGAGTTGAGATATTAAAATAGCTACGGAATGGAAATATTTTACATTCAAATGCTTTCCAAACGTTTGTTGAATGCGCATAATCATTATCAGAACACTTCGTATCTGTAAATTTATTATCAAACTACTTTTGCATAGGCAATGAATTTTCACTAAGTTTTTCAAAGCAATTAAGGTATTCATTAAATTTAATAAATCGTCATTTTTATAAAAGGATCTGGTTAATATTAAGTTTTCATCAGATGAATTATTCGCTAATTTTTCTACGCTAGAGAAATCTAATCTATATGAATGTTAAAATCGTATTTCTATACTTTGATTTCTCAGATTAAGGCTCTTATAAATAAACGATAATCATACTTCCACTTCAATGTGGATGATTCTTAGAAGAGCCCAGCCGCTGTCTTTTTCTTGAAATTCTTCAGATTTTACAATAATTTGTTTCATCATTCTATCTAGGCTATGTTCATCTTCGCCTGAAAAGATTTTATATCTAAAGCTACTTCGTTTTCATCTACATCATCAGTATTAGCATATTTCATAAATTCACAAAATAATGCAATATTGAACTTTATAGCAGTATGCTTGAATATGTTTGGTTTGCATATGCTCACTTACATCACTTAATTTTCTAAACTCTTGAAATATGAACTCAAACTGAAATATATAAGAAATCGGCTCGTCAGATCTCAACCATAACATTAGACTCCTGTTACCATCTTCTGGAGGCATGTATTCCTCTAAAATATCATTAGGAATCATACTCGCATTCACAATCCTAAAATTGTTCCACCCTCCTTCATAGACACAAAAATAAAGAATTCGGAGAGGTTAAGTGTAATAAAACATATATTTGGATAATAACAAACAAAATTCTAATAACCGCAATTTCCTTTTAAATGAAGGATATTTAGGATATGTTAAAACATGATTAAAAATGGCAAAGTATTGAGAGCCGCAATTTCCTTTTGAATCTACATACATTATGAAGAACATGTTTGGAAAATTTCTCATCCAAAATTTAAAAAACAACAAGCCCGGAACCTGACATTTGCCAACATTTTCATGACAAACTCAAAGTAAAATGAACTCGGTGAGTTCACAATTTGGGTCTATTGTTACATGACGCATTCAACAATTAAATTTTAAATCTCATAAAGGTTTGTTAGCTGCCAGTTTGGTATAAATTTAAAACATAATTACGATTCAATAAAAAATATGGTTTCCCTTATTAAGATTATTACGACTGAACCATTAAAAACGAAGTTTAAGGCTATGAAAAGAGATTTGTTTTCTTGCAAGTTTTCTAAAGTACCGAAAGAAGACATTCCAGCTACCTTGACTAGACGTATATTACTTATCAACGGATTTATGCAAAAGCGATGCATGTTATTTTCAAACATCAGATTTTTTCCATTAATTACAGAAATTCTTTTGGCTATTCCTCAATGGTGTTATTTGAATTAGTAATCAAGGTCCAGATTACGTAATCGGTGGAATGACTTACTTGCTAGTTTCATAAACATGAAATTATTTCATAATATGACCTCGAATTAATGTCTATATTTAGATCTGGAAAAGAAATTGCATGAAAAACTTTTAAAGTTCGAGGTTACTACAGCGAATCGTTTTTTCTTATCACCCCAAAACATTCTGGTCCATTCAACTCTTATCGGCAAATTTTTTACGCTAACGAATTGAATCCAAATGTTTACTACTACTTATCAGCGGATTTTTTATGTTAAAAGAAATTGAGCCAGATATTTATTTTAATATTTATCAATGAATTTAAACAAAATTGTTGATGCTATTTTTAAGTCCAGGTTCAGATCCAGATCCAGGTGCAAACCAAAGAAGAAGAAGAAGATCGAACACCCAAAAACCAAGATGGCCGACAGGTGCGCAATCAAAACAAAAAACAAACTCTTATCAACCGCCAAAGTGCTAAACTCTCGACCGAGGACCTGCCTTATCGCCAAAACCTACACCAAAACCACAAATTCATTAAACTCAGCACATGCACGGTTTTTCGCATATTCATCATAACACACGATTAGCGCATTTTATTCGACGACTAATACCAGGCAATCATAAGCACATGAAACACAATCAGCTGTGCAAAATGTTTCGTAATCAAGCCATGTTTAAAGCATATAAACAACAGCATTTTAAGTTACTCATAAGTTTTTCGGGGGGCAACATTTACTGATAACGCTGTTCACTCTAGCGAGCCATGGTTTGGTTATAGTAAGAATACTATGCCGCCGTCTAATGATAAGCTACATGTGCGATCACATCGTCTTGACCATAACAAAAGCTTTGGGGTTGCGAGAAAATTGCTTTCTTGTACTTAAATTCATGATCGCCTGGTAGTCAAAATTTAAATACCCTGTATTACTAATTATATTTAACATTGGCGCGTACGTGCGTATGTGTGTGCATGCGGTTATTTATTAATAACACTCAAATATCTATAAATATTCTATTAAATCGATAATCGAAAATTACTAATCGAAAATTAATAATTAATTATTTTCCACACGCTCAATCAGCACTCGATCCAACCTCTCACAATTTCACATCCATAGCAATGACGTAATCATTACTCCCAAAAATCAATGGGATCGGTGAGCGCTTTACTGATAATCGACAATGAGTTCCATCCTGAACCCGAACACACTAATGACGTCATCGAAACAATGCAAACATCACGTGTGCCCAGTCGCGTGATAACAGATAACGGGATGACACCAATTGTAGTCTCCAAGACCGAATACTCAAAATCCAAGATTCCAAGACCCAAGTCCAGGTCCAGATCCAAGTCCAAGTCCAGATCTAAGTCCAGGTGCAAATCAAAGAAAAACAAAATCAATTGTAGGCTCCAAGACCGAAAACCCAAAATCCAAGATGGCCGACAGGTGCCTTATCTTACTAAAGAATCCAGGTTCAGATCCAAGGTTCAGATCCAAGTCTAGGTGCAAACCAAAGAAGAAGAAGAAGATCAATTGTAGCCTCCAAGACCGAAAACCCAAAATCTAAGATGGCCGACAATCCTTATCTCTTTTCCTTATCTCTCAATTGTAGCCTACAAGACCGAAAACCCAAAATCCAAGATGGCCGACATCCCTATCTCTCTTCTGCTCCTAAGATGGCCGACAATCCTTATCTCTTTTCCTTATCTCTCAATTGTAGCCTACAAGACCGAAAACCCAAAATCCAAGATGGCCGACATCCTTATCTCTTTTCCTTATCTCTCAATTGTAGCCTACAAGGCCGAAAACCCAAAATCCAAGATGGCCGACATCCTTATCTCTTTTCCTTATCTCTCAATTGTAGCCTACAAGACCGAAAACCCAAAATCCAAGATGGCCGACATCCTTATCTCTCTTCTGCACCTCCAAAAATTGTTATGGGGTTTCTGCCTCATGAAAAATGTGCAAAAATGTAATTTTATTTAAAATTACCAAACGCCTAATTATTCCTTAATTATGTTTTCTAAAACGGACCGAACCAACTCGCGCTTTTCGCCAGACTCCCTTTTTTACGTTTTTAAACAGACTCTCATTTGCCGCGACCAACTCCGATCTTGATTATCGCAAAACTCTTGTAATTTTTCTTTAGAAAATACTTAATACCGATCTACATGAAGAAAAGCTTTCATGCTTTTTCTTCGTTTTTTAGCTTTGCCCTTGATGTGTTTAGTTGTCATTGGGCAAAGCCGCTGTAGATCGTTGTTTGTCGCGCTGATTAAGCAAATTTCTTTTGCTTATCGTGTACTGGGCTACCACCGTGTGAAAGGAATTTCGACGGTAACCCGAGCGCGTTGTTTATCATGGGTTGGATTAGATTACATTAATAATTAATAGTACTACTTTGTTGCAATGCGTTTGTTGTAGGAAATCCAACCCATTGAATATTTATTGGTTTTTTATTTTTTAGTTTTTTTGAGTTGGATTTGAATATGTTGCAACTTTGTTGCAACAAAATTAGATATTTGAAATCCAACTCATGAGACTTTTTACTATTTGTTTTTATAAATGTCAGATTGGATTCGTTAGAATTAGGCTTATCTTAAAATAAGCGAATCCAATCTGTAACAACAAAAGCGTAACATTAATACTTGAATTACTTTGTTTTAGAAATTTTTCTAATAAATAATAATTTTTTCTTTCCACTCCTTCGATCTTGTTTCGGAGTCCGTACAGCCAGAAGTTTATTAACATTGAAGAAGGCACTGACGCGTCTCACGAATGCAGATCAACTCATCCATAGTCTTGGAAGTCATACTACATCATCTCATCAAAATAGAAGCTGGCAATTTATTTCTTTACGCGTATATCTGCTCTTCAGGAACGGGCCATAAATCTCCGACGCATATTGAGCTGAGGACAGCTCTTCTTATCAGACGAGGGTCGTGTTACAATAACTAGAATGGTCGAAGCTTTTGTTGCAAGTAATAGCAACGGATATAAAAGACTTAATATAAAATCACAAACACAATCCATCCGAGACGACCACCAAGCAAGATGATGTTCCAAATCGAATGTTAACATCAAGTTGCCTCCCTCGTTGACATCCAGATGGCTCTCCTGAAATGTAAAATGCAAATGATGTTACACAAGCACGAAGACAAATAACAAAAACAAAGAGGGAAACAAAAATGAACAACGGGGACATTCTCTTATGTACATCAGCAGTTTAAAGTACCGGTGAAGTATAAGCAGCTAGCGGACAACTGATCGCTTCTCTTGTAGTCCAGCAACCGTCCTGAAAAGAATTGAAAAATCTGAAAACTTTTATTCCTGTAAGCTAAATAGCCGCAAATAAAGCTCACCGGGCTATGCTTATTGAGCTATCCGGTAAGTGTTTCTTTTTATGTGGAATATTTTCCTATATTTGAGAATTTAATTATTGAATTGATTTTATTGCACTTACCGCGCCTACGATTCTAGTGAAATTATTTTGTTTTTCGTTTCATGCTCATCAGTAAACCGCGCGTTACATTTCAAAAGTTTCGTGGATTTGCAATTTGGGGCACTTTCAAAGAGGAAAATAAAATCGTACATACGCCGAAACCACAGTCACACCTCAAGAAACCTAGTGGGGTACCAATATTCAAAAGAGCGCCCCAACCAGGTAGCCCGAAGTACCGAATAGAGCAGTTATTTACAGCACACCATTCTCCCAACCTCGATCACTAAAGCACTTGTCACAGTTTATTGCACAAGTTCACGCCCTGAATCCCTCATTGGGGCATTATTTACAAGTCCCTGTCTATCGCACAAAACCACACAACACTGTAACAGCAGCTGACCTCTTCCCAGCTGTGATTAGGTCAATCACCTCTTTTGTTGACAGCCACCTAAAATCTATGAGACAGCGAACGAAGCGCTAAGTTATCGACAGCGCCTCCATCCAGTGCCCCACAGAGTCCAGTAGGGTACGAGGAAGCGTCACTCCAGTTAATTACACTGCACTGTCCGGTATTATTTTCGTATCACCGGCATTTTTACTTACACACACCTCCGCAAATGTTAAAAAGTAAACAAACCTTCTTGGATTGAACTTGACCTCTAATTCACTACAGTCAGCTGAACGTAACATTCCATCAGCACATCGAATTTGTTTACCAATTGGTAAATTGGTTTAGACACCTCCGAGCAGTTCGGTTTGTTTTGATGTCGTTTTTATTGACCTGGCTGAAGATCATTCATTTTGTCGTGTCAAGTTAGCAATTGGTTTAGTGGATTTCGATACATTTTGGTATATTTCGTCCTAAAAACAAGAAAAAGAATATTTTATAAAAGCTCCCTCTCAACATCAATAAATAAATAAATAAAATAAAAAGATAACAATATATATAAATATATATGTATATACTTAAAATTTTTTTTAAGCAGTAATACCGGGGGGAGTAAATAGTCCCCCAATTTAAGGTAGAAGAAGGACCAGGGGGAAAAATGGACCACGGTTCCTTTCTGAAAGAAAATGTGCTCACTGAGGAGGCAAAATTAGGGCCCACAGAAAAGGCCAAAATTGCGAAGGAATGCGTCAAGCGCAGCGGCACCCGTATCAAATACATTGGTGGCATTTGCAACCGAAAGACGGCAAATACCGTTGCCTCGAAATCTGCTGCGATGAAGTCAGCAACATCTGCTGCTATTGTGACTGCAGCATCCACTGCAAAGAAAGGAGCAACTGCATCTCCAAAACTAGTCGACGTGGTAAAAGCTGTTTCCAAGGTAGCTGCACTGCCTAAGCCGTCCCCAATGCGTCCAGCAACCAGCAACCCAGTGTCAGCCGGAACAACACCAACCAGTTCAGGGATAGTAACAGCGACCAGTTACACCCAGCAGGTCCAGGATCCTCGTCAGACCCCGGCTGATTTGAATAAGTCCCGATCAAAATCAGGCGCGGACCTGCAAGGGCTTTTTGACCCCCAATGGCAAGACAACAGGTACGGGATGTACTTTGAGCATATCTTTGTACTTTGAGTTACTCAAAGTACGTACCTACGAGCTACGTCCCACTGGAGAGGATTTTCTCCTTTGGTTTGATCGGACGCGGTATGGTGTAGGTGTATACCACCACCATCCAAGCATCCACGAAGCTGATACTCGAAAGCATCGATGTGGGCGTTAGGCACCTCCAGCCAGCAAAGCCGACGAGAGCCTGCTTCTCCCGGCTCCCACTCAGAGCTAAGTCTGAGGAACTTGAAGGCTTCTTGCCAAGATTCGGAAAGGTCCACGGCAAAGTTCGGGCAGTTTCTTTGAAACTTCGAGACCAAGGTCTCGGTCAGGGCATCCTCAGCTCTGGCCGGGAAGCATACGTCTCTCTTAACCAGGGATGTGTGCTTCCAGAAGGCTTTTTCTGGAGCATGTTCGGGTCGCGACATTGGATTTAGGTGACCACCGAGGCAAGGTGTTTCGCCTGCCTTCAGATAGGGCATTTTGCGACGGAGTGCCCGGAGAGAGAGAGGAAAGTGATTGAAGACACTGTGGAGAGTGCTCCTGCACCTGCAGTTGCGCCCGCAGTAGTGGCTGCTCCTGTTGCAGCGCTTCCTCTCTTGGTGCAACCTATGGTCAAAGTGCCTAAGGAAATTATTTTAGGGAGCCTTCCGGTCCTGGCTATAAACGTTGGCACCTCACCACGGGCAGAGCCAGGTCAGGAGAAGAAGATGAAGAGGGTGGTCTCGGGAGTGGAGACAAAACCTGTCGCTCTGAGTGCGTCGTCAGTAGCATCGGAAGATGTCAGCGATGCCCTCTCGGACGTTGAGGTTTTTTTTCCAACGACATGGGCGGTCCACCTCAGAGCGCCTATGAATCGTGCGGGAGTACCGAGTCGGTTGGTAGCCGTTTTGAAGTGGACTGTTGCGCGCTGGAACCAACCCTGCTACTGGACTATTGCCCAAGGCAGGTTATGACTAGGAATGTCAGCTGATGACACTCGGGGTTACAGCCTCCGCTGGACATTCGTCTGTCAGCAGAAGCTCGAGAAGGTGGGGATAGCATGCTGGATCGCTAGCTAATGCGATAGAGAAGTGGGGTGGTTCGAAAAGCGATGCCATCCTGCTCTTGGTCGCGCAACGAAAAGAAACAAAAATCATCCCGGGGGTTGGGAAAAGGTGGGACGAAAGGAGACCAAAAAAAAAATTCAAAAAGAAATCATAATCAAGAAAGAAACGAAAACCGCAGAAAAAAAACCCGAACGAAACAAAAAATAAATCTGAAAAAGAAAAAGAAAAAGGAAAAAAAAATAGAAACAGGAAGAAGAAGGATGTCGGCAGGCGCTGCCAGACTTACCGGCTTTCGTTGGGGGAGTCTGGTGTCATAACTTCCCTCTCATGGCCCGTTCCCGGACTGCCGATGTACCCAAGGGGCCTTTGTCGTCTGGATGCCCTTTGTTCATTTATCCTGAAAAAAAGACGTAGCGATGGCCACCCTTGAAGAAGGACGACGCGGAGAGAGAGAAGATAAATGCCTCCCTTCCTATAGAGGGCACACTGAAGGTCAGGATCTATTAACCTCTTTGCAAAAAGGCTCTGATTCGGATAGCAAAAATTGTAGAATCTAAGATACTCCCCAAACTACAATACGTGTAAACAATTAATAACTATCTAAGCAAAGTATATCTATACTAATGCAATAAAATTCTCTTCGGTCAAAAAAATAAAAGGATACTGCTATAACGTCTTCTTAGCTATCCTACTTATAATAACAAACGATAGTCTTTTAAACAATTCAACCTTATGGCCATTCTAAATACAGACCGAATTTCCTATGGCGTAAGCAAAAAAAACTGAGAAAAAAATGAGCACTTCCCCTCTCTTTCTTTTCTTCTTTTTGTACAATTGTATACAGGAAAAGTTAATTTACCCATTTGGAAAAAAATTAAATTTAAAGTTCTTATATCTCCGTCTTATTTTCTACCACTGGAACGTATCTAATATTATTTCCTTTCCAAATTTAAAAAAAACAGAAAAAATTTACATAGAAAAATTGCAAAATAAGTCTTAAACACGCGCTCCTCTAAAGCTCTTCTATTGAAAACGTGTATATTTCAGACGGACGAAAAGACAAAAAAATCATTTGCTCTTTCGCCAATATGCACTTTCATTCTCGTCCTTTCACACTTTGATGCCGAGTTGCCAAATTTTGTCTTTTTTCATTAAAAAGACTTTCGATAAATTTTGTCCAAAATTGGTTTTTAATTCACAAAACACTCCACAAACACGAAAGTATTTCGGAAGAGTATGTATCCTCCAGTATCGACATGGTGTCGCGGAATGTATTCAATATGCCACAACTTAAATGTAAAGGTTTATATCTCTGTCTTATTTATTACTACAGGAACGTATCCATTATTACTTCCTTTCAAAAAAACAGCAAAAAAATTTACATGGAAAAGATTGCAAAGTAAAAGCACTCCTCTATAGCTCTCCTATGGAAATCGTGTATATTTCAGACGGACGAAAAAAAAAATATAAGTGTGCTTTAGACCACACGACTGAAGTAAAACTTCTTTAGCTCCATCTATATGTATGTATATATATTTGTTTATATATGGATATATGTATAATATATACATGTTTATACATACACATATATTAATTTTCTACAAATATTTAAATTTATTATCGGTTTCCATTGATAAACGAAATGAATTTTTTTTTTGTATACGATGTGGCCAAATCCTAGGGGACAACCCTTTGATGCGTTAGCATGGTTTTGGCCGGAAGGGAATTAGGGTAAGGGAAGTGAGGAAACTTGAGTCTTGTTTTGCATTGCTGCGAGCTAGACAACAGCCCAGAGACGGAGTGGATTATTTTAATTTCTTAATAAAAGCTCACGATTATCTGGTCTCGAACCCGGGACCCATGGCATGTTGGTCCTGCCGCTCAACGCATTGACCCAACTTCGTCTCCAAATAATCAAGAAATCACCGTATTTCTCCCTCTCAACTTCCGTTCGCGTCGCCCGATTACACTTTTCGTAACGCTCTCGTCACGCATTCACCAGCTTACTCCCCAAGTCAAGCGTGCGTAAAGAAGTTTTACTTCAAAAATCATTTGTTCTTTCGCCAAAATGCAAGTTAATTTTCGTCCTTTCACACTTTGATGCCGATAAAAGGACTTTCGATAAATTTAGTTACTAATATCCGACTGCACTAATTAATCTTCGCCCACGAAGCGATTAAAGGACTTTCGATAAATTTAGTTACTAATATCCGACTGCACTTAATTAATCTTCGCCCACGAATTTAATTACACCTTAAGTTCTTATCTACGTAATGAATTTTTCGTTTAAATTCACTGTTAAGTTCCACTAAAATTTTCAATTCAGATACACTTCACGGCATCTCCACGGGTGTCCCAAGCAACACGGTGGTGTTCCGAAATTATTGCAAAATTAGTTTCCGATTCATAAAACACTCTACAAACACAAAAGTATTTCGGAAAAGTATGTACCTTCAAGTATAGATATGGTGTCGGGAATGTATTCAATATGACACAAATTAAATTTAAAGGTTTATATATCCGTCTTACTTATTATCACTGGAACGTATCTATTATCACTTCTTTTCAAAAAAACAGGAAAAAAAAATTTCCATAATTCAATAAATCTTAAACGCGCGCTCCTCTGTAGCTCTCCTATGGCGTGTATAAGTTAACTCTGGTAACAACGTGACTTATCGCATTTGAAAACATTCCCACGTAACATGACATTGAATCAGATTACACTATCATAAACACTTTCTCGTTCTCATCATTTGACTGAAGATGATATTTTTACCAGGAAATAGATGCAGGTGCAAGCTCATATCAAAATAGCAAGAAATAAATGTGGGTAGAATCTTAAGTGAACCTCTTGTAATTAGATTTTAAGTAGTCGGTCTAAAGTTGAGTTTCAATAAAGTAACAAGCCATTTGGTTATAAAAATAAAATCGTGTTTTTTTTTATAATAACTTTAACCAATTTTATTAACTGGCGCCCGAGCAGGGACCGTTGGTAGCGATTTGCGAAAAGAAAAGTCCAAATTTTAAAAGTGTAACAAGTGCTAACCATTGCCGCAGTTCCCAACTTAATTAGTGAGCTAACCATTGCCACTTTTTCATAAACAGTGAGTTAATTTTTTCATAAACAGTGAATTAATTAGTGTTTTACCATCATAAACGGTGAAGCTATTCTATGAGCTAATTAGTGTAATCACAAGCAAGAAATTGTAATTTGTTTTGTGCTCATTATTTGTGTAAAAAAAGGAAAAGAAAACAAGGTGTGCTAACCATTGCCACCTCTCACTTGCAAATCTATTTCGCATCACTAAAGTGGCAAGTAAAGGGGATAAAATCCCTTGAATTCTTCAGAAGCGTAAGGGTTAGGAAACGAGGCCCCGAAGTCACCTCATTGAGGACAAAACGGAGTTTCTGGATAAAAATTCTACGATTAACCACATCAAGGATACAAATATTCATCAACAGCCGCCTAACTTGTTGCTGAAGAAATACTACAAGCGGTCCCACGTACAGGAAAAGGACAACAGCACCGGAGCATCTGTACGCCATCTCATCGTAAGACTCATCCAGATGTCCGTTCTTCATCTGTTAATTTTAATGTAAGTCATTTATAGCAAGAAAAACATAATTTTTTTTTACATAGTAACAAAGAAAAGTGAAAAGAACAATATCATATTGAGATATCTTTGATAATTAATTATTAACAATTAAAGAGACAATTTTAATACGACGAATAAATCAGTGAAAAAAATATATTAAGAATTCATGAAAGAAAAAAAGGAATAAAAATTAGAAACAATTTAACATACCTAAATACAATTAAAAAGATTGATACTTAGCTAAGGTTTTGCAAAAAAATATTATCTTCCAATCACACAAGTGAATATTTTTTGTATAAAGAAAAACAAAGAAGTTATACGTATTTATCATATTGAGAGTCTTCTTGAAATTTGTCGTGAAAGTGAAAATTCTGGAAAGGGAAAATAATCCTTTGCCATACTATAACTATACTTAAAAGAAATCAAAAAGTAATTTAGCTTTTCTTCTTCTCAAAAATAGTGATCTTTTAATAAAAAATATAAACATGGCTAATCCACACGATAGCATAATTAAACCACCAAAATTGTTGTTGAGCGCAGAGAATCAAAATCCCACTCTTAATCCGCCTTCCTCCTCTCGTACTACAAATAACCACGGCAATATCGATTTAGCTAACTTAACCGCTATTATATCCAAAATTGTTAGAAAAGAATGTAGAGAATTTTTTTATTCTGCCATAAATCCGGGAATCGACACCCACAGTGACTCAGATCAAACTATCGACGTTGGGCAAGAAAGAGATTTATCCGATATGGATAAAATACCCGACGTAGTAAAAAGTTTGAGAGATTTTTCTGGTCAACCAGGACAATTCAGTTCTTGGAAAAAAAGTGTCGACAGAATCTTGAAAATCTATGAACATTTAAAGGGGACACCTAAATACTACGGCATACTTAGTGTTATTCGAAACAAAGTAACTGGCTGTGCAGACATTGCACTAGAATCGTATAACACACCACTAAATTGGGAGAAAATCGCCAAGTGTCTTACCTTACACTACACAGATAAGAGAGACCTAGGTACATTACAGTACCAAATGACCACATTGATACAAAGAATACAATTCCTGAAATCTACCAAGAAGTGTATTATCACCTTTCACTAATTCTCAATAAACTATCATCAATGGAGACGAGTCAAGAATCTCTGAACATAATGACCCAAGCATACCGCGATAAAGCGTTAGATACCTTTGTAAGAGGACTTAAAGGAGATCTCCCCCGACTACTTAGTATGAAGGAACCGGTGGATCTCCCTCAGGCCCTTCACTTATGTCTTAAATTACAGAACGTGGACTACCGTGTTCAACACAGTCACGGAGTCATTAGAAGGCCACAACCTCAAATATTAAGCCCGTTCCCGCCAAGAAATAACTCTCATCAAAAACATCCCACTCCGATTCCATTGCCTAGAACCAATTTCTACCCCGAGTTAGTAAATAATCCTAAAATACCTTCCAGACCTAACTTCCTAAGACAGAGCCCGTTCCCTCAACAAGCACAAAGACAACACTATAACAATCCTCACCCTTTACCTCCTATGCCCAATCCTAAAACAGAACCTATGGATATAGATCACTCTTTGCATTCACGCGCCGTAAACTACCTAAACAGGCCCCAAATGCAGAATTTTGTAAATAAAAGACCTCCGTCGCACCAAATGCACCAACCGTACAAGTCCCAAAGAACCGACCAAGAAAATGACATCGAGCAATATGCTCAAGAACTTAATAACGCAGACGAAGACGAAGACACTGATCAAACATTAACCGACTACATCGAGTCTCAAGAAGAGCGGAGCTCAAAAGAATTAGACGACATTTACTTTTTAGACTAAGGAGCTCTTCGCTGCCCTTTCTTGAGCATAAAGCGAAGAGCGGAGAAATTCTGAAATTTTTAATAGATACCGGTTCAAACAAAAACTATATCCAATCCCGATATATAAGAAATCCTATTCCAAACGAAAATATTTTTTATGCTAACTCTATAGGAGGAAAAATTAAAGTTACTCATCATGCCCTAGTTAATTTATTCGGACCGAAAACACAAAAAATGAAATTCTTCAGCCTACCAAATCTTACTTCTTTTAGCGGTATAATTGGTAATGACAGTCTTAAACAGCTAGGAGCCATAATCCATACAAATGAAAATTATATGATGATACAACCAGACATCATAATCCCATTAAAACAACATCTTTCTGACACAGTTAATTCCATTAACATCAGAACATCCCATTTGAGTTCAGAACAAAAGCAAAAACTTAATAATGTCATAAAACTCTGTCCTAGTTTGTTTTCTGACTCCGATGAAAAACTAACGTACACGACTACGGTTAAAGGAGAAATCCGGACCTCCACTGACGATCCCATTTATTCAAAATCATATCCATACCCTATGTGCTTAAAAGACGAAGTCGAAAAACAAATAAACCAACTGCTAGAAAATGGAATAATAAGACCATCAAAATCGCCTTATAACTCCCCCGTATGAATCGTCCCCAAAAAAAGGATTCTTCCGGAGAAAAAAAGTACAGAATGGTTATCGACTATCGAAAACTAAACACCGTAACCATAGCTGATAGATACCCTGTTCCTGAAATTAATGAAGTCTTGGCAAACTTAGGAAAAAGTAAATGGTTCTCAATCGTGGATCTTAAAAGTGGTTTTCATCAGATCCCACTGAGGGAATCTGACATCGCAAAAACGGCGTTCTCCGTGAAGTATGAGTTCACACGCCTACCATTTGGACTCAGAAACGCCCCTTCCATATTTCAGCGAACTTTAGATGACATCCGGAGAGATCATATAGGAAAAAGGTGTTATATCTACATATATGATATTATCATATTTGGAAAGGATGAAAATGAGCATCTTGAAAATCTTGAAATGGTATTTAGGACATTAGAAAAGGCAAATATGAAAATTCAACTCGATAAATGTGAATTTCTGCAGAGCGAAGTTGAATTCCTTGGCTTCATCATTTCGAGAGATGGAATCAAAACCAATCCTAAAAAGATCCAAGCAATATCTGAATTGCCTGTCCCACAAACACTAAAAGAACTACGATCATTCCTCGGAATGTCAGGTTACTACCGCCGCTTTATAAAAGAATATGATAAGCTGGCGAAACCACTGACATCCCTTTTAAGAGGGGAAGATGGACATGTGTCCAAAACCCTTTCAAAAAACAAACCTATTCATCTAAACGACGATGCAATCTTGGCATTTAATGGTATAAAAAATTCACTAATTTCCAAAGAAGTATTATTAACATACCCCAATTTTGAAAAAGATTTCGAACTAACGACCGATGCCTCTTACTACGCCATAGGTGCAGTCTTATCGCAAAATAACAAACCAATGAAATTTTTATCTAGAACATTAAATAAAACCGAAGAGCACTACGCAACAAATGAAAAAGAAATGCTGGCTATAATTTGGGCACTGAACTCCCTCAGAAACTTCCTATACGGATCAAAAAAAGTTAAGATCTTTACAGACCACCAACCACTTACATACGTGCTTAGCAACAAAAATACGAACAGCAAAATGAAGCGCTGGAAATCCATTCTTGAAGAGTATAACTACAAGCTGAAATACAAACCAGGTAGAGGCAATATTGTATCCGACACGCTATCAAGACCCCCAAAAGAAACCCAACTAAATCCAATGTCATTCCTTCAGTATCTTCTCAGAGCGTTTAATGATATCTTTGAAAGTGCCGATTTGCCCGACTGCTTTAAAAGATCGGTATTGTTTCCGATACATAAAAAGGGTGATGTTAATAAGCCAGAGAATTATAGGGGACTTTCGTTTATGGATGCAGTAGTCAAGATATTCCTTGGGAGCATCTACAATAGGCTGATGAATTGGGAACAACAGCACAGAATATTGTCGGAAAGCCAAGCTCGTTTTCGTCGCGGCTATTCTAGACAATATATATAATCTCATTAGCATAATTAAAATTTCGCATTATTACAATAGGAAGAAAATCTACGCATTTTTTGTTGATTTTAAAGCAGCATTCGATACCATCTCAAGGAATGCAATTTTTTATAAGCTACTGAATTATGGATTGTCTTCTAAAATTATAAACATTCTGCGGGAGCTTTACAGGGATACCAGAGCTCAAATCTGGAATGGAACAAGTCTCTCTAACAGCTTCAGTACTAATTCCGGCGTAAAACAGGGTTGTATTCGGAGCCCTTTGCTATTTGCTCTTTATATTGATGATCTTGTTGACCATTTGGGAGTAGGTTTTAATATCAGCGATATAGAGGTGAAAGTTCTAATGTATGCTGACGACATTGTTTTGCTCTCAGATGATCCACTTAAGCTGCAGAGTATGATAAACAGACTGGACGAATACTGTAGACTTTGGGGCCTCGTAGTTAATTTGGATAAATCCAAAGTAATGATCTTCCAACGAGGAGGAGGAGTTAAAAAGGCATCGGAGAAATGGTCATTTCGAAGTGAAGCTATTGAGGTGGTAAAAAATACGTTTATCTTGGCGTACTGTTGACTCCGAAGTTATCCTTTAACGAACATTTGAAGCTTCGTTTGACCTCTGCTAAAGGCAGCCTTAATTGTACTTGGGAGACCTTTCTTCGAAAGAGGATAAAACATTCTGAAAAAGTTAAATTAACGCTGTCTAAGTCTATTTAACGCTGTCAGTAGGTCAATTTTGTACTATGCTTCACAAGTCGAAAAACTACAAGGCTTTTTTTTTGAAAAAGTTATTATATTTACCGCAGTTCACTCCTAACTACGCTCTTACTGTGGAAACAAGTTTACAGGATCTTTACATTTATACACTGCAATGTCATTTTAGGTTTATCTGGCGAACGTTATTTCTTTACCACTCTGAAAGACTCCCACATAAATTAACGCGCATTATTATCGAAAAAAATATTTTTTGGTGTGAAGTTTGGGGTGATCTCGCTGAAAAGCATAATCTTTCCTTTAACCTTTTGCAAGATGATAAAAACGTAATAGTTGAATGGCTTAAAAAAATTTTAGTGGCAGAGGGCAATTGGTTAAAAAATAAATATTTAGAGAGGGCAAGAAGCACTATTAGACATGGATTGTATAAAAGATTAAATTTTTCCTCTGAAGAAAATTATTTTAGGAATGAGTATCCGTTAAAAAAAATAAGTATCATAATGAAATATAGATGCGGCGTGGTCACTGTTAATGCTAGCCCATGGAGAAGGGAGGGAAGTAGCCTGTGCTCCTTATGCAATATGAACGAGGATGAAAGTCTTTATATATATGTGTATAATTTGTTACTTCTTTATTAATGTTGCCAACCTCGACAGACGGTAGTCATACCATAGTCGTAGTTTATAGATGAACAAGTAATGTGGAGTTTATAAATTAAGTTAGAATTATATGAATTAAATGGAATAAGAAAATATGAATTCTGTTACTAACTAAGATAGGTTTAAATTCAATAAACATTATTATTATTATTTTCGGTTTTGACGCGTGTCATCTCGGCTTTTAGCCGGCGCGGCGGTAGTTTTCCACTACATCGGGCGTAATGCCAAGACTTCGGGGATTTGTCATTCGTTCGTTATGTCCTTACATATGTATTGTCTGTAGCGTCCTGTCCGTAGTTCAGGAATTTGCGAACCGTTCGGCAAGTGTTAAGAACAACCGCTTTCTGTAGTGTGTGTGTGTAGTGTTTTTATGTATATTTAGTGCTTGTATATTTGTGATTAGTGTTTTCGGTACAACGGCTGTGGAAGACAAGATGATTAGCACGATAGTCACTCTGTCCATTTTCCACATCCGTTGCACCTCGTGTGCCAAATCTGTATATTTCGTAATCTTCTCTCTAAAAGTGTTCTGCACATTGTTGGACTTGGGTACTGCAATGTCAAATAGGTATGTTGTTTTGCTGTGTTTATCTATGAGAGTAATATCCGGTCTATTGTGGTGTATTGTCCGATCAGTTATTATTGACCGATCATAATATATTTTATGTGTGGAGTTTTCAAGAACACTGTCTGGTGTATATTTGTAATATGGTGTGTATGTGGCGGGTGTAATAAGGTTGTGTTTTAGGGTTAACTTTTGGTGTATGACATTGCAGACCCGGTTGTGCCTGTGCAAGTAATCTGTTTGAGTAAGGAGTTTGCATCCAGCCGTTATATGTTCTATTGTTTCAGAAGCTAAATGACAAAGCCTACACGTGTCGTCCTGAACTGCCACATCCTTAAGGATGTGTTTCCTGTAATTCTTCGTGTTAATGACTTTGTCTTGTATAGCAAGCATGAATCCCTCCGTCTCAGGGAATAAATCACCGCGACTGAGCCAAGCGTTCGACGCATCTTTGACGACATGATTTTGGCTCAAGTCAGCGTAATGTCTTCCGTGGAGAGACTTCTGTGACCATGCTTGCTGTTTATCTGTGTGTGTGGCTATGTTAAGTGTATTATCCAGCATTCTGTTGTGCAAATCAAGTGGTGTTTGTTTGTTATCGGCTTTGATCACTGCTGCATGCAATGGAGAACTATCTTCTTTTCTATAAAAGTATTCTCTGATAGACTTCACTTGTTTATAATGCAGTGACTTTATGTCTATCAGGCCGCGACCGCCCTCGCACTTCTGTAACGTTAGTCGTTCTATACAGGAGTTAGGATGGTGTGCCCTGTACCTTGTCAACATCGTTCGTGTTCTTCTGTCTAGTGCTTCTAAGTCCGTCTGTGTCCATTTAATTACCCCAAAGGAATAAGTAAGTACTGGTGTTGCATACGTGTTTATAGCCTTAATGAGATTTTTCCCATTAAGGCTAGTTTTTAGAAGACTGTTCAAGCGGCCTGTATATTTGGTCTCTAGCGCCCGCTTTATGTCCGTGTGAGGTATATCACGTGATTGTTCGAATCCAAGATACTTGTAGAGTTCGCAATCCTCCATGGGCTCAATAGTGTACCCGGATGGGAGATCGAATCCCACAAGTTCATGTTTTCCCCTCGTCACATGAAGCGTCCTACATTTGTCAACTCCGAACTCCATCCGGATGTCATTGGAAAAATCCAGAGTAGTCTGCAGCAGCTGTTGCAGATGAGGTTTCGAGGAAGCGTATAATTTGCTGTCGTCCATATACATGAGGTGCGTGATTTTATGAATATTTTCCCTGTCGTGTCGTATATTATACCCATAACCGGTGGCATGCAAGGCACGTGAAAGTGGATTCAGAGCGAGACAAAACCATAGCAGACTCAAAGAGTCTCCCTGGAATATACCTCGCCTGATTGGTATCGGGGGTGTTGTAATGTGTTGGTTTGGTGTTTTTATGTTTATTTTTGTGTTCCAGTATTTCATTGAATCTTGCAGAAAGTGGAAGAGTGTTGGATGTATTTTGTATACATTCAGTAAATCGACCAGCCAAGAGTGCGGGACAGAGTCGTACGCCTTCTTATAATCGATATATACTGCATGTATATTCCGGCTAGCAGTTTTTGTTTGTCGCAGGATCACAGAGTCTATGAGCAGCTGTTCTTTACAACCCAATGACCCTTGTCGGCATCCCTTTTGCTGCTCAGACAATATGTTATTTTGTTCTGTGTGGTTGTGGATTAGTTTACTGGTGCAAGAAGTCATAATCTTATAAAATGTCTGTAGGCAAGTGATCGGTCTGTATTTGGATGGAGCTGTGGTGTTATTATTGCCTTTTGGTAGCATATACGTGATTCCCTCCGTTAAAAACTTCGGGAGGGTTTCCGGGTTATTGAAAAAATTATTAATGTAGTGTAAGAGGTGTATATGTATAGATGTAAACTTCTTGAACCAGTAATTTTGAATATTGTCTATGCCTGGTGCTTTCCAATTATGGGTATTTTGTATGACATCCCTTAGTATCTCCATCGATATCTGTGGTTCTGGCATGTTGGGTATCTCTTGAACCCGTTGCATTTCTGCTTCAATCCACTCAGCATTGGGGTTATGATGGACTTCTTTTGACCAAATAGATGACCAAAAGTCGACCATATCTCTTTCGGAGGGTAGTTCACTTGCCGGGCTATTGTTTGAATTTTGATTGTGTTTAAGTGATCTATAAAAGCTTTTTTCATTGCGAATAAATTGTGCGTTCTGTGTTTTTCTATCCGTACACTTTCTGTATCTTTTTAATCTAGTGGAAAGTGCCGAAAGTTTTTGAACTAATGTATCTATGTGCATTGTAATATTTGTATTAATTGTGTCTCTGTTTGTGTGTAATTTTTGTTTTTCTAAAATTTTGTGAACTTTTTTAACTACCCTCTTACTTCTGTTGCCCTGTTTATACTGGATAAGTCGGCCGAGATCACAACGGATCCCATCGATTCGCCTCTCCAGTCGTTTCTCCCAAGCCGGTTTTTTCAGCGTCGCGTTGTTGATATTAGTTGAATTGCGCGTCTTTGAACCATTGCATCTGATAGCCGCAACAGCAGCACAATATATCGCTGTATGCACTTCAGTAACCGTTCTGTCGTGTGTTAAGTACTCTGGCAGAACGTCTGTATTCAAGATGTCAAGAATGCTGGATAATTGTTTAGATGTGCCTTGTTTTGGTATTATCTGCCTTTGTGTTGCGTTTAAGTGTGCAAACTCTGTGAGTGCATCCTCAAACGCTTGTTTGACCTTATTCCTAAGAACAAGATCAGAGCTATTGAGTATGGGTGGGGTGTTTGGGTGTTGGGTTTGTGTGGATATGGGCTGGATGCAAGATTTCCCCAGTATTATTGTTGTTTGGAGAAGATATGTGTACAGTTTGGTGTGAGGGTGTGACGTGATGTGGCGTGAAATATCGCGTGGGAATGTGGTATTGTGTGGTGACGCGGTGTGATTTTGCGATATGTTATGATATGGGGTTATATTGGTGTTTGGTGCTATGTGTAATGTGTTGTTATTCTGCAGATCTCTAGACACTTGGTCCTTAATCTCTTGCAGAATATTTGGTGCAAGTAGGTTGTTCCTAACTATTACTCGTCTTTGGTCGTCAATTTTCTGCTCTGTGACGTTTGTATTAGGGTATTCCGTCATGAATGCCCTATGCAATTCCTGTCGATATGCAGTCACGTCTGTTTCCAAATTCGTTATCCTGTAGTATGTGCGCATGATGAAGGTATTCACTTGAGGTGTCCATTTCATGCGCTCACGAGAGATTCCCGCTCTGGTGGTCGCTGGCAACAATGGATTTGCTGTCTGCGAAACACTTTGAGCAGGGTCCGGGGACGTTCTTGTGGACGGCCTACCAACCTGTGAGACAGTGCCACTCGCTCCACTGTCTAACACGGAGGACTGAGTTTCGGTGCGTCTGAGTCCAGTCCGACTCCTCAGCGCACCCCGATCCAAGGCAATTCTTTCATTGTTCTCCATTAAAAAACGGGCTGCATTTTATACCTACTGCCAGGTTTAGTAAAACGGCCGACCCTAACATGGAGAACAGACGCCGATCAGGGAGCCGCCCAATATGGGAACAGACTCTCCCTGGATTTAACTGGGGTCCGCGGGGTTGTCAAGCCCGTGACTTCATGGAAGTCCCCCTGCGGGGTTATTATTATTATTATTTTTCGGTTTTGACGCGTGTCATCTCGGCCCTTGGCCGGCGCGGCGGTAGTTTTCTCCTACATCGGGCGTAATGTCAAGACTTCGGGGATTTGTCATTCGTTCGTTATGTCCTTATGTATTGTCTGTAACGTCCTGTCCGTAGTTCAGGAATTTGCGAACCGTTCGGCAAGTGTTAAGAACAACCGCTTTATGTAGTGTGTGTTTAGTGTTTTTATGTAACTTTAATGCTTGTATATTTGTGATTAGTGTTTTCGGTACAACGGCTGTGGAAGACAAGATGATTAGCACGATAGTCACTCTGTCCATTTTCCACATCCGTTGCACCTCGTGTGCCAAATCTGTATATTTCGTAATCTTCTCTCTAAAAGTGTTCTGCACATTGTTGGAGTTGGGTACTGCAATGTCAAATAGGTATGTTGTTTTGCTGTGTTTATCTATGAGAGTAATATCCGGTCTATTGTGGTGTATTGTCCGATCAGTTATTATTGTCCGATCATAATATATTTTATGTGTGGAGTTCTCAAGAACACTGTCTGGTGTATATTTGTAATATGGTGTGTATGTGGCGGGTGTAATAAGGTTGTGTTTTAGGGCTAACTTTTGGTGTATGACATTGCAGACCTGGTTGTGCCTGTGCAAGTAATCTGTTTGAGTAAGGAGTTTGCATCCAGCCGTTATATGTTCTATTGTTTCAGAAGCTAAATGACAAAGCCTACACGTGTCATCCTGAACTGCCACATCCTTAAGGATGTGTTTCCTATAATTCTTCGTGTTAATTACTTTGTCTTGTATAGCAAGCATGAATCCCTCCGTCTCAGGGAATAAATCACCGCGACTGAGCCAAGCGTTCGACGCATCTTTGTCAACATGATTTTAGTTCAAGTCAGCGTAATGTCTCCCGTGGAGAGACTTCTGTGACCATGCTTGCTGGGGGGGAAGACGATGGGTCGCTGAAAGCACGCTCTGCCGACCAGTAGCGGAGGGTGCTTTGGGTCTTACAGACATGGTCGTGAAATTTCGTTGTCTTCAGGTACGGGCATTCCAACGAGTGTTCTGTCAAAGAGATAACTCAATTTCGCAGCTGTGGGTAGGTTCTATGGGGGTAGCGGCGCAGGGGAGCACTACCATCTGCTCTCCATATCCGCATGACTGGTCCCAGGATATGATCTCCACTATTACAACCTGGGGCAGAATAAGACCAACATTTCATTTGCGATGAAATGAACTTGGGTACGGGGATTTCTCAGCAATTCCGATCAGGTTGAACCCTGAGTTAGTAGATTCGGTATTCAGTAATGCTCGAGGTGTAACGGCCGATACAGGACAACTCACAGTTCTTGGAACAACAACAACACAGTTAAACGAATTGGTGGATACATCACGAGAGCGTTTTAGTCGTCTCTCTACTAGCGAACCTAGCACTGAGGTGATAACCGCTTTCGTTATTAATCGACCGCCGCACACGACATTCAGTACACTCACTTCACGTAGGCTGCGCGAGCTCTTCGTAGGAGTAAATCCTACGGATACCTTAGGGGTTAATAGATGAAGCACCCCAAGGAATTGGGAGTAATGGGGACTATAACTAGCAGAGTCATCTATAGTTATCCGTCCAATTACAGAGACTCTGATGTGGCATTCAAACTGCTCCATCACAGCCTCGTGCATCCAAACCAGCTGTCGCATATCGATCGACGAATTCAAAGAGCCTGCACGGTTTGTGGTGGTGAAGGAACCCTGTTCCACAGATACTTCACATGCTCGGCCTTGTTCGCGATATGTGCCAGCATATCTGCCTGACATTCAGTATTACAAGAACGTCGTTTTTACTGGGGCCAAGGACATGTAACCAGCTAAATTGCTTGATAAGCTTTATTTTTACACTTGATAAATCGACAATTCATCTGTACTGCATGCGGATCGAGCCTGGGCAACAGCCCACTAACCCACAGTTTCACAAACATGCACTAAAGAACCACTTCATTGCCAGATTGAAGAGGCGATTGCGTTTAGAGTTCATGGTAACGAAGGCCGACACATTCAACTGCACCTGGCAACCTTTATCTTCGGTGCGGAACGGAAGCCTCGTCTTTCACTGGGAATAACAGGCAGCAGACTTGCAGCAGCTTGTCCACGAAGCTTCTCTTCGCTTTGGTATTGCTGCAAGTGCTGCGGGAAGGACAAGTCTCACGTTGGAATCGTAGAACTGGGAGGATGACGGGAGCAGTTTGCAGACGTCAATGACTCTGCAGACTGGTCCCGGGGGACTCTAATCGGTTCGAAATTTTTGTGCGTTCGTTTAGAACACATTTGGATGAGTGCTCCCGGAGGACTAGAAAAGTGGCGAACGGCTCTACGGAGAGGGCATTTGCTTGGGAGCAGAGGTTCCCGAAGTAGGAACTTCGCCCGGTGCTGCATCTACCCTTTGGGAAAACTCAGACAATCATGTTCCAGTTTAAGTTTTCAGTTTCGGTTCATTGTGCTCGTTCGTTTTAGGTTTAGCTCTAGGTTTAGTTTCGGAATTTTTTCAAAATTTTTAAGGAACTTTTCTTAGAGCTGGCACTCGCTTGGAGGCATTTCAAAATTTCTTTGTATTTTCTTTTTTACAGGTTTTTGTCTTCAAGTTTTAGAGTCCTTTTTATTTAACCTATTTACAGTAACGTAGTCTATTGAGTAATTTTTTGTTATGTTCTTTTTGATCTTTTACTGTGTCTTTTTTAATGTTTATGTGATTTTTAGGGTAGCTAGTTTTTGTAGGATTTTTACGCTTTATAATGATTGTGCCAAATAAAGAGCCATATACAATAAAAAAACAAATTATTATTATTATATCCTCGGAAGAGAGTGAACGTATAATTTTAACCAGTGCCAAAAGTGTCAAAATAGATAGAAATAAACCACGGAATTTTCTGAAAAGTAGCTTATTTTACAGTTAAAGGACAAATCTTCAAGTGAAGTTAGAAAAATATTGAAAGTGTTGTGAAATAAGACAATAATTATTAACAATAATTGTGAAAAAATTTGCAAAAATCGCAATTTTTCAAGCGGTTGCTAAGCAACGCAAACAGTTGTTTATCCAAGCTAAATAAAAATTCTCGTTGCCTAGCAACGGTCTTATTAATTTCGGTCTTCTTGCATCTAGTAGGCCAGAAAATATTTATTTTGAATTTTCAAAAAGGAAAATTTTAAATTGCACCGACTGCTGCCCTCAAACATGAGCAGCAGTAGCAGCGACTCTGGGGGGAAAAAGAAACCCCCGACTTGTGGATTTCTTGAACCCCGCAGAGCCCACTGAAAAGGCTAAAACAGGGCCCACTGAAGAGGCCAAAGAAGGACGTTCAGTGGCAAGCAATGTCACTGCGGCAGCAACCATAGCGACAGGCGTCGCCACCTAAAAGCGACATCCGTCGCTACAACAGCTCCAGTGCCAGCGACTGTCGTCGCTTCAACAACAGCGGCAATCGTCGCTCCAGTGCCAGCGATATCCGTCGCTATAACTTCTGCAGCTCCCACTGCAAAGCCATCAGCGGCATCCGCCGCCAAAGTGCCAGCAGCAACCGCTGCTAAAAACCCTGTGGCAATAGCCACAAAATCAGTGTCACCAGCAGCACCACGGCTTAGTGAAGTTGTGAAGGCAGCTTCGAAAGCAGCACCACCGCCGAACCCGACACCTCCTTTACGCCCGATTCTTTCGGGTGCCAAGAAAGTGGGGACCAGCAAACCAGCGCCACATCAAGGAACCCCAGCTAATACAGGCAGGGTAGTAGCAGGATCCAGCTACGCCCAGCAGGTGTGTGGAAGTTCCTATAATAGGGGATCATTTATTACTGTAGAGGGTAGTTACGTAACTCCTCGTCAGCCTCCAGCTGATTTGGGGAAGTCTCGACCCAAGTTCGCTGCGGGTCTTCAGAGGCTTTTTGACGTCCAGTGGCAAGACGACAGGTACGGTATGTACTTTGAGCACCTCCGTGGAGTCACTCAAAGTGCATACCTTCGAGCCATGTCACTGGTCGTCCGATTGGAGAAAGTATTCTCCTTTGGTCTTGTTGGACGCGGTATGGTAGAGGTGTATACCACCACCATTGATGCTGCCACCAAGCTTATGATTGAAGGCATTGATGTGGGTGGTAGACACCTCCAACCGTACCCAGTAACGGTGAAGCTGACGAGAGTAGTCTTTTCATGAGTCCCACTCCGGGCTAAGCCAGAAGATCTCGAATCCTTCTTACGAAGGTTCGGTAAGGTTCAAGGCAAAGTCCGTGCTGTTCCGTTATGAATTGGGAATGAAGGTCTTGGTGGGGGCATTCTCAGCTCCAGTCGGGAAGCATACATCACTCTGAACCAGGGGTGTGTGCTTCCAGTCGGGTTCTTTTGGAGCATGTCCGGGTCAAAATCTTGGATAGACGTGAGCACCGAGGCAAAATGTCACGCCTGCCATCAGGTAGGGCATTTTGCTGCGGATTGCCCCAAGAGATCCGTCAGTGCGGCTGAGGTTACTGTGGGGAGCATCTCTGCACCAGCAGTGTCATTAGCAGCAGTGCCTACGCCCAGTGCAGCGCCCGTTCTCTTGGTACAAACCGCAGCAAAAACGCCTGAGGAAACTCCGGAGATAATGCCGAACCTGGCTGTAAACGGTGCGACGCGAAGAGGAGAAGTCGTGAGCTCGGACGAGTAGTTCATCAAAGTTTCGGATAGGATGAAGAGAAAGTCGAAACAAAGGCCCGATCGAGAGGCAATGCCGCCACCACCCAAAAAGGTGCAGGGAAAGAGGATTGTCTCCGCAGAGGAGGCCAATATTTCCTCTCCGATTGTAGTACCAGTGGAATCTGTGGATACCACTGATATGTTATCGGAGAGTGAGGTGATATCCGCTATGGAGACGGCTGGTCCTCTTCAGAGCGGTTACGAATGGTGCGGTAGTACCGCTTCGATGAGTAGCCGCTTTGAGGTCGACCCCGATTTAGAAGAAATGCCTAGGGCGAAATTGCGCTCGCTCCTCGACAGCCTTCATTACAAAAAGAGCGGCGAGAAGATCCTCAACATCCTCAAGCGAGAGCTTGGGGATCCATCTAGGATTCTTCCCCAATTAAAGCTCTTGATGTCTGAGTCAAAGAAACGGGCAAAGTATAATGAGGTGTCGAGGTGCGAGCGACTTTTCAACAAGGTCTCGGATATCCTCGAGGATCGCCGCCTCGACAAAGCTCTTCATCCGTAGAGTCGAACAATCATGGTTTGCGTTCGAATATTTCCTTGAATGTGTAAAATAACATCGATTAATGCTGGGGGTCTCAGTGCACCCACACGCTTGCATGCAATATTTGAAGACATTAAACACTGGAACACAGACATCGCACTAATACAGGAGACAAATTTTACTCAAGACACCTTTACACCATTAGAACGGAACACTATCTTACACAAAGGTTACACAGTTTTTGCCATACCAGCTCCTCGTAGAGGATCTGGTTTGGCAATTGCTGTGTCCAAGAGTTTCACACTAACGTCTCCTGTATTCACAGACATTTGCTCAGGTTTCGCGTCTTCCTTAGAATTCGTCTTGCGAGAAAAAACACTAAGGATAGTAAACATGTACCTGCCGCATGACCAGGATATTGCAAGACAGGTAATGGACTCTGTCCTGTTGCATCTTGCGAACTTCGGTGGTGAAGTTATCCTTGGGGGTGACTTCAACTGTACACTGGATTTTGCACTCGACCGCCATTCCGGAGTTGAATTCAACTCAGTGAACGCGGGACGATTGCGGAACCTAGTCAGACAGCTCAACCTTGTCGATGTCTACCGTTGGCTCAACCCAACGACTAGGTCATTCACAAGGGTTTCTCGAAATGTCCATGGTAGCTTTTCGGGCTCGAGGATAGACAGACTTTACGTCTCGTCTAGTCTTCTTAGTTTTTTCGATAGTGTCACTCATGAAGTGTGCTCACTTAGTGATCACCTTCTTGTTGTGGCGACTAGCACTTTGGTCGAAAAGCGAACTGCTTACTGGATTTTCAACAATAACTTGTTGAATTCAGAGCAGTTCATTGAAGAATTTATTCAATTTTGGCATCAATGGTGAGAAAGGAACTTCCTACTTCCTACTTCTTCCAGACAACACGACGACGTACCGCTTCTTGTGAAGTAGATTCGATTCTTGCCGAATCTGGGTCTCCTACACGGAGACGAGCTTGCGGATTATATCCGAAACTACTACACACAGCTATATGCTGTGCCGACGTTGCCAACATCTACGTCCACGGATGAATTCTTCCAGTATGTTCCTGCTTTCTCTAATGAAAG
This sequence comes from Leptarthrus brevirostris, assembly GCA_964036015.1. Classification (NCBI taxonomy): domain Eukaryota; kingdom Metazoa; phylum Arthropoda; class Insecta; order Diptera; family Asilidae; genus Leptarthrus; species Leptarthrus brevirostris. The sequence goes on from OZ038375.1 coordinate 76,665,833, forward strand.
TAGAGAATTCCTGGACAGAGCATTAACTGGTTATGATGGTCTAACTCCAGAAATTTTTCTACGCTTCAGGAATCTTTTGATTCCAGACCTATTGGAGGTCTTCAGTTCTGCAGTGCTTGGACATACCGAATTTCACTCAAGTTGGCGGAGATCCGTTATGCGTCTTACACCCAAGAAGGGAGATCTTCAGAGGCTGGGAAACTGGAGGCCAGTTATGTTGTGCAATGTCGACTACAAGATAGTTTGCAAAGCACTCGGAACTATATTAAGCTCAGTGATAGCATCGGTTATACACCCGGAACAGACCTACTGCATTCCAGGTCGTACTATTTACGACAACATCGCCGTAGCAAAAAATCTTTTCGCCTACCACGAAAAGACTGGTTCGCAGGTGGCCATGATCTCGTTAGATCAAGAAAAGGCGTTTGATAGCGTCTCACATGAGTATCTACTGAGAGTGCTCGATAAATTTGGGCTTCCGTCCAGATGGATTGAGATCATCAGTGGTCTGTATAGAGATTCAGTGATTCTCATAAAGCATAATGGGCATATATTGTCTCCTATTCCGTTTCGTCGGGGTATCAGACAGGGATGCCCGTTGTCAGGAATGCTTTATGACTTTTCACTGGAGCCGCTGCTAGTAAATCTTCGTCAATCGTTGAGACAATATTCAGTTCACCTACCATACACTACTATAAGGCCACTTATTCTAGCGTATGCTGATGACCTGTCTATTTTCGTTACGAAAGAAGTTGCATTTCCAGTCGCTCGTAAGGTTTTCGAACAATATGAGCGATTAGCGGGCGCTAGGGTTAACCTAAGCAAAAGCCAAGGCCTATGGTGTGGGAGGTGGCGGAATCGTTCAGATTCTCCCCTCGGCATACAATGGACCAATACTTGCTTGAAGTATTTAGGTGTGTATATCGGGCTCGACGGTAAAACACGTAATCGCCGCATGGCTCTGGAGAAACTTTCCGGAGCAGTGAATTCGTGGCGGACTAGATTGTTCCCCCTGTCGCTGAAAGGACGTGCAGTCGTTGTCAATTACCTGATTACCTCGTCCATCGTTCACCTGCTTAAGTCGGAGTGCTTCGAGGAAAGCTTCGTTAAAATATTGCAGGCAAAAATTATTGACACATTTTGGGGGGGGAGGGGGAAGAAGATGGGTCGCTGAAAGCACGCTCTGTCGACCAGTAGCGATGGGTGGATTGGGTCTTACGGACATGGTCGTTAAAACTCGTTGCCTTCAGGTCAGAGCATTCCAACGAGTGTTCCGGTTTGAAGACAGCTTGATTTCTCAGCTGATGGTAAGTTCCTTGGGGGGTGCCGGCGTAGGAAAGCATTACTATCTGCTTTCAGTCCGCCCACCCTATCCGCACGACTGGTCTCAGGAAATTATCTCTACGATCACGACCTGGGGCAGAATAAGACCGGCATTCCATTTGCAATGGGATGAAATTGGGTACGGGGATTTATCAGCTATACCGATCAGGTTAAATCCTGAATTAGTGGATTCGGTGTTCAGTAATGCTCGAGGTGTAACAGCCGATACAGGACAGCTTACAGTTCTCGGAGATATCATTGATGCCTCTGGGAACATACTAATACACCCACAAACAACACAATTAAACGAATTGGTTGATACAGCACGAGAGCGTTTCAGCCAACTTAGTACCAGGTCGCCTGGCACAGAGGTGGTGAACGCTTTTTTGGTGAATCAACAGCCGCACACGCCATTCAGTACACTGACATCACGTCGGCTGCGCGACCTCCTCACAGTTTCGATACCTGCAGAACACCAAGGTATCAATAGATGGAGCGCACATCTCGGGGCAGAATTGGGAGTAATCGGAGGGGTGACTAGCAGAGTGGTCTACAGTTATCCGTCCAATTATAGAGACTCTGATGTAGCATTCAAACTGCTACATCATAGCCTCGTGCATCCAAATCAGCTGTCGCACATTGACCAGAGCGTTCAAAGAGTCTGCACGGTCTGTGGGGGTTAAGGAACTTTGTTCCACCGATACTTCACATGCCCGGCCTTGTGCGAATTGATGCTACTGGTCCGTCACTTGTGCCAGATAATCTGCCCGCGTTTCGACATTACTCGAACATCGTTTTTACTGGGGCCAAGGACATGCAGCCAGGTGAATTGTTTAATTAGCTTTGTTCTTACACTAGCTAAATCAACAGTTCATTTGTATTGCATGCGGATCGAGCCTGTGCAACAGGCCACTGACACACAGATACACACACGTGCACTAAGGAGCCACTTTGTTGCCAGATTAAGAAGGCGTTTACGTCTTGAATACCTGGTAACGAAGCCAGACACATTCAACTGTACCTGGCAGCCGCTAGCGTCGGTACAGAATGGTAGCCTTGTCTTTCACTGGTGACAATAGGCCGCAGCCTTGTAGCATCTTATTCACGGAGCTTCTCTCCGCCTTGGATCTGCTGCAAGTGCTGCGGGAAAGATGAGTCCTACGTTGGAAGAATTGAACTGAGGCGATGATGGGAGCAGTTTTCGGACGTCCATGACTCTGCACACTGCTCTCGTGGGACTCTATCGTCAAAATTTTTAGTACGCTCACCTGGGACTCTTGAAGCGGGGTGCTCCAAGGGGACTAGAAAAGTGGCGAAGACTTCTGCGGAGAGCGTCGCTGCTTGCATGCAAGTAGGTATTCTCGATGTAGCGTCTTCGCCCGGTGCTGCATCTACCTCCGGGGATCATTCAAGCTCAGTAACCAGGTGACTTAAATTCATTTATTTAGGTCTTTTAGTTTTTTAAATCATATTTTGGCAACACAATTCAAAATTTATAGAATACTTTTCGGAACTTCCACTCACCGGGTGGCTCTCAAATTTTGATTTAAATTTTCTTAACATTTCTCTACTTTTCTTTTTTCACATTTTGGCAGGTTTTATTTATAATTTAACAAATTTGAGTCTTTTTTTCGTCCTTCTGACATGTTTAAAGTCTATTTTATACTTTTTGATATGTTCCTGAGCCTTTTGCGATTTCGTGATATGTTTTTGAGCTTTTTTTGCTATTTTTGAGTCTTTTTGATGAGTGTTGAGCCTTTTTACAGTAACATTTTGTGATTTTTGTGTCTTTTTTTCATAAACTTTTTGATATTTTTACATTTTACAGAGTAGTTAGGGAGTTTTTTAGTTTTTATACAATATACGAATTATAACGTTGAGCCAATTAAAGTAACATATATACATAAAAAAAAATTATTATTATTATTATTGTATAATCGGTAGTAGACGGACGCGAATTTTAAAGAGTGTGGAAAAAGTGCCAAAAAGTGACAAAAACGTAGGAAAAAAGAGTGGAAAAAGTGTAGAAAGGACAATCAGTGAGCGATTGATAATAAGACTAAAAGAAACTATAAAATTGTGAAGTTTTTTGTGCAAAATAGTTAAAAAGAAAAATTGTAAAATTGTGACATTTACTAAAAATTTTGTGTTATTTCGCGTTCCCATGGTAACGTTCTAATTTTGCAAAATCAAGTAGTCAGTGCAAGGAAAAAATTTAAAAGTATTTTTTGCTACCGCACTCACAATGAGTTGCAGTAGCAGCAGCGATACCGGGGGGAACAAAAAGCCCCCCAACACCAGGAAGAAGAAGAAGGAGAAAGGTGGACCTCGGCTCCTTCCTAAAATTAAAAGAGCCCACTGAAAAGGCCAAAGTGGAAGATGGAGGGAGAAAACTTGTCGCCAAGACTACAACAACAGCAGCTTCAGCTGCAGTAACATCGGCTGGTGTAACATCAGCGGCATCCGCCGCTAATCTCTCACCAAAGAACATTACATCAGCATCGGCGGCATCCGCCGCGAAGAAAGTTGTGGCAAACGCTGCAGGTGTGTCTGTGGCAGCGACCACAAATAATGCAGCAGTAACTGCTGCAAACGTGTCTGCAGCATCCGCTGCAAAAGTATCTGCAGCATCCGCTGCAAGAGTGCCTGCAGCAGCCGCTGCAACGAAACTAGCTACAGCTGCGCCAAAGTTAGCGGATGTGGTTCGAGCAGCATCGAAAGACGCTCCAGCTCCGACCACCACCATAATGCGGCCGAACCTATCAGTGACTACGTAAACAGCGACCAGCAATCCAGCGCCAAAAGGACCACCAACCAGCTCCGGGGTAGTAACAGGGACCAGTTACGCCCAGCAGGTAAGTGGTAGCTCCACTAGAAGTGCTTTTATAACCATCACAGGTAGCTACGTGACTCCTCGTCAGCCCCCGGCTGATTTAGGCAAGTCTCGGCCTAGATCAGGCGCGGACCTTCAAGGGCTTTTTAACGCCCAGTGGCAGGACGATAGGTACGGTCTGTACTTTGAGCACCTCCGTGGAGTTGCACAAAGCGCATATCTGCGAGCCCTATCACAGGTCTTCCCATTGGAGAAGATATTCTCCTTTGGTCTGGTCGGACGCGGTATGATGGAGGTGTATACCACCACCATTGAAGCGTCCACGAAGCTGATGCTTGAAGGCATCGATGTGGGTGGTAGACACCTCCAACAGTACCCGTTGACAGTGAAGCCGACGAGAGTCTGCTTTTCCCGGGTCCCACTTCGAGCTAAGCCAGAGGACCTCGCAGCCTTCTTGCAAAGGTTTGGCAAGGTTCACGACAAAGTTCGAGCGGTTCCACTCAAAATTGGGGACCCAGGTCTGGGCAAGGGCACCCTCAGTTCTAGCCGGGAAGCATACGTCTCCCTAAACCAGGGATGTGTGCTTCTAGAGGACTTCTTCTGGAGCATGCTCGGGTCCAGAAATTGGATTGAGGTGAGCACCGAGGCAAGATGTTTCGCCTGCCATCAGGTAGGGCATTTTGCTGCAGAGTGTCCCAAGAGTATCGAGCCTCGAGCGCCTCTACAACAAAGTAGTGGGTGCCCTCGAAGAGCAGCGCCTGGACAGGGCGCTTCTTCAATAGAGTCGTACACTCATAATCTGAGTTCAGCTTTCCCCTTGAATGTGTAGGATAGTCTCTCTGAATACTGGGGTCTTAAGTGCACCTACACGTCTACACGCAATTTTTTAAGACATAAAACATTTTAATACTGACATTGCACTCTTACAGGAGACAATTTTCACACTCGACACATTTACACTACTCGAACGAAACACTATATTACACAAGGGTTACACAGTTTTTGTCACACCGAACAGTCGAACAGTTGCTGTGTCGAACAGTTTTACACTACGTGTCGAACAGTTTTACACTACCGTCTCCTGTATACACAGACATCTGCTCAGGTTTCGCGTCTTCCTTAGAATTCGTCTTGCGAGACAAAACACTAAGGATAGTAAACGTGTACCTACCGCATGACCAGGATATCGCAAGACAGGTAATGGACTCTGTCCTGTTGCATCTTGCGAACTTCGGTGGTGAAGTTATCCTTGGGGGTGACTTCAACTGTACACTGGATTCTGCACTCGACCGCCATTCCGGAGTTGAATTCAACTCAGTGAACGCGGGACGATTGCGGAACCTAGTCAGACAGCTCAACCTTGTCGATGTCTACCGTTGGCTTAATCCAACGAATAGGTCATACACAAGGGTTTCCCGAAATGTCCGGGGTAGCTTTTCGGGTTCGAGGATAACAGAATTTACGTCTCGTCTAGCCTTCTTAACTTTTTCGTTAGTGTCACTCATGAAGCGTGTTCATTAAGTGATCACCTTCTTGTTGTGGCAACTAGCACTTTGGTCGAAAAGCGAACTGCCTACTGGATTTTCAACAATAACTTGTTGATTTCAGAGCAGTTCATTGAAGAATTCATGCAGTTTTGGCATCAATCGCGAGAATGGAAAAATGACTACGCGAACCTTAGTCATTGGTGGGATGTTGGAAAGCTTCAGATTCCATTTATCGAGACGAGATTCAATCGAAGCAGGTATATAGCATCGAGTTTGACGGCCGAAGTCACCCGGATTGGTACGCTTCTGCCCGCGCAACCAGCATTGCTCTCGCAATACGAGAGATTAAAAGAACTGCTGAGAGTACAAAATTACAAACATAGTTTGGATTTTGTACTCCGAAATCAGTTGCGCTGGTTGCGAGAGGGCGAGTCTCCGACCGAGTACTTCTTCCAGACAACACGACGACGTACCGCTTCTTGTGAAGTAGATTCGATTCTTGCCGAATCTCTGCAACTCCTACACGGAGACCAGCTTGCGGATTATATCCGAAACTACTACACACAGCTCTATGCTGTGCCGACGTTACCAACATCTACGTCCACGGATGAATTCTTCCAGTACGTTCCTGCTTTCTCCAATGAAAGTAGAGAATTCCTGGACAGATCTTTAACCCTCGACGATATGCTCACCGCAACGAAGGATCTTCGCCGTCATACCTCTCCTGGTTATGATGGTCTAACTCCAGAATTTTTTCTACGCTTCAGGAATCTTTTGATTCCAGACCTATTTGAGGTCTTCAGTTCTGCAGTGGTTGGACATACCGAATTTCCCTCAAGTTGGCGGAGATCCTTTATGCGTCTAATACCCAAGAAGGGAGATCTTCAGAGGCTGGGAAACTGGAGACCAGTTACGTTGTGCAATGTCGACTACAAGATAGTTTGCAAAGGACTCGGAACTATATTAAGCTCAGTGATAGCATCGGTTATACACCCGGAACAGTCCTACTGCGTACCAGGTCGTACTATTTACGACAACATCCCCTCGGCATACAATGGACCAATACTTGCTTGAAGTATTTAGGTGTGTATATCGGGCTCGACGGTAAAACACGTAATCGCCGCATGGCTCTGGAGAAACTTTCCGGAGCAGTGAATTCGTGGCGGACTAGATTGTTCCCCCTTTCGCTGAAAGGACGTGCAGTCGTTGTCAATTACTTGATTACCTCGTCCATCGTTCACCTCGTTGCTCGTTGCAGGCAAAAATCATTGAAGAATTTGGGGGGGGGGGGGGGAAGAAGATGGGTCGCTGAAAACACGCTCTGTCGACCAGTAGCGATGGGTGGATTGGGTCTTACGGACATGGTCGTTAAAACTCGTTGCCTTCAGATCAGAGCATTCCAACGAGTGTTCCGGTGTAATAAATTAATTCTACTACTTTTGTTTTGCCCGGTAAAGCGCACGGTTGCTATGTAATGTTGAAATTCTACGCTCGCCAAATTAATCTTTTACTTTAAGTTTTTCGACGATCAGCCCAATTTGCTTTTAAACGTTTTAACCCTGGGAGCAGCCTCAAGGCTGTAGCTCCACTGGAGCAGCTAAATTAGCTATTGCTCCAAAGCTAGAATGAACTACGAGTAAGAGCAGCTATACTAGCTTAACTCTTGTTAAATGAAACTCGGCGGATTGATTCTAACTTCAATCTGATTTATTGAAAAATTCTTACTCTATTTATATACAATATTTATGCTTACCTAACTAATGCTCTTTGGCCACATTCTTAATTGCTCAATAATTTGCGATCTTTAGTAATTAATTATTGCGAAAGAAAGTATCGTTTATAATTGCATACTTTGTTATTTTCGATGGCTCATTTACATCATACGGCGCGAGTTCATATTTCCGCTGTGAACTGGTCGCTGTAGATGCGTCACGTGCTTGTTTGTTTACCTAGTGCATTGTGCCGCTTTTCCATTGAGTAATTACTGATATGCAATGGAAGTGTCGCTGACCGCCGTTAATGTAGGTCAGGAAATTATGCACAGCACTTTGTATCTCAAGCTCGTAAAGTTTTTATTTACGTTATTGGGCATGTCATGTTATTTGATGACTTTAGTGATTTAATGCAATTTTATTCGGGGAATATATTTTGGTATATTACACCGGTTTGAAGACAGCTTGATTTCTCAGCTGTGGGTGAGTTCCTTGGGGGGTGCCGGCGTAGGAAAGCATTACTGTCTGCTTTCAGTCCGCCCAACCTATCCGCACGACTGGTCTCAGGAAATGATCTCTACGATCACGACCTGGGGCAGAATAAGACCGGCATTCCATTTGCAATGGGATCAAATTGGGTAGGGGGATTTTTCAGCTATACCGATCAGGTTAAATCCTGAATTAGTGGATTCGGTGTTCAGTAATGCTCGAGGTGTAACAGCCGATACAGGACAGCTTACAGTTCTCGGAGATATCATTGATGCCTCTGGGAACATACTAATACACCCACATACAACACAATTAAACCATTGGTTGATACAGCACGAGAGCGTTTCAGCCAACTCAGTACCAGGTCGCCTGGCACAGAGGTGGTGAACGCTTTCGTGGTGAATCAACCGCCGCACACGCCATTCAGTATACTGACATCACGTCGGCTGCGCGATCTATTTGCAGATGCGTTACCTGCAGAACACTTAGGTGTTAATAGATGTAGCGCACATCTCGGGGTAGAATTGGGAGTAATCGGAGGGGTGACTAGCAGAGTGGGTCACAGTTATCCGTCCAAACAAAGAGACGTTGATATAGCATTCAAACTGCTACATCATAGCCTCGTGCATCCAAATCAGCTGTCGCACATTGACCAGAGCGTTCAAAGAGTCTGCACGGTTTGTGGGGGTGAAGGAACTTTGTTCCACCGATACTTCACATGCCCGGCCTTGTGCGAATTGATGCTACTGGTCCGTCACTTGTGCCAGGTAATCTGCCCGCGTTTCGGCATTACTAGAACATCGTTGTTACTGGGGCCAAGGACATGCAGTTCATTTGTATTGCATGCGGATCGAGCCTGTGCAACAGGCCACTGACACGCAGTTAAATACACGTGCACTTAAGAGACACTTCGTTTTCAGGCTGAGTAAAGGACTCCGTCTCGAGTTTCTGGCAACGAACGCCGACACATTCAACTGTACCTGGCAGCCACTAGCGTCGGTGCAGAATGGTAGTCTCACTTTTCACTGGTGACAATAGGCCGCAGCCTTGTAGCATCTTGTCCACGGAGCTTCTCTCCGCTTTGGATTTGCCGCAAGTGCTGCGGGAAAGGTGATTCTCCCGTTGGGAGAGAAGAACTGAGAGGATGATGGGACCAGTTTGCAGATGTCTACGACTCTGCAGACTGGTCCCGCGGGACTCTATCGCGTTCAAAAATTTTCGTGCGTTCGTCTAGAACACTTGATGCTGAGTGTTCCGGGGGAGTAGAAAAGTGGCGAACGTCCCTGCGGAGAGCGGTTTTGCTGGCACGCAAGCAGGGGTTCTTGATTTAGTGACTTCGCCTGGTGCTGCGTCTATCAACGGGAACACTCAGTGTTTAGTGTTCTAGTTATTCAAAATTTTCGGCTCTTTTTTCGTCAATTTAGATTTAATTTAAAAGTTTTTCAAAATTCAAAGGAACTCTTCCTGGAGCTGCCACTTACCGTTATTTCTATTGTTTGTTTCTTGTTCTTATATTGTTCTTGTTCTTATATTATTCTGGTTCATACTATTACTATGGTTCTTTATTGTTCGTATTAATTTTATTGTTCTTGTTTATAGTTACTTAACCTTATTTTGTTTCCCTTAGTATACATTTTATAGGTTAAGTAGTTTATTTTTTGTATCTTTTTATAGGAGGAGGAGTGAATAGGCAACAAATCTTGGAACAGTATTACTTCCCAAAAATGAGCAGGAAGATAAATTATCTGGTAAAACGCTGTACAGTGTGCAAAGAAATCAAATATGAAAGACACCCTAACAACCAAATTATTAATCCCACTCCTATTCCTAATTACCCAGGTCACACATTGCACATCGGCATTTACTCAACAGAAAAAAAAATTTGTTCTAACAGCAATTGACAAATTTACCAAACTCGCCCAAGCGAAAGTAATTAAATCTAGATCCATTTAAGATATTAAACGACCTTTAGGAGATATATTATTTTTCTTTAGCGTACCGGAAGTAGTAGTCATTGACAATGAAAAGTTCCTTAATTCCGCTTCAATAATCTCTATGTTGGAAGATGAATTGAAGATAAGAATTTTTAAAACACCACCATACAAAAGTGAGATAAATGGTCAGATAGAACGTTTCCATTCTACCCTCTCAGAAATCATGAGGTGCCTAAAAACTGACCATACAACGCGTACATTCGAAGAACTACTCGAACGATCTGTGAACGAATATAACCATTCCATTCACTCAACCACTGGGAAAAAATCTGTCGAATTATTTTACGGTAGAAACCCAAATATAGGTCCCGAAGACTTCGAGAAGGCTCGACTAAGTAACATCGAAAAATTAAAACAAAAACAAGAAAAAGATATCAAGAACCATAATAAGAAAAGAAAGCCAATAAAAGATTATGAACCAGGGCAAACCATTTTCGTCAAACACAACCAACGGCTAGGATCTAAACTTACGATTAGATACAAAAAAGAAATAGTCAAGGAAAATAGAAATACGGTTGTTATTACAGAATCAGGAAAAACTATACACAAAAGTAATATTAGAAATTGAGCAATGTTCTTTCTTTCAGGCACATATTTCGTACGATTGCGTGGAAATGGATTGCAGGTAATCCTGACCACGAAGACTTTCAGATGATTTAAGATAAGATGAATAACTTATTGACAAAAAATAATAGACAAGTAGTAATTAATCAATTGTACAACGAAAGGATAAACAATATCACTAAAGTGACCAATGAAATCCTAAATGTAATCAAAAAGGAAAGTAAAATTAGTGATCAACTTGCTCTAAATGTTCAATACAAGATAAAATTGATTAAGGAAGAATTAGTCAATATTAGGTACGCCATTCACTGGACAAAGTCAGGAATAATAAATTCAATGGTATTATCCAAATCAGAAATCAAATTTACCACTGATATTTTAGATAAGGAGGGACTTCCTTACTCCACCCCAGAAGAAGCCTTAGACTTCGCTAGTATCAAAATAATAACTAACAGTTCATGTTTATTTTACGTTGTTTACATACCAATGACAAAAAATTAAAATTATGAGAAATTTTTAATAAAGCCAATCAAAAGAAATAATGTAATTAATGAAATTCTCTATAAGGAAATTCTAAAAGGTGATAAACATTTTTATGGCATCAAAAATAACTGTAAAAGTCTTAATTACTTATCTATTTGTAATCAAAACAATATTATAAATATTAGTAATTCTACCTGCATACCAAACCTCCTAAAAAGTCTTAAATCCACATGCAATAAAGCCAATAATCAGCACATACCTACAGTAGAAGAAATATCAGAAGGGATTTTGTTACTGAACCAATACGACGGCACCATCAACATCAAAGACATCCCCCACAGCTTTAACGGAATATTTAAATTTCACAATGCGACCATTATCATTAACGGCAGACAATTTATCTCAAAGGAAGCATCAACCCTTCAGGCTCTTCCTGCTATCTTACAGCCAACTCCAGAGGAGAACGAATATCGAGAACTCTTATCACTCGAAATGATAAAGGAGATCCAGATCAACAATACCCGCGAGGTCCAACTCTTACGCACTGAGAAGAATACCCATCAATTAATCAGTTATGGATTGATCATCATCATCGGAATTATACTAACCATAATACTTTTATTTAAAGTAATAAGAAGGAAAAACACAAAAATTTTCATACAACAGAAAGACGAAATACTTACTCATCCTGAAAGAAAATTAACAGATACATTTCTAGAAGCAGCTCCACATAAAGCAGAAGAAACAAAACAGGAAAAGGTCATTACTTCCAAAGACGAAAAAGCAGAAGGATCATCAGTAAAATCAGAAAAGCACCTAGGAAACAACAGGCGTAAATTCTACGATTCACAATTCTTCTGATCCTGCAAATGAGGACATTCGCACTTAAGAGGGGAAGAGTTAACTGCGGTAACAACGTGACTTAACGCATTTGAAAACATTCCCACGTAACATGACATCGAATCAGATTACACTATCATAAACACTTTTTCGTTCTCATCATTTGACTGAAGATGATATTTTTACCAGGAAATAGATGCTCATATCAAAATAGCAAGAAATAAATGTGGATAGAATCTTAAGTGAACATCTTGTAATTAGATTTTAAGTAGTCAGTCTGATGTTGAGTTTCAATAAAGTAACAAGCCATTTGGCTATAAAAATAAAATCGTGTTTTTTTTTATAATAACTAAAACTAATTTTATTAACTTATATTTCAGACGGACGAAAAGAAAAAAATCGTTTCATTTTCGTCCTTTCACACTTTGATGCCGAGTTGCCAAATTACATATGTCTTTTTCCAATAATAATGTTAACTTTTTACTAAAAGAACTTTCGATAAATTTTGTTACTAAGGTAAATGTACCGATTTTCGTCATAGTAAAGAATTCCGTGACATTATGTTTAAAGCTATAAAATAAGATAATTATAAGTTTTTTTTTAAGAGCTGGGCTAAAAAACGTGAATTATAATATTCACAGATCTAGATAAAACAATTTACTATATATTTTTTCCGATGATTTTGTTTTTGAATCATCTTGATTGGTCAGTCGGTGTCAAGTCGTTGTACGATGCGCAGTTGTGGTGTTTTTCCGCAAGCGGTCCGAACAGTTTTCTTAAGTTCACCAAATATAATAAGTAAGTATTTAATACATAATATTGATTTATTTACTTCGAGGAGTAATTTACTTTACGATTTATATATGTTTCAAATGGTTTTTGTGCATTTTTCTCAGAAAAATCATCTTTTTTTACTAACGGAATTATGTTCACGAATATATCTGCTATGTACACTATTCCATTATTGTGACGGAATAAGGGAATACATATGTGTGAAATATTTTGTTTTTTTGTTTTTTATCAAATATGATCAATTAATTCAGATCTTCTTATTTCTATGAATTAAGTAATTTGTATGTATATACAATGGCCGAAATTACGTAATACTATTTTGTCGACGTAATTGAGGTTGAATCAGTAACTATTTTGGACATAATATGAAAATGTTGTCTTTATTAAGATGATTCTTCATTCGATATATTTTATATTTAATGAAAGTATTTTGTACTTTGTTATTATATAATATCAATGTTATGTTTTTGTTATTACTTTTGATTAAAAATACCACAAATAAATGTCTTATTCTATTGTTTTGACTTATCACGGAATTTTGTACCAGGTATTATACATAATTTGTAATTCCGTTACCCGGCTTTTATCACGGAAGACGTACTGAAAAAAATTGTTCTTGATTATATTTAATATATTAAATAACCATGGAACCATGTGTGTTTTTAAAGCGTCCAAAACATATAAAATACCATTTCAAACACTAACTACAAACTATAACAAGAAATATACTAAACAATCCAGCGCAGGATCGCCTTCTGCTTTAAATGCAGATGAAGAAGGCCTTATCATTAAATGGATACACCATTTAGCTGAAATTGGTTTTCCAATTACCAAAGACCAGCTACTACAATCAGTAGCAAAATTAGTTCAGGCACTCGGTCGGCCAAACACTTTCAAGAATGGAATACCTGGTCGTCATTGGTATGAAAATTTTATTCGAAGAAATCCTACAATCAGTATTCGAGTGCCACAGATGTTGACCACCGCTCGTGTAGGTGCTACCGAGAAAAAAATTAAAGCCTGGTTTCAGAAAGTCGAATCGTATTTTAAAGAAAAAATGTTACTAGAAATTTTCAAAGATCCTTCTAGAATCTTTAATTGTGATGAGTCAGCATTCTATCTTTGTCCGAAAGGTCGAGGTGTTCTGGTTAGAAAAGGTGAGAAAAGTGTATATTGCAGATCAAGAAATGACGAAAACGAATGTTTGACTACATCGCTGGGCTCATCTGCTGATGGCAAATTGATGCCTGTTTTGGTATTATTTCCTTATAAAAGAATTCCCTATAGCATAACAGCGAAATATCCAAAATCCTGGAGCATTGGTCGATCGGATAGTGGATAGATGACTTGTGAAACTTTTTTTGAGCATGTTGCAAACATCTTTAATCCTTTTTTGGTTAAAGAAAAAATCAAAAAACCCGTAATATTATTTCTGGACGGGCATTGCCCTCACTTGTCTCTATCTTTGAGTCAATTTTGTAAAGACAACGAAATTATTTTACAAAATGCACAAAATGTGCAGCAAATATACACATGACCCGAGTTAATTTTCAAAATAAAAATCAAAACAAACTACTTGTAAACTCGTGCAACGTAAGAAATATAAAAATTTCTTAACACGATCGGCGTTTCTAATGAAGAAAAGTTATCAACAGCAGCACCTTTGGCTCGTTATCAACAGCAGCACCAAAGGATTAACTTTTCCTCAGCTGCTGGACGCCTTCGCGAAAAAACGAAAATTAGATGAAAATTAGTTAGTTATTACTCTTAAAATTATGAAAATATAATATACTTTTATAAAAATGTTTTGTTTATTATTAAATGAGCTTTTTAAGATTCATAAAAAAATGTCTGTGATTACCAAATTCTATTGTTAAGTTTTACAAAATCGCTAATACCGGAATAAAGTGCACATAATAACGGAATTAGAGTTTGCGTTGAATTTTATCACGGAATTACAGACATTTATAGAGTTTACGAAAATGACAAATAATAATATACAATTTAGCGTAATAAATATAAATTGTGTATCAATCATTTCATAAAAGGATTATCTTTGTGATAAAACAGTTGTTTGATTTTTACTCATTCTTAAAGAACTAAAAATTCTGCTAAAAGTGCCAAGACCCTTAACATTACGGAATTCGGTACATTTACCTTAATATCCGACTGCATTTAACTAATCTTCTCCTTAATGGAACGGACTCACCAGCTAAGTAGTACATACTCTAGTTCCAGGATTAACATTCTTGAGCCGAAATTTATCAATCTACCAATTTTAATTCAAACTAGTGAGAAAACACTAATCAAAATCTTTTACAAGAAAGAAATGATAAAAACGTTCTATTTCTTCTCGAATCACTCACACAATATCCACGATTTTATTCATAATCCAATGTCAACAAGTTTTCTATCGTTAACTTTTTTTTTTCTTTTCCTTTTCACGAACAGATGAAAAATTCACAATTATTGTAAATTACTTATTTAATAATCACAAATTACAATTACACTCTGTTTTACTCTTGAATAACTTCAGTCGAACAACTTTCTTATTTGGGATTTAGATTTCGTCTAAGCATTAAGTGACACAAATTCGTCTTCTGTTTAGTATAGTCCTAACGAATTTTTTCCGAAATTTATATTTGAAATTAAAGATTCGAGAATTTAAGCAAATGTGAATGTAGCTATGTTTGGACATGCCGCCCGCCTGGAGAGGTTTAGCAACTCTATATAATTTTCTGGTATAGGAAGTGGTGCTATTTTGTGGACGGGACGGGACGCCTGATCACTCCAGTCCGAATTTCTAAGTCCACTACTCGAACTCTGTCGTCTTTTCCAGGAATAGCGCTAAGGATTTTGTCCAACAACCATTTTTGAGGGGGAAGATTATCGTCGTGGACCAGTACCAAAGAACCAACTGCGTTAGGCGCCGCAGTCTTCCATTTATATCTGAAATGAAGAGAAGAAAGATATTCGGTAGACCAACGTTTCCAAAAACGCGGTTAGAGAACTGAAATGCGTCTCCACCTATGTACTAGTGAAAGCTTGGTGTTCGAGATATCTGGTTCTAAAATACAATGTAGTGGAGCTTGGCCCCAGAAATGTGCGGGAGTTAGCACCTCTTCATCGTTAGGGTCTGACGATAGCTTGCAGATCGGCTGAGAGTTTAAAACAGTGATGGCCAAACTCACAATACTTAATGTGAGGAATGCTTAAAAGCTTACTGTTTGTTTAATTTAGAACCTTAAAATGTTTGCAAAAAGTTATATATTTTCAGATATTGTATAATTGCTTACAAAACTTCATAAATATTACGATTTTTTTTAACTTTTGTATGCTTTAATGATTAAAAAACGCTAAAAGAGGAAACCGAATACAGCCAAACAAGTGCATATACGAATTTAAAAGCTCATTTGCGCGCGGGCATAGGTTTGGACATCACTGGTTTAGAATACCTTTTATTTGGCAACAAACTGTAGTCAGCTCTTCAAAGGTTAAAATAGCATTCTGCATGGTTCGAATGAGATGTGATTTTGCTGCCTTCACGGCGGCTTCCCATATGCCGCCGAAGTGTGGTGCCCTTGGAGGAATGTGATGAAATTCGATGCCGTCTTCGGCACACCACCATGATGTTGGTTTGTACTTCCTGGCTCATGAAGGACCTTTTTAATTCAGCTAAATGTCATCTGGCTCCCAGACGCTCTTGGAAAGAAAACAAAGGAACACGGCAATGTAAGATTTGCTCGTATGCTTACCACACATTTTGTACGTTGTAGTGAGCGGCCCGCAAAAATCAACTCCAACATTTTCAAAAGCTGCTGATCCAACCAATCGATGCTCCCCAATATTTCCTATTATTTGCTGTACCAGCTTTGACCTGTAGCGAAAACATTGAATGCATTCGTTGACAACTTGTCTACCAGTTTCCCTAGCGTTGACTATCCAACATTGTCTAATTAGCGCAACCAAGGCTTGCGAACCTGCATGGAAATTCTTTCGGTGCAAATAAGTGATGTAGGCTTTAACAAATGGATTTTGGAGTAAAAGAGGATGGTTTACTGCATAAGGAAGATTTGCGTTGTTTAAACTGCCTCCAACACGTAAAAGTTCTTGTCCATCAAGAAAGGGAGATAGCGTCTTAAGTGACCTGTTAGAGCCAAAAAATTCTCCCGCCTTTAATGATTGAATGTCCTCCGCGAACTCTCGATGTTGTACTGCCCATACTATTTTTAAAAAGCTAGTTTCTAGTTCTGTAGCATGTAAAACTCCTTTAGCCATAGTCTCGTTCCTTTTCCTTTGTTTGAGATTATGAATGAATCGCAAAACGTATCCAAAGATTCTCCGAATTTTGGTGAAACTGCTCCATTTATATATTGATTGTAAGAAAGATTCTTCAACTATACACTTGAGGAAAGTTTTTACCTTTCGTTTTTCAGGTAGATCATCCCATTTTACTACTCAATTTGGCCAATCTTCAAATGATTCATGTAAGTAGTCAGGTCCTGTAAACCAGATTGAATTCTGCAGTTCGTCCGAAGGTCGTCGCGATATTACATCAGCAGGATTAGATTTGCTCGGAACATGTTGCCAATTCGCCTTCTTCGTCGCCTCTTGTATTGCAGAGAGTCTGTTACCAACAAATGGCTTCCAATTTGATGCATTTGACGCTAGCCATCCTAGCACTATCACAGAATCGGTCCAAAGAAATATATCTTTAATCGGTGTCCTGAAAAATCCACGACATTTGGACAGTAATTGAGAAAGAAGGTCCGCTCCACAAAGTTCAAACACGGTCAAGTGCGTACTGTTTAAGAAGGTGCTACTTTAGACTTGGCCGCAAGAAGATGGACTAAAACATTGTTATGAATATCGATGCCTTTGACATACAGTCGTGGAAATAGCTATAATTCCACTAAATAAAAATGATGTCAAAACTTTGTGTTTTGAAAAACAGGAATGAAAGTTGCTCTCCCAGGATCTCTGTGCATGCTTAATCATGTTCGTCAGCAACTTTTTGAATTTTTTTGGTGTTTAGCATTTCTAAGTCAGTTTTAGTCATTCTTGCTGTGATTGCGCGCGGAAGCAGCTATAATTCCATTAAGTATTTTCGTGTAAGTAGTGGAAATTATATTAAGGGAATCACTTTATTGATAAACAAACAATTAATTTAGAGGTAATTTAAATATTTTATAAAGAAAATATAATAAATTTAGGTTAAATTTTATTCAGACATGCCACGAGGAAAATTATTAACGAGGGAGGAGTAAGCAAAAATCATTGCATTGAGAAATGCAATTTTTTCAACTCGTCCGATCGCAGAAGAGTTGGGAAACGGATGAACACACACTGGCGTAATAAATTTCCTGCGCTTGGACGAAAATTACGGGGAAAACTAGTAAAGATGGACGTCCACCAAAGCTCTCTAACAGACAGTGTCGTCCCATAATTAGGCTAGCAGGGAGAAAACACTTAAATTCTGTTCAAATTGTCAACGAACTCAAGTTGCCCGTAACTTCCAGACGTGTTCGGCAGATTTTGCACAACAGCGGGACACTTCAGTGGAAGAAGAGGTTGTCGAAACCGCCACTAAACAAGTTACATAAGCAAGCTAGACTTAAGTTCGCTAAAAACACATGTCCTGGACCTCCGAATGGAAAGAAGTGGTTTTTAGCGACGAAAAGAAGCTTAACTTAGATGGCCCAGGTGGCAGTCAGTTTTATTAGCATGACTTGAGAAAGGATGCAGAGATCGCTATGAGCCATAACTTTGGTGGTGGCAGCATAATGGTTTTGGGCTGCGTTTTGCAACCAAGCGAAGACGCCCATCTGTTAGATATCTACGAGAATAAAATCGAAGGATTATATAGAGCTTTTGGATAGTGCACTCATTAACTTCACCGACGATATTCTTGGCGATGAGTGGGTATTTCAACAGGACAATGCTGCTATACACACATCTCGCGAGACAAAATCGTGGTTTTAGAATAGGAACATTCCTGTTTTGGATTGGCCGGCGCGTAGTCCTGATCTCAACCAGAGAGAAAACCTTTGGGGTGTACTGTTTCGGCACGTCTACTCAAACGGAAGACAGTTTAAAACCAAAGAAGAGTTGAAGGAGACCATAAATCATTGTTAGCCTCAAATTTCTCAAGAACAACTTCAACCATTAGTAAATAGTAAGCCAACAAGAATATTTCACCTTATTCAGGTTAAAGGAGGAACTACGCGTTACTAAAAAATCAAATATAGTAAAGTATCGATAGTGGATTTATAGCTATTTCCATGCATAAAATTGTTTTTTTTTATAATTACTACTAATTTTTTATGAATTACTTCTGTTTTTGTTTTCTTGATTTATATTTATAAATTAAATATTGTTCCTATCACATATAACGCATTTCGTATTAAAAATTAACATTAACTTCCTTTAAATGTACAAAAAGGTTGTTGGAATTATAGCTATTTCCACGCCTGTATAAGCAACAACCATATGCTAGTGTAGAGGCATCACAAAAGCCGTGGATAAAACAAATCGTGGTATACGAAGTATGTGCAAATGTTCTAAGTCCTTCAAATAATTTTCCCATCGTGCACAGAGTTCAAAAGGAAGAGACTCATCCCAATGCAATTTAAGTAGCCACAATTCTTGTATAAAAATTTTGTTCTTGCCACTACTGGATTACCGAGGCCTAATCGATCAAATAACTTATCCATGTCTGAAAGTGTGCTCCGTTTTGTTACATTTGAAGAAGTTCGTTTGACATGAGTGTAACTGTACAAAAATTGATCAGCGATAGGATCCCATGTTATTCCAAGAGTTTTAATTATTATTTAATTAACTTGATGTTTCAGGTTCAATTACTGCAGATTCCGTATCGGCTCCGATTAAGAGGTCATCGACGTAGAAGTCCTCCTTTATTACCTTATGCGCCAATGGAACTGATTTAGCATGAATATCCGCCAAGTGGTTCTAACAGCGAGTCGCAAGGTATGGCGCAGAAGCTGTGCCGTAAATGACGGTCTTTAAACGAAAGGTTTGGAGCTCATCAGTATTTTCATCTCTCCACAAAATACATTGCAAATCTCTATCTTCGAGATATACTAGTATCTGGAGATACATTTTGCATATATCATTGGTTAATGCGTATTTCCACCAGCGAAATCGAAATAAAATAGAGAATAAATCATCCAACAATCAATATGTCGTTCAAAGAGATTTGCGTTGATGTTCGGCAAGAAGCATCGAACACTACTCGAAGCTTGGTGGATGAGCTACATATGTGGACGAAGAACGCAACTATGAGGCATATAATAATGATTTGGTGAGAGAATGTGTGGTGAAATAAGCTCCATGTGACCCAAGGACTGATTCTCCTGCAGAAATTTAGCGTATTTCGATTGTAAGGTTGCGTTCTTTTGCAATCGTTTTTCAAGTGAGAGAAATCTACGCTTAGCGATGTCAAACGAATTTCCTAGAGATTAGACTGATGTTTTTAAAGGCAATTTAACCATAAACCGGCCTTCTTCCGTCTTCTTTATCGTATAAATAAATTGCTTTTCGGTATATATGACTCTGATTCTAGACTTTCTAACCTCCACAATTTTTCAACAAATGAATTGAGATTGTCTTCGGCTTGTACTGACTCAATAAGAGATGCTACATTACAAATATTTGTTACAGCTGACGAAACCGTGTAAGTTGCACACACACACACAGTGTTTTTTGTAGGATGGGAAGATTATTTAAAAGTTTAACACAAAGCAGAGAGCAGTTGAAAGAATTTGTCAGCACCAATCAGCATATCGATAGGTTGCGGCTTGTGAAAGTTAGGACCTGCTTATTCTAAATTGGGAGGAATTTTCCAACTTTGTACATCTATTTCTATTTCAGGCTGGAGCTCAGTAATGGATGGCAATATCCACATATTCATGTCCATATGGAACTCGTTGACTCGCGACTTTACTTCTGATTGGGTTTCATATAACACCTTAGACACGACGTCCCCCATTCCGCTAATATTAGCATTGATTCGATTACGTTTTAAACCCAGTTTGTGTGCGAGATCGCTTGTGATAAAATTCAGCTGCGATGCGATGAGTTCAGCAGAGCTCTAGCAAAATGAAAACAGCCAACCTTTTCCTTAATTCTCACCATTGCTGTGGTTAAAAACACATGTCCCCTTGAGACCTTTGGTTCTAAATCTTGTACTGCTGAGCAAAGGGTTTAGCTCCTTCAAAGATTTGACTTGCCCAGTTGCTGACGTGGTTGCAGCCCTTTGTCTTATATCAACGATGTTTGACAACGAAGTAGGAGTTTCGTGAGGGAATCGGCGCAACAAAGTGTGGTGTGGGCGGAAGCATACTCTACATTTACCTGAAGCTTTTAATTGTATGTATCTTTGTTAAACAATTGAGGCATAAAGAGAATCTTTTCGCAAGTTCGAAGCGTTCTAAGACGGACAATTGTTTGAATTGGAGGCAGTTGCCCATACTATGAGTTGTGTCAGAGCAAAGCACACGTATCAGTTCCAAGTGCATGCAAGGCACAGAGATGAGCACTGATTTAATCAACTAAAGTACGCAACTGGCTGGCGGAACCTTTAGAAACTTTGGACAAATCAAAGATTTCAGAAATATGTTCTTGAAATATCAAACAGTTATTGTCAAAGCGTTCCTTTAACTTATCCAGTGCTTGAGTATAAGTGACAGCAGAAGTACCTAACGATTCTATTGCCCGAAGCGCTGGTCCAGTTAAACAATTTAGTAAGTGAGTATATTTTTCCGTGATTGATTTTTCTGGATCATCGTGCATTAATTTGTAGAATGTTGCTATAAATTTAGGGTATTCGGAATATTTGCCTGAAAACTGAAGCAGTTTTAATGGCGTTAATTTTGCTTTGGATGTAGAGGGGACTACCAAGGAAATGTTACCCTTTGACATGCTTAATCTGCCCGTGCTAGACATTAATGACAATATTTTCGATTTGACTTCACAGTACAGATCTTCTAGATCACCTCGCATAACACCATTGCTAAGATCATCTGGTGTGAGTTTTTCTATGGTCGTTTGATTTGAAGTTTCCAATATGACTCCAAAATTCCCAATCTAGATTCGAGCTCTGTTACACTTAACGTGTCTGCCTTACTATTGACGTATGTCTTTATTCGCGAAATGCAACCTTTAGTGTTACCCCGTAACTTTTTTTTAACTCATCAAGTTGCTGCTTAACCTCATCTGGTACTTGACTCATTTGGTATAAATTCTATACACTATTAATAATCAAGCTGTTATTGAGTAATTCAACGAAGCGAAAAATAAAGTCTGTCAATTAATTATATAGTTAATTATAATAGTTTGTACACGATATATACGATTATAAATAAGTCTTTTTGTTTGCCTAATATATTATATAAATTCACTATTAATGTATATGTTTATAATCTATGCTCTGATATTAAAACCACTGCACTGTAAAGTTCACTGATCAGGAAGTAAACTATACAACAAATGATTTTTAATTTGATCACAATTAGTTCGATATTAATATGTTTATTTAATATTTTGTTGTATTGAAATGCATGCATATAAATTTTGCAAATAAGCTTACCGAATTCAATACCAAGGTCAATGCAATGTCAATCTTTTACAACATGTGCTTACCATATGCAAGAGTACTTATGTAAATGTTATAGCTGAAATCTCCAAATTAAATTAAAATTTAGAAATATTAAGCATTACTTTGGTTTATTAAAATTTCCTGTATTGATCCCCAGTCACCTGCCGGTGCAAAGTACAGACCATGTGTGATGTACCTGGAATTTCCTATCATGAAAATTTGCGAAATTTTTCGAAACGATGTAACAAAATATCCTTATTTTCAGCATTAGTCCTTTCTAAATTACTTATTTTGTTCAATATATGTTCAATAGGCACTCAAATTAGTTCAAAGTTCACTAAACACCCGGTTATGCACACAACTAATTTAACAGTTTATTGTCTCAACAACGAATTAACTTAAACTATTTATAACACCTGTCCTGTCACGGTCGCCAATGATAAAAAAAGTTGTTGCACCTTGAATTTAAGAAAAACTAAATTAAACTACAAATTTCACTATTAAATCTAAACTTTAATAGTCAGAGCAACCAAAGCACGTCTTTACTGTGTTATGGTCATAGTGAGTGCTGCAATCTAGGAGAAGGAAGGTTAATGATAGAACAATATACAAAGCAAACTTACTTGTTCGTGATGTGCTGTCCACCTGTTATGATTATATATCTGGGTGATGCTGCAAACGAAATTCATTTATTTCCAGATGGTTAACAATGCCAAATAAATACCTCAGGAAATATATATATAAGAGGTCGAGGTTGCGCACCTTCCCTAGGCTCATGATCCAATGAGTTGAAATGCATTGAACAAGAAGATACCAACCAATTGGATGAATGGAACCTAAAATCAAAATGAATTATCAGAATGGACCGTATTATTGAATGGACGTGAAGACAATTTTTTTTTCCTGAAAGAGTTTACATTATGAGAGTAATGCAAACAAATGAAAATCTTAAATACACCTACCTATTAGTAAAAGATGCCCATAGATTTCTTATGAATTCAAAGACGTGCTGGACCCACCTGGAATAGTTAAGATTATAGATTTAAGTTTGAGTTAATTTCTTATTCTTATTGAATAGCTTTACAAAGTAGTACTTGAATTTAATTAATTAATCTTAATAAGAAGTAGTAAGATTGAAATTTATACTTAAAATGTCAAGATGTTGTGAAACGGCCAAGAAAGTACATGAACGTTACAATATGTAAAAGATAAAGAGTAGAATTAACAAAACTTATCTGTACACTTAAAATAACTATATCGATAAAATATAATTACCTGTATCCAATTATCTCCGAAAACTGCTCCTAAAAAGAGTATTAAAGAACACAGGAGTCTTTAATAAAACCATAGAGGTTATGTCACATAAACGAAAATAAACACCTATAATTCAACTTACCGAAATGTTAAATATATGATGTTGAATTTTATTGCGAAATGGATCATCGTACATTTAAGTTAACACACACATATGCTCTTTTGTACTACACATGTATATATATATATATTTTCTCATTTAATGTATTGCACTCTTTCTAATTTGAATACAAAGCATTGTCCTATTCTAATGTCCATTCTTGAATTAAACGCTCATCAGTAAAGACGTGTTCATTTTATATAATTCCACAAAACCTCAACAGGTTATGGGCCCAGTACGCGAAAATAAATAAATCTGATGACTATACAAGAATCGTTTTTCGGCTTATTTAAAATCGTTTATTTTTGTCGAGTTCCGATCGCAATTGCGGGAGAATTTTTTTGAGACGAAAAAGTACAAAGCAGTGTCGCGTCTTAGTTGTCGCCACGTGTAATCCGTCGGTAAAGCAAGACAAGGCACGTGAACGTGAAAATGAATTATAGCGAATACATCGCGAAAAACTTGATGAAGACAACTATGAGTCCTGGAAGCTCCAAATGCGAAGTGTTTTAGTATTCAATGATCTTTGGTGTTTTGCAAATGGAGATCGTAAAAGGTCCACGGATGCGACTGAAATTGTGTCATGGGACACAAAAGACTCCAAAGCTCAGGCGTTAATTTTTCTAGGAGTGAAAGAAAATCAATTGGGATACATAAGAAAATCGACCACGTCACACGAGGCGTGGAAGGCTCTCGAAAAAGTGCATACATCCAAAGGGCCCACGAAAAAGATTGTGCTGTATAGACGTCTCTTTCAGATGAAAAAGGCACCGGATCAAAGCATGGTTGAAAATATTCGAAATTTTCAAAGTAATGTCGATCAATTGGAGGAGGCTGGTATAACAATACCCAAAGAATTGTTATCAATTATGTTCCTTAACACACTACCGGACGACTTCGAAAACTTTTGCATCGCGATCGAGGCAAGAGATGACTTACCTGAAGTAAGTATCTTAAAAGTCAAATTATTAGAAGAGGATACAAGAAGAAATCAGAATTCAACAGAAGGCGAGAATAGAAACACACAAAATGCATTATTCTCGCAAGTGAAAAACCGTTCGAAAGGCAAAACATATGCGGCAAGTAGTAAAAATCGACAAGGGCCAAAGTCCAACATGAAATGTTACAGTTGCGGAAAAGTAGGTCACAAAGCCAGTGAGTGCCGAACAAAGTAAATCGCTAGAGACAAAATTGATAAATTTGAAGCGGCAATGTCATCTGTTTTAAGTGGATATGCCGATGACGTCATGGAAAGTGATTGGTGTCTTGACAGTGGAGCGAGTGCGCATATGTGCAATGATGCAAATAAATTCAGAAGCTGGAGTAGCAAAGGCCGATCATCCATAATAACGGCTGGGGATGACACGTTAGAAGCGCTGGGAATAGGAAATGTGGAAATTAACGTTAAATCAACGAATGGTGAACATGTAAAGATTAAATTGCGTGACGTTGTGTTTGTACCGAAACTAAGGCATAATCTCATATCAATTTCGAAAGCAACAGAAAATAATTTCGTAGTGACCTTCGAACAAAATTTTGCTATTGTGCGACAAAATAATGGTACAATTCTTTTCAGAACACTAAGAAGAGGAAAATTCTACACCGTTCAAACGTATCAGAAGGAAGCGTTGATTTGTTCAACGGAAAGCGGCAATGTAGATTTACTTCGATGGCACCAGAGGTTAGGACATTTGAATTTCAAGGACGTCAAAGCATTGTAAAACAACAACTTCGTAAAAGGACTGAATGCACAATTTACCGAAGCAGATGTGAAGTGTGTAGTTTGCGAAAAGGGAAAGATCTGTCAAGCACCCTTTCACTCATCAAGTGAATTGGACGATGAAATCTTAGGTAAAATTCATTCAGACATCTGTGGCCCAATGAATGTAAGATCGTTGGGCGGAGCAAAATATTTTGTGACATTTATTGACGATAAATCTCGTCATGTTGAAGTAGTTTTCCTAAAAGATCGAAGTGAAGCTTTTTGTGCTTTTAAAAACTTTAAGCAACGAGCGGAACGTGAGACAGGAAAGAAAATCAAACGTTTTCTAACCGACAATGGCCCGGAATATCTTTCAAGCCAGTTCAATACCCTTTTAGAGAACGAAGGCATCCGACGGCAACTCACAGTTCCATATACACCACAGCAAAATGGGACCGCTGAACGTTTTAATCGAACGCTATTGGAAATGACAAGGTGCATGTTAATTGAAGCAGATCTCCCAAAGAATCTATGGGCCGAAGCAGTATTTGGAAGCAAAGCAATCGCTCCGGAGAAAGGGCCACGGAGGACTAAACTTGACCCGAAAGGAAGGGAGTTCTTTTTAGTGGAATATTCCCAAGAGTCCAAAGCGTATAGACTTTGGGATCCCAAGACCAAAACCGTTAAGAAAAGCCGAGATGTAAAGTTTTTTGAAAAAGTAGATCCAAAGAATTACTTATTAGTAAATAATGAATTGTCTAAGCTCTCACATGACAATCTTATGGAACCGATGGAATTAGGAGTATCTGACGAGGTCGAGGATGAAGAACTTCAAGCAGTCAACAAGAAAGAGGATGATGACACGCAATAAGGCACAACATTATCACAGGCAGAAATACAGATAGAGCCGAACGATGAAAGTCAACCTGAGGAACCTCACACTTCGCTATCTGACAGGAGCAGTGAAGAGGTCGAGGAAGAACGAGCAATTTGGAAAATATTGCGCTCGGGGAAAAAGATTTGGTCGAATGAGGTAAATTTTGTAAATAATGACATATTAACTGACCCGTTATCTTTTGAGGAAGCTATGAACAGAAGCGATCGAGAAAATGGGTAAAAGCAATGAACTCTGAGCTACATTCCCTAAATAAAAACAAAACGTGGGAATTTGTTGACCGACCAAAAGATAAGACAATATTAACGAACCGTTGGGTATTTCGAATTAAGCAAAAAGAAGATGGCTCAATTGACCGATATAAAGCAAGGCTTGTAGCGAGGGGCTGTGAACAAGAAGCAGGCATCGATTACGACGAAATTTTTGCTCCGGTGGCAAGGTACGAGACCATCCGCACACTCTTTGCCGTGTGCGCAAACGAAGCGTTACATTTACATCAGATGGATGTCACTACCGCTTACGTGCAAGGTGATCTACATGACGAAGTCTACATGGAATTACCCAAATATCCCGGAACTGATGGTAAAATCAGAAAAGTGTGCAAATTACTTCGCCCCATATACGGATTAAAGCAAGCGGGCAGGCAGTGGCACACGAAGTTAAGTGATATTCTGAAAAAGCTAGGACTGAGACAGGCTACATCCGATCCTTGTACAGAAGCGAAACCGAACATGGAAAAATAATCGTCGTAGTTTACGTAGATGACTTGTTGATCGCATCTAATAAAGAGGATTTACTCGAATCAACGAAAAAGGCTTTAGCTACGAAATTTGAAATTAAGGATCTAGGTATGGTAAGGAATATTCTCGGCATGAATGTAAACCGAGAAGGAAGCACCGGAAAAATCGAGATTAATCAACGAAGATATATTGAAAAGCTACTGGAGAAATTTAAGATGACAGACGCGAAGTCAGCACCGACACCACTAGACAACAGCCAGATCATCAACAAAGAAGATTATCCAACGCCTGAGGAAAAAGAGGAAATGAAGAAAAAGCCGTATAGAGAGCTTGTGGGATCATTAATATATCTTGCAAACGCAACGCGTCCTGACATTTCTTTTGCGACCAGTTACCTAAGCAGATTTTTATCCAACCCGACCAAGAATCATTGGGGATGCGGAAAGAGAGTATTGAGGTACCTGAAGGGTACTATAGACCTGAAGCTGACATATCAACGGACCAGGGAAGACCTTCATGATTACGTTGACTCCGACTGGGCAAGTGATGTTAATGACCGAAGATCTTGTTCTGGATACCTACTCATTTTGGCGGGCGGTCCTATATGCTGGAAGGCCAAAAAGCAACGTTCTGTAACCCTATCCACAATGGAGGCCGAGTATATGGCACTGTCCGAAGTAACAAAGGCAGTAATACACCTGAGAAGACAACTCTTTGAAATGGGAATGACTGAAATTCGCAGCAAACCAACAGCAATACTTTGTGACAACCAAAGCGCAATTCGGTTATCAAAGGACAGCGTTCAACACGACAAGTCAAAGCATATTGACATCCGCTATCACTTTTCTCGTGAAGCGCAGCAGAACGGGGAAATTGAAGTCAACTATACACCAACTGGTGACATGTATCAAATATATCTGCAAATATTTGAATGAAGTTTAGTTTTATGATAAGTAGGAAATGTACGCTGATAGGAGGAGTGTTGAATTTTAATGCGAAATGGATCGTCGTACATTTCAGTTAACACACACATATGCTCTTTTGTACTACACATGTATATATATATTTTCTCATTTAATGTATTGCACTCTTTCTAATTTGAATACAAAGCATTGTCCTATTCTAATGTCCATTCTTGAATTAAACGCTCATCAGTAAAGACGTGTTCATTTTATATAATTCCACAAAACCTCAACATATGAAATTGGACTGCTTCAACCCAAGGAATATGTGGCAAAAACAATTCAGAGCAGGAAAAGATTAAAAACACAAATTAACGACACGAGGAAATCGCTGTCAAAATTAATATTTTGACGAATTTCCCACACTTCCTGGCCAAGCAGAAAACAAATAAAAGAAGAGTCCTTGATATGTGAAGTGAGCATTTTGATAGTGAAAGTTATGAAAGTTTTTAAATTAGTTGTTCTTTGAATTATTTTCTTTTGGAAGTGTTTGAAATTGTGTTTCTTATAAATATTTTCATTCTTCATCATATTTCATAATGTTAAGAAATCTAAGTACATAGCATTTTAATTCTTTAAACCTTGTTTATACCTCCAAAATAAATTCATTTCTTAGTGCACAGTAAGCACTTATCTAATTTCATTTAAAACCAAAACTCAATTCTTAGTACTCAGTAATGATTTCTTTTAATTTCAACCTAGAAATTCAGTTTAACTCTTGTATTGAGTATCTTGCATGGAGTGTTTTTTTTGCTCCATACATTGTATTTATCGTAAGTAGTCTTATCATTTAATTGTAAGAATTGTATAAATAGTTATGGCATAATAAAGAAAGGTCTCTTTTGTATTCAGACTTCAAGGTCAAAGTTAAATTGTATGCTCAGTTGTTAGTTGGTGCTACAAAATTATTATTTCAAGGTACTTAGGTGTTGCACCTATAGTACTACACATCAGGAGTAAAGGTGATACACCTTGACTCAGAAATTACAGCGAAGAAGCAAAGGAGCTATTTCGCTATACAAAATACATTGTTGATCCCGACGTGATCTCTTCGCAAGAATCACGTTAATAAATACATTGGATCCACTTAGTTGTCAACAAAGGCATTTGAATTATGGAAAATCTTCTAGATTCCCAGGCATCACTTGGGGAGCAAATTCAAACCAATTACCGCAACTTTAAGAAGGATCCATACAGTCGGAAGAGTACAAGAAAGTATTTCGCAATACGGTTGGAATCGTTTGAGGCATTATGGACAGAATTTCAGGTTAACCACCAACAATTACTTGAACTACAATCCGTTCAGGAAGATAACGAATACTTCATCAGGGACTATAATGCTACGATTAAGCAGATATATATCCAGTATAAGGAACGTTTAGTTCAAGGGTTAGCAGCAATCGATACAGCAAGCATCCAACTCCCAGCTACCAAGCCAAGTGCACCTCAGGCATCACCCAGCGAAAATGCAAGCCTCACTGGTCCAAAGGATGAGGCAAATGTGCAAAGGAGATTGTCACCCCCAACGGATGGTAATGGTGATAGTCCTCCACAAAAGAAGTTAACAGCCAAGGTGCGTTTTCAACTACCACTAATTCATGACAATTCTGAATTAGACCAACAAGAAGAAGTAATTCTAAGGGTGCGTAGACAGCATCGCGCCATGGCAACACTCACTCGAATATTAAAGGAAGTCGCAAATAAGGGGAAGAGGAAGTTCATTCACGAGTCTACTACGAGTTGAAGATCCAAGCAATCAATAAGACCTTCGATACCATATCAGAGATCGATCATCAGATCTGTGAAGATACCATGGAAGCACCCCTCGATTACACAAGGGAATTATACGATAGTTTATATGATTGGGTTCAGGAAACTCTTTTGCATCTGCATGAAAAACTGGAAACCAGAGGTGCTCCACCACCAAACAGGCAGCAGGTACAATCACAGTTGCAGCTGCCTCGAGTTACTCTACCCGTTTTCGACGGTGACTATACTAAGTGGATACAATTCCACGATCTCTTCGAGCAAGTGATATATTCAAGAGAGATCAGCAATACGGAAAAAATGTTTTCTCTCATAAGCAATCTCAGTGGTGAAGCAAGTGCGTTGATAAAGCATCTACCAATATCAGATGCTAATTATACCACCGCTTGGGATGCCTTGTACAAGTTTTACAATAACCAAAGATTGTTATGCACGTTACTCAACAAGTTGTGGAATCAGCCAACTACACAATGTCAGTCAGCAGCCTCGA
Source organism: Leptarthrus brevirostris (assembly GCA_964036015.1). NCBI lineage: Eukaryota > Metazoa > Arthropoda > Insecta > Diptera > Asilidae > Leptarthrus > Leptarthrus brevirostris. The sequence continues at coordinate 76,695,936 of OZ038375.1, forward strand.
TCAAACATCTCCACGATGTAACTCACAAAACCATCCTCGCTCTAGAAAACATAAAGATCTTCACCACAAACTGGGATCCCATGTTAGTGCACTTGATCATCAGGAAACTTGACAAGACGACACACACGTTGTTCGAGGATTCATTAGACTCACCAAGAGCTCTCCCCACTGTTAAGGAATTATTGGGCTTCTTAGAGAAAAGGTTCCAGACACTAGAATCTCTTGGTAGCGAAGGCTACATATCTGGAAGAGAACACGGAGCCAACAAGAAATTCCAAGGACATTCACGGTCATTATGCCATGCATAGTATGCAAGACTAAGTTTCATCCGCTGTATACTTGTCCAGTGTTTTTGGCCCAGTCTCCATCGTCTCGCCACTACACAAATTGTGTTTTAACTGCATGAAGAGCGGGCATCCAGTAGCGGAGTGCAAACTTAGAAGTTGCACCAAATGTTCGGAAAAGCATAACACATTAATACATACAGATTCCGTTTTAAAATCACAGCCTATGCACAAGGCGGCAACTCAAGGAAAATCGGTAGCAACCTCATAGCTAACCATCAACAGCGATGGCACAGTTCAGAATTCAACGGCATTGACTACTCAGAGTACAGCAATACGGCGAAACTACGTAATGCTAAGCACGGCAGCAGTTGAGGTGAGCAATGGTAAAGGAGAACGGTTACATTGCCGAGCCATCCTGGATTCAGGGTCACAGCTGAACTTAATCACTGCAGAGCTATCAAGACGATTAAACCTGTTCGAAATTCCAGACACAATGTACGTTCAAGGAATAGGCAAGGAACGGCAGAAGACCCATCATCGAGTGCAGTTACAACTACATTCAAGAATAAATAATTACTCCACACCACTAGAAGCGTTTGTTCTTCAGAACATCGTATCCAAACAACCCGATCACATGATAGAAAGCAAATTATGGCTCATTCCACAAAATGTACCATTGGTCGATCCTAATTTCAACAAACCTGGCACCATTGATCTCTTAATCGGAGCTGAATTCTATTTTGACTTCATTGCAGTTGGGCAAATCAAACTAGAGAGAAATTTACCAACCCTTCAGAACACTGTATTTGGATGGACCTGTGCAAGGTGGACAGTCATCGTACGCGTTATGTGGTATTTGCAGTGAGGATGACAGAATCACGGAGCAACTCAACAATTTCTGGAAATTAGAGGAATTCGATTCAGGAAATGAAGCGTGTACCCTAACAAGAGCGGAAGAAAAATGTGTAGAGCACTTCAATCAGAACATCAGAAGAAATGATCAAGGCAGGTTCGTAGTCAAACTACCATTTGTACAAGATCCCAAGGTACTCGGAGAGTTCAGAACTTGCGCTCTCCAACGATTTTATTCTTTGGAAAAGAGATTTCTTCGTCAACAAGACATCAAGGAGCAATATATTAAGTTTATGCAGGAATATGAAGCTTCGGGACACATAAAACAGACGAGATTGTCTGAAATAAAAGGCCCACACTACATTTTGCCACACCATTGTGTCACAAAACTACATAGCAGTACCACGAAATTGAGAGTTGTGTTTTACGCATCATCAAAAACGTCGTCAAACCTCTCATTAAATGACATTCTATGCAACGGCCCTACCACACAGGACGACTTGTTGTCCATATTATTGAGATTCCGAATTCCGAGGTTTGTTTTCACCGCCGCTATAGAGAAGATGTACCGGCAGGTCGAAGTCGCGGAAGAAGACAAACTGTATCAATTGATTGCTTGGAGAGAAGATCCACATCAGCCACAGAAGTATTTCAAGTAATGCACTGTCACTTACGGACTATGACCAGCTCCATTCCTCGCTACCAAGTGCTTGGAATATCTTGCGAATGAAGGAAATCTAACTCATCCTCTGGGGTCTCAAGTACTAAAACGAGAGTTTTATGTGGATGATGTTATGAAAGGATCAGACAGCTTGGTTGAACTACTCGAGGTACAAAAACAACTCAAAGAACTACTGAGAAGCGGTGGACTTAATCTCCGTAAATCATCCACAACTGTTGCAACACATTCCGCAGGAAGACATTGAAATCGAATTGCAATTCAACAAATATGAAGAGGAGTCCATAAAAACACTTGGCTTAACATGGCAACCAAGTTCAGACATATTTCGAATTAAGACAAACTGGAAGGATTCAAAGAAGGTTACCAAAAGAACAGCACTTTCCGACATTTCGCACATCTTTGATCCACTAGGATTCATGAACCCAGTCACTATAATAGCCAGAATGTTCATTAGGAAAATTTGGTCTTTAAAACTGGATTGGGATGCTTCATTCCCGCAGGATATGTACACCAGCTGGTTAAAGTTTCGTGAGGAGTTGAAGCTCCTGAAAGACATTAAAATACCAAGGCACATAGCATCTGGCAAAAAATTCAAAACAATTCAACTGCATGCGTTCCCAGATGCATCCGAAACAGGATATGGAGCTACTGTTTATGTCAGAACAACACATCAAGATGGTATTGTTTTGGTGCGTCTACTTTGCGCGAAGTCCAAGATAGCTCCAATTAAAACTGTAACATTGCCCAGATTTGAGTTATGTGCCTCAGAATTAGCAGCCCAGCTGATACAACGAGTGTGGAAGAATATTAATCTACCTAACCTAAAGGTGTATTACTGGAAAGATTCCGAAATAACATTAGCGTGGATCAACTCAGAGTCGTCATCTTATCACACATTCGTTGCCAACCGCGTTGCAGCAATCCAGAGATTATCTAATCCAGAACAATGGAGACATGTGTCATCCAAGGAAAATCCAGCCGACATCGTTTCTATAAAAATGACACCAGCCAAACTCATCAAGTGCAATTTATGGTTTTATGGTCCTCAAATTCTACATGGATCGGAAGCAATCTGGCCACCGCAACCTACCAGAAGGGAGGTAGATGTCGAGAGAAAAAAAAAACAAAGACCAGTCATTCCGGCATCAACAAATGAGTCACCATGGATCGCCAATATAAATCACCGGAACTCATTCCAAAAACTCCTAAGAATAGTGGCCTACATGCTACGATTCACACAGGGCCTAAAACGACAAGAAAGAGCATTGTCACTTCAATTTTCAGCCAAGGAACTAGACGAAGCACTTATGCTGGTCATTGCACAAATGCAGAGAGAAGAGTTTAAAGATGAACTAAATCAACTCCAAAGGGACAACCATGTTAATATAAATAGCCCACTAAATAGTCTTTGCCCCTCCCTGGATGAACGAAAGATTATACGAGTCGGAGGACGTTTGGAAAACTCAAAACTAACATACGACGCCCAGCATCCAATTTTGTTACCATATTCTCATCCCTTGACAGTCAAGGGAAAGAACATTGCGAGAGCGGTAGTACAGCACTGTGTGCGTTGCAACAAGGTCAAACCAAAACTGATGACTCAACTGATGGGTTACCTCCCAACAACCAGAGTGCAGCCTGCTAGACCGTTTATCAATGCCGGTGTAGATTTCTGTGGGCCAATACAAACTCACTTTAAACTGTAAATTGTAGAAATCTCTACTGTGATAACGCGACAAATTTTGTCGGCGCTAGAAACCAACTCCATATACGCCACAGATTTAACGCGAAAAATCTCTGCATTTTGTCAAGAAAGGGGTACGCATTTTCACTTTATCCCTCCTCGGGCTCCACACTTTGGAGGTTTGTAGGAAGCTGCAGTAAAATCTGCAAAAACATTGCTGCAAAGATCAGTGGCATCAGCTCAGCTTACTTTCGAAGAACTATCAACGGTCACCGCTGAAATCGAGGTCATTCTCAATTCCAGGCCCTTAACGCCTTTATCTGCCAATCCAAATGATTTTACGGCTTTGACCCCAGGTCATTTTCTAATAGGTGAACCAACAACTGCAATAGTTAACCCAGAAGCAGTTCCACAACATGTAAGCTTGCTCAGAAGGTGGCAATTAGTATCGCACATTAAACAGCAAAATGGTTACGCTGGTCAAGGGAATGCCTCTGTGAGCTTCAACAACGGCACAAGTGGAACCAACAGGGCAAGAATGCCACACCTGGAATGATGGTTCTGGTGAAGGTTGACAATCTGCCTCCGTTAAAATAGCAGCTCGGACGAATCGAAAGGTCTATACAAGGAAAGGACGGATTAGTGCGAGTTGCGGATGTTCGAACTACCTCTGGTGTCATAAGTTCACAAGTTCGCTCCATTACCAATCGAAGAAACAAAAGAATGCAAAAACTCCAATACCACAAATCAACCGAACCAACCTGAAAGGGTACAAGGTAATCAGCACACGCCACTGCCCACAGAACCTGAGACTCAGCCTAAGGCAAAGAAATTTCGGCCATCGGCAAGCTCAGCCATAAGCATGCTCTTGCTGACATGTTTTATTCTGCCTATTTTTGGAAATTCACCAGCTAAGGTTACACCGTTTAACTCACAACCGGGGATATACTTTGAGAATCTCGGCTCAGCAAACTTGGTCAGTAATGAGTGGTCATTAATAGTATATTACGACATGGCAGGATATTGGAAGGAGGCCGAGGTAATTAACGTCAGCATACACAAGTTACTCAATTTTTGCAATTCACTAAAGAATGCATCAAATTCTGATTGCTCTGTTATCACCAACCAGCTTTCTCTAATGGGAGACGAACTCGTTTACAGTAATGAATTGTTACAACCTTCCTCACATAAGAGACCAAAACGAGCTCCACTCAACATAATTGGAAATATTGCGGGAGCGTTGTTTGGAATTCTTGACTCCGAGTATGCGGAAAAATTATCAGCGACTATTGACCATATACGAACCAACGAGAATCATCTGTTGAATTTGATTAAAAACCAAACATCCGTGATCGATTCCACTTTAAACGTGCTGAAACACGATTGAGAAGCCACAGCCAATCAGTTAGAAACGATAAAAAATAACATTAAGACAATATCCAACCAAGTCATGTCAGAAGAAATCTACCAGCAGAAGGCGGCAGAGATGTTTTCTACATGGGCAATGCAAATAACATTAATGATCATAAACTATCGCCGAACTCAAGCAGCAATTTTAGATGTGCTAATTGACACTCACCATAGGAAAATCAACCCCCAGCTATTATCCCCACGCAACTAAAAGAAGAGCTCAACACTATAAAGGACCACTTACCATCAACACATCATCCCAGCTGAACTACAACTAGCCTCCGAGATACTTATTCCGTGGCTAATGGTCATCTACGAGGCTTGCCTTAACCTCACCTATATTCCATCCTCATGGACGAAGGTGAAGGTGGTTTTCATCCCTAAGGCAGGAAAAGCCTCACATTATAAGCCCAATGATTTTAGGCCCATAAGTCTCTCCTCCTTTCTGCTCAAAACCTTGGAGAGACTCCTAGATATCTACATTAAAGAGACAATCAATCATTCCAGGTTGTCTCTCTCGGAACATGCTTATACTAAAGGTAAGTCCGTAGAGACAGCCCTACACGAACTTACCACAATCATAGAGCATTCGCTATTACAGAAGGAATATTCACTTGTAGCCTTCCTTGATATTGAGGGTGCTTTTAACAAAATTAGATCAGAAGCGATAATGGCATCCTTGAGGAGGCTTGAAATCGACGACCCTCTCATCAAACTTATTGACCTCATGCTAAAAAGCAGGGTCATTATCTCCAGCTTAGGAGGATCCAATATCCAAAGAGTGGTAACCAGAGGCACCCCTCAGGAAGGAATCCTTTCACCACTCTTATGGAACCTAACTCTAAATGAGTTGCTCTTAGACCTGGAGTTATCCGGTCACAAGGTTATTGCCTACGCCGATGATATTGCCCTGGTATGTTCAGGAAAGCACCCCAATACACTGGCTGAGGTTTTACAACACGCCCTCTCCAAGACTTCATCATGGAGTGATGGGTGTGGTCTAGGTATAAACCCTAACAAAACAGAGTTAATACTCTTCTCTCGGAGGCATAAAACACCTCCTATTAATTGCCCTACACTAGACGGGGTTAGGCTGGAACTGTGTAACCGGGTTAAGTACCTAGGTTTAGTCCTAGATAGAAAACTTACCTGGAAGCCTAACATCCAAGAAAGAGTACGGAAAGCCACAGTAGCGCTGTACTCGTGTAAGAAGGCTATAGGGAAAAGATGGGGTATGGAACCACGCATTGTGAATTGGCTCTATACAAGTGTCATACGGCCTATACTCATGTATGGGGTTATTGTCTGGTGGCCGGCACTAAATATAGCAACCCATCTCAAAGCAATGGACAACGTTCAGAGGATGGCAGCACTGCTGATTACAGGTGCCCTGGGTACCACACCTTCCAAAGCCCTGAACACTATTCTCCACCTTCTACCGTTGGATCTCTTTGGTAAGCAAACCGCAGCGTCAGCCGCCATTAGGCTTAACTCAATCCAGACCTGGAAGCGAACTGATTTCGGTCACTCCAAAATATTGCAAAATAAAAATGCCAGCAATATCGACTACACCTCGCCCAAGCCTTTCTTCGGAGCAAAATTCGATTCCTTCTTTCCCACCAGATCGGAGTGGGAGAAAGGTCCTCCCCAATGGGAGAACTCAGTGCATCTCTACACTGACGGCTCCAAATTGGATGGCAAAGTGGGTGGAGGAATCTTCTCGGAACACCTGGACCTCGATGTCTCATTTCGCTTACCTGACTACTGCAGCGTGTTTCAAGCAGAAATCACGGCTATAAAAGTAGCTGTGGACCGCCTGAATCAACTAGCGCTACCTACAGGAAATGTATGTATTTTCACAGATAGTCAGGCAGCAATTAAATCCCTTTCGGGAGTATACACAACCTCTAAAACGGTCATAATATGTCGCTCAACACTAAATGACATAGCTGAGCACCTGAAAGTGCGGCTCATCTGGGTGCCTGGACATAGTGATATTCCGGGCAATTGTAGAGCCGACGAACTAGCTAGAATCGGTACCACACGTCCTGATTCCGACATTAACCACCAGCCGGGTAAACCACTAGCTACATACAAAATGGAGCTCTCACAGGAGGCTCTCAAGACTGCAAATAACAACTGGCAAGAAGAACACACCTGCCTGATTACCCGACAGATATGGCCAAAGCTTGACCTTAAGCGGTCAAGAGGGCTTATCCTACTCGGACGCAAACAAATTAGCACTACAGTAGCCGTAATCACGGGTCACTGCCTCATAGGTAGACACGCCGATAGGCTGGGCGTGCCCTCAAACGACTTCTGTAGGAGTTGCCACGACGAGGAGGAAGAGGAAACCATACTTCACCTCCTCGGTAACTGCCCGGCCCTAGCCAACCGTAGGAACCGGTTTTTGGGCTCCCCCTTCTTCAAAGAGCTAACCGAGCTAGGCTCCATAGATGTCAAAAACCTGACTCGATTTATCGGGAGTTCAAAATGGTTCCCGACGATGAACTAAGGATTGAACATCCTTCACAACCCAGTCAAAAATAATTTTGACTTCCCGTGAACTAGTTCCACTAGATACAAAAACTGGTTCGGTGTACAGGGGACAGAACCCTCCTATTCCTTAGGTAATTTTATGGGGTTGTAAATTTCAAGCCTCAACGTGGTAGCACAAAGGGCCTCTTAGGCCTAAGTGTGCCTTCTTAGGCAGCCACTTTAACCTAACCTAACCTAACCTACCATCAGCACTCAGGTTACCTACAAAACCAGACAATCTCCTTCAGCTCTACAATCTCATGAAGATTCAAGGACGTACAACAACAAAATACGTGATATTTAAAATAAGACTTCCCCTCTTTGCCTTCGATGAATACGAATTATATAGAATTATTCTGGTTCCGGTAATAATCAACGGAAGTTTTGTAACTATCAAGTCGTCAGCAGAATTCTTGGTTATCAATCTTCACAAGGACAAGTATTATCCGCTCAGCAGCGAGGAATTTCATCTATGCAAAACTATCGGAGAATCAGAACATATGTGCACACAAAGACATCCGATATACCGAAGAGGTGCTAACGTCAGCTCCTGCGAATTGAGCTTCATAACACACGCTCAACCTTCCAAAAATGTGAGTTAATCAATGCAGAAGGGCTACCCAAATGGATTCAGCAGTACAACCCAAACAAATGGATATATTCAGTAAAAGAACGCACGAGCATTACTATTGTCTGTGGCACCAACTCCCTTCAGCAAGTTTTGCAAGGTGCAGGAATCTTGGGTATCGAAAACAATTGCGAAATCAGGCAAGATTATCTAACTCTGCAAACGCATAATACGTATCCAAAGGCAATGAAATCATCGTTCAACCCCACACAAAATTTCACCGATTTCATATATCCGGAAGGCTCTGCCCCCACACTCAAACTTCCAACGGCTATGGACCAGCATTATCGTCCCGATGATGAGCAAATAAAAAAGTTGCAGAAGCAAATTCAGGAACTGAGAAGGAATGAGGTATTGCCACAGCAAATCTATAGCAATAACTACCATGAACTTGCCCTTGGATACGCAGCGCTCCTAATTGCAATAACAATCGCATCAATTTTGCTATACATCACATATATTGCATCAGAAGACGACATGATTCATCTCGAAATGCACCAATTCCTGTCCCGTGAAAATCGATCATCAGGCAATTTAATATAGATCCGGAACTAATCAGCCAAGATAGTTGCCCGCAAGCTGGTCAAGGCGGGGGAGGATGTTAAGAAATCATAGAATTTTATTTCTTTAAACTTTGTTTATACCTCCATGCAAGATAAATTCATTTCTTAGTGCACAGTAAGCACTTATCTAATTTCATTTAAAACCAAAACTCAATTCTTAGTACTCAGTAATGATTTCTCTTAATTTCAACCTAGAAATTCTTCTCACGCTAAGCAAGGCATCTCATATCAGTCAGACAAAATGTGATGCCCTGCCGTAAACAAAAATATTCACGTCAGTTTAACTCTTGTAATGAGTATCTTGCATGAAGTGGTTTTTTTGCTCCATACTATTTATACATATTTATCGTAAGTAGTCTTATCATTTAATTGTAAGAATTGTATAAATAGTTACGGCATAATAAAGAAAGGTCTCTTTTGCATTCAGACGGTAAAGAATTGTGTTTTAATTCCGACTTGATTTCTCCTCAAGGTCAAAGTTAAATTGTGTGCTCAGTTGTTAGTTGATGCTAAAAAATTATTATTTCAAGGTACTTAGATGTTGCACCTATAGTACTACACATCAGGAGTAAAGGTGATACACCTTGACTCAGAAATTACAGCGAAGAAGCAAAGGAGCTATTTCGCTATACAAAATAAGTAGTATAGAAATGGCGGTTCTGGACCATGAGAAAATCGAGCCGAAAATGTGCTCAAAATGTGCTTGCCGATTCTGGGACAGGAGAAAATCGCGCCCAAAATGTGCTTTGCCGATAGGGTATTCGGTCTTGTAGGCTACAATTGAGAGATAAGGAAAAGAGTTAAGGCTTGTCGGCCATCTTGGATTTTCGGTATTCGGTCTTGGAGGCTACAATTGGTCTTCTTCTTCTAAAAAATGTGCTATGGCGGTTCTGGACCATCAAAAAATTTGCTATGGCGGTTCTGGCTCATGAGAAAATGCTATGGCGGTTCTGGCCCATGAGAAAAAAATCGAATCTTGGATTTTGAGTATTCGGTCTTGGAGACTACAATTGGTCTTCTTCTTCTTTGGTTTGATGATGGAAAGATAAGGATTGTCGGTCATCTTGGATTTTCGGTACGAAAAAAGTATGAAAAAGTAAGAAGAAGAAGCGAAATGACCGCATTTGTGGCTCGAGCTTTTTGTGTCGGCTTGGGTAATAAGGCTTTTTAGATTAACCTTGGTTCGTGCTGAAGATAAGAGTTTGTTGTTTTGAGTTTTTAATTACGAAGTACAGCTTTATCAGCTAAATGAAATAACATGATGCGAATTTAATTGGAAAAACAGAATATTGCGTAATAAAAGATTTCACCACTTTGAGTAAATAGATGAAGATTATTTTTAATTTCGTTTGCAAATTCTTATTTCTATGATATCATTTGTTTTCAAGCAAGTTTTAACATGTTTTTCTGGTCGAGCTGTGATTGATAAGCGAGCTGGTGACTGCGTTGAAATTAATAATTTGGCGGCAATGTTAAGGTCGTTGGATGATAAGGTTTTGTAGATGAACCTGACCTCGTGCTGAAAATAAGAGTTTGTTGTTTTGAGTTTTTAATTACGCAGTACAGCTTTATCAGCTAAATGAAATAACATGATGCGAATTTAATTGGAAAACAGAATATTGAGTTCTTGTATAAATATCAAGCGTTCTTAGGTAGTCTTTTAGTATTCATAGTGAAGTCAACCAGTGAAATTCTTATACTTAAAATTCGTGCTCTAAGTCAGATTGAAATAATAAAAAAAAAATTTTAAAATGTATCAGCAACCGATCAACGAAGCAGTCATCGAAGACTTCGAAGTATTGGAGGAGTTAAATTCTGCAAATTTTAAGCCTGCACTCGCTGTTAAAGATATGGAAGAGTCTCAGAATTATAAAATCATAAGCTGCAGAAGAACAACAACAAAATATGGACCCAGGATCCTTTTAGAACTGGAGAAGCACCATGTTTTTTTGCCGCCTAGGTTCGACGCTAAAATTTCTGAGCATACAATTGAGAAAATGAACGATGGAGGCTTCTTTGTTGAAAGGAAAGCAGCAGGTGGCAGCTATTTTAATTTAATGTTTTCTAAGATAGCACCTAGCACTGGCTATTATTTAAATTTATAAATAAATAAATAAAAGTACTTTTATTAAATATATGATTTTGTTTCATTTTACCTCCTTCAATTCTCTAGCTAAAGTTAAAAAAGTCCAAAAATTTTGCTTGATTGAGATTTGAATCTGTAAAAAAAATACTTCAACAAGTCGCCAGCGGTCTAATAATTTCCTAATCTAGCTGCTGAACCGCGGGGTCAGTGGAGTACTTTTAAAAGTCACATTTCTTAAGAGATTTTGAATGGATGCTATAAATACCTGTACCTTCATCGATAAAAACGTCAGTCTAGAAAGATGTTTTGGTCTGAAACCGTAAAGGCAGACAGTAAATTTTGTGTCTGCGAAGGAGGGTGGAACAATTTTAGAATTGTTAATGTAAGTGTGGATCCTAATGATGTTTTAGAAGTATACATGACTCCAGAAGATGGAAAAAGGAGTCTAATATTACGCTTGAGATCTGGCGAGCCGATTTCTTCCACATTTCATTTTGATTTTAATTTTACGCCCTGGCAGCATGTAAAGTTAGGAGTCTATGGTAATTGAATTGGTATAGAATCAAGCAAATATCTCTCCTTATATTGATTTTAAGAGGTGACATTGTATTGGTTGGTGAATCACAAGATCGCACAGTTAGATATAAAGCTACAAATCATTTCCCCAGGAACTGTCCCTTTGGTGATGAGGATGATTGGAATTGGAATCATCCTATGAAAATTAAAGTGGAAAATAAAAAAATTGAGGGGGATGCTATAAATATATCAACATCATAAAATTCATTTAGTTCTTGAGTTCAAGTCAACATATTAACATTAAAAATGGCTAGACGTTCAGCAAGTCTTTTGCTTTTATCACTATGCATCTTACACATCAATTGCTTACAGATTCCGTTAAGTGTAAACCTAATGGATCAAAGTAGTAGCAATTTAGATTTTGCACTAACTCTACCCAATAACGATACTATACAAATTGGCTTATCTTTTAAATTGATGACTTACAGTAACGCTAGCAATCCCAAAGAAGATGTAGTTTCTACTTCAAAAGAAAGTAATGACGAGCGAATTCTTACTACCACATCAAGGATCACTACGAATGATAATCCTAAAAAGAAATTTGTGTCTATTGACGAGGCCATCGAAGGTTTCAGGCAAGAACTATTAAAGAAAGAATTGGATATTGCAGGAATTATTGAGAGCAAAGATATCTTTTATAGGCACTTTAAACTTGAATTCGATGACAAAACTATGCTAACCATTCGTTGTACATATGCCAGTAATTACGTAACTCGCTCATTGAAGATATCATGCTATGAATATCGCGAGTTTGAAACTGAAAGAATTCTAAGTAGTGGTGAAGTAGAGATGGTGAAACAAGTTGATGCTAATTATAAAATCGATGTGGAATTAGTGAATTTGAGAGGAATGAAACAAACATATCAAATGAATATTTCTAAATAAGCAGCTATAAAAGAAAGTCTAATCCGTTTTTAAGTCATTTTAAAATTATTATGGAGTATCTTCATACAAAAATAATTTGTATAATATTTGCAATTTAATTGAACTAACAGATTATAATAAACTTATTGCTGAATATAAAAAGCGAGATTTATTGACTCCTGCTATCAAAGAGGTTATAAATGTAAAGCCAACATCATTTTCCATTTATTTATATATATTATAATTATTTTTTTGATAGAACGAACTTTTGTTTAACGATTATCAAAAGCATGGGAGGTTCTTTCTTAAGATTGCTAAATCTGATTCAGCAGCATATAAAGAATTCAAGGATATTTGTAGGAGTTTGCATATTCAAGATGTTTTGCTTTTGCTACAAAAAGAAGAAGAGAAGACCAAAGTAGTTGGAGAAAAAGTAGTTCAATTCAATATCATCCCAAAGATACATTTCGTTCCAATATACGATCGTAAGGGTCCCTGGCAAACATTTGCGTTGGACAGATTTCGATTTCAAGAGCGAATTCGAAATATGAAGGATATTTTGGACCCCATTTTATTCATCTCGCATAGAAATAAAATTTATAGGTTAAGATTTAAAAATTTCAAATAGAATTGTAAATTGAAACTAAAGTATTTTTAATATAAAATATATATTTGTATAACAATATTATAATACATTATCTTTCTTAATCCAAGAGTTGTGTTTTGATGAAAATCCGAGCCATTTAACATAAACTTTATCTGCGGTTCTCTTCAATATTTTTTCTACGAGGTAAACATCAGAATTATTCGTCTTTTGGAGCTCCATTTCATAAAAACTTCCCTTTATTGCGGTTCCTTCATGGTCTTCCAAGAGATATGTTACAGGATTCGTTATCTGAATTTTTGTGATCTTGAAGATCTCTGTAGTCCAGTTTGGTGTATACCCTTTTTCAAATACATGTTTATATTTACTAATGCGAACAAAGTCTCCCATCTTAAATTTTGGCAAATGAAACGTCTTTAAATGATTGTAAACTGTTGATAGCAATTTTTTCTCATTCTGCATCACGTGGTCTCATTTTTATAGTTCGATGATTACTTGAGTTATATTTTACAAGTAATTTCTTAACCATATCTATCCATCGGTATGAGCCCTGCATACTAAACTCTTTCCACATCATGCTTTTTAATGTTCGATTAAATCGTTCAACTATAGATGCTTTGAAATGAGCTATTGAAAAACTCTTTTCCATCATCAGTTTGCAAATTTGTGGGAGTCCGACCTTCTTTTAGTATGGATTTCATAGCTTGAGTAACTTCGACACCAGTCTTTCTTTTAATAGGAATTGCCCATGCATATTTAGAAAACCCATCTATTACAGTTAATAAAAAATTATGTCCATTATTGCTTGTAGTATAAGCACCCATTTCAACTAAGTCGGCTTGCCATAGATCATCTATTCCCTTAATTATAACACGTCTTCTTATGAAATTGTTTCTGGCTGGCTTATGAAGCTCATTAACTACTTGTGTTTTATTCATTTTGAAATTGTCAGAGATTCTACATTAATTAACGCCTTTAAAGTGTCTTTCATTTCTTGTATATTTAGATCTATATATTTCATCAACTTCTCATTAACGTCAACAATTGCTTCATTTGCATATAATTCGGCTGCTCTCTTCAATCGCTCTTGCAGATTCGTAATTGTTTCATTCGTATACAATTGACTAGTGTTTTTATCTTTTTCACTTGTTATATTGATTATGTTGTATAACTCCTTTAATTCTCCTTGTAGTACAGCACTTTCCTTATGTATTTGCTCAGTTAGATTGTTGCTGACTAACTGGATTTTTTCATTAACGTAGGAATTACTTAAATGTATGATCTTGTCAGCTACATCGTCAACATATGTTTTATTGGTTGCATCATCCCTATCTAGAGGGCTCTTAAGGTATTTCAAATTTTTAAAACTTAGATTGAAATCTCCACTTTCAGTGAGCTTAAAGCCCACGCCACTTAGACCTTGTATTCCTTGTTCCCCTTGAGGACCAGGTTCGCCTGGTAAGCCTCTAGGACCACGCTTGCCAGTAGATCCTAACTTTACCTTTTTAGAATATCTCCCAAACTTGTCGACACTCATTATTACATTAAAACTGAATATGATTAAAGATGTTATTTATACTATAATGCCGCCTTCTTTTAACTCTTCAATAATTGATATAATTTCATTGTTGTGATTAGTATGCCCAGCATTTTGTGATGCTATTAAAAGACGAAGTCTATCCACAAGTTCATTAGGATCATTCCAATAAACATAATCAATATTATTCTTGGGTATATGCATCAAACCCTTGCCTTCATGAGAAACCAGTTTACTTATAATTTCTAAGTACTTTAAAGCTCTACTTCCTTTTATTTGACCAGCCGCTTTATGGTCTCTTTTATAGGCGTTAGTTTCTTTTAAGATAGCTTGATAATTTTCCAAGTCATCCTTACTATACAAAGTTTTTGCAGGTTGTTTCATAAAAAGCAATTCACATAGACCTAGCGTTATTTTATACGATTTTCCGTTAATAAGGAAAAAATCTTCCTCAATTGCAATCTTGGAATTTCCAATTTTCCATTCGTTATCATCATCTAAATAAACTCCATAAGTGTTGTCAATTATCGGGCTTTTTTTAAGATATAGTTCTAAATATTTATCAACTTTACCGCTTGATAAATTAAGAGGAGAATCTCTCTTTTCCATCAAAGTTCTAGAATGTGTAGGTGTTGCAAACTTATCATCTTTCGACATTAAGGAATAATCTGAACGTTTTATAGGTGTACTGATCGGCTCCATTTTCGGAAGTTTCATTTTAGGAGTAAGCTTTATATAACTATAATCATCATCATCATCATCATCACCTCCATATTCATCTTTAATTTTAGTCTCATGCTTTGCTTTTGTTATGAACTCATGAAGTGGTTTTGTTATGGGCTTAAATGTCTCCTCAAGACGAGTTTCAGTTTCAACTCGTCCAGTTTTCACAGCGCGAAATTTCTTCTTAATAGCATTTCTAGTTTTGATAAGATTTTTTAATAGTTCGTCTCTCTTTTTAACCGTCTTTGTAATGAGATTTGAACTGGTCTGTGAACTGGGTTATACTGATCTGAATGGGTCTATGGATGGCTCTTATCAGGTCTGTGAACAGCTTTTGACAGCTCCGTGAAAAACTTTACCAGCTCTATAAAATAGCTCAAACGGGTCTATGAACAGCTTTACCAGGTCTAAAAACAGCTCTTATTAGGTCTATGAACAGCTTTACCAGGTGTATGAACAGCTATATCAGGTCTACTATCAGCTTTAACAGGTCTATTACCAGCTTTAGCAGGTCTATGAACAGCTTTAACTGATTTCCTTCACTAGATCTAAATTTATAGCGAAATGTATGTATCGATTCCTTTTCGATAACGTCCTTTGTTCAACAAACTATCTTTATCGATAACTAAAAAGCCATAACTGTCCCTCCAGCAAACACTGCAAATACTACGAAATTTTTCGAAGGTCATGTCTGTGTTAACATGATCATTATATATATGCCTAAGATTCATATCATCTTGATTAAATAAAATGAGAAAGTTAGCGTTGTCACTTATTAAGTGCTTCGGTATATGGGTGTAAGTCTGACAGAGATAGAAACTATCAATATTATTATGTCGACCCATACAAAAATAATCACGTATGTTATTTTGTTTCCCACATGCTACAACATCGAAAATAAAAATTGAATTCTGTTTGGCTTCCTGTGGAGGTATAACTTCGCAATTATTAGAAAATGGGTAGTACCCAAGACCACTAATAGGGCTTATCAACTGCTCCAGATACTTATATTTAGGTTGATGTAGTGATTTTGAGTAGATGTAAATATTCTCGAATTTAAGTCCATTCGGATGTTCTATAAGCCCAATCATAAGATTGGTTTTACCGCAGTTTGAAGGTCCCACAAGAATACCTCTTATATTATTAGGTATAAGCGAGCTATGTCTTTTGAATTCATTTGTAGATTTAATATCAAGATTTTTTATTGATAAAGAGTCCTTCTGCTGCACGAACTTCATTATTAGAACTAAAATATTTATTACACAACACTGAACTTTTATATCAGTCATCAACTCAATGTGCTGTTGTGAGGACGTCTAAAAGGTTTATCTTATCAGTGGAATGATTGATCATTCAAAGAATCAAAATCGTTCTCGCCAACGTAAATGTCGAAGAGGAGGCGGTTTGCTAAATACAGCAATTAGCAATTTACCATTTGAATTTCATTTGCCTGGATATCAATATTGCGGTCCTGGTACTAAACTACAAAAAAGATTAGCAAGGGGTGACCCTGGAATTAATCCTCTTGACGCAGCTTGTAGAGATCACGATATCGCATATTCTCAACATAAAAATAATCGTCATATTGCTGATCGTATATTATCCGGTAAATCTTGGGAACGAGTGGCATCTTCAAACGCATCCCTTGGTGAACGTAGCAACGCCTCGTTTGTAACAAACGCTATGAAGGCGAAAGTAAAATTTGGAATGGGGTTAAGAAAAAAACCTAAAATTCGCTCTAGGAAGCCGAAAAGAAAATTAACTCTACAAAAAGGAGTTCATGAAGCAAGAAATATTTTAAAGTTAAAAAAGCCTGATTCCTTAAAAGAAGCTATCGGTCTTGCACTTGCTGCTACTAAAAGTGTATTTAAGCGAAAGAAGAAGGATGTAAGACCCCCTCGAATTATTCCGATTCCAAAGGCTGGAGGAGTGCTACCTCTAATTCCTATTTTTGCTGGTCTTTCAGCACTAGGTGCTTTAGTGGGAGGAGTATCAGGTGTCGCAAAGGCTGTTAATGCTGCAACAAATGCTAAAGAGCAGCTAAAGGAGAGCAATCGACATAATAATACGATGGAAGCTATTGTATTAGGAAAAAATGGAAGCGGCTTATATTTGAAGCCATACAGAAAGGGACTTGGTCTATTCTTAAATCCACCTTCAAAAAACGTCTAAAACTGCTACCTAATCGAGCATTAAATGAAATCAATTTATATAAATATGCGAATAATTTACCACATTTTAGAGGTGTTTTTATGCTTGATGCTCTCCCCAAAAAGCCTAAAAAATATGAGTGTGGAATAGTAAATTTGGACTCTATATCAGGTCCTGGTAGTCATTGGGTAGCATATTACAAAAGTGAATCCGAAAAAGAATACTTTGACAGCTTTGGAAACTTGCAACCACCAAAGGAAATATCAAGCTATTTAGGAAAAAACATTGTTTACAATTATAAGTCTTACCAAAATTATAATATGATAAATTGCGGTCATTTATGTTTAGAATTTTTATATAATCATTACAATAATAATAAGTAACTATAAATTTAATAGTATAATTATACATTGTAAGATAACAACTATAAATAAACTTTACATAAAATAACATCTGCATTTCACTTTGAGCTACTATGTCATTAACACTGACTTTGACTGGGGATTCATCTGTGCTTACAGTTGAATACTTTCCTCCGTTGAACTTAAGTTCAATAGATATCTAGTCAGCATTTTGGCAAGTCCCTCTTGAAAGTAATTCCAAACAATTTACTGCCTTTACTGTTCCCGACAAGGGACTTTTTCAATTCCGTCGGATGCCGTTTGGGTTAAGTAACTCACCAGCGTACTCGGACTCGGTACTTTCAGGCGAACTTGAAAATAAAGTCTTTGTGTATTTAGACGACGTTATTATCGTCACGCCGACCGTCGAAGAATACAAAAGAATATTGCGAGATGTTCTTGAACAGCTTTATCAAGCTGGCCTTGTAATAAATTACGACAAATGCGAATTTTGTCAGGCGGAACTCCGATACCTTGGCTATGTTGTGGGAGAAGAAGGTTTACAGGTCGATCTCGATAAAGTAAAGTGCGTATTGCAAATCTCAAATCCAAAAAATGTTTTCGAGGTTCGCAGATTTGTCCGTATGATTGCGTGGTACCGGAGGTTCGTATTTTAACTATCCATTTATTATACACACGGACGCATCAGGGTACGGTTTAGGTGCGGTATTAACTCAGCAAATTGATAAAGAGGAGAAAGTAGTAGCATACTTGAGTAGCTCGTTAAACAGGTTCTAACGTAACCACTCTACCATCGAACGAGAGTGTCTTGCAGTGCTATGGTTAATAGAAAAACTTCGACCCTATGTTGAGGGCAGCTACTTCACGGTGGTGACAGATCACGCCTCGTTAGTTTGGCTCCAAAACTTGAAGGACCCCACAGGAAGATTGGCAAGATGGGCTATGCGCCTTCAACAGTATAATTTTAATATAGTTCACCGGAAAGGCAAGGAAAATCTGCTGCCAGACTGACTATCTCGTTCAGTCCCGGTAGTTGATTGTCTGCAGTATAAGGATGAAAGGCAAGACAAATGGATTGCAAAAATGATAATTAAAGTTACAGACCATCCCGATAAATATCTAGATTGGAAGTATGAGAATAATATTTTGTGGAAACACTTTAGCTGCCAGTACCCAAGCTTAGGGATAGGTGATGTTTCTTGGAAGCGGGTTGTTCCTAAATCAGAAAGAAATGAGATTATTTATAAAGCTCACGATATACTGACGTCTGCTCATTGCGGTGTTAAAAAAACTTATCACCGGGTATCGCAACGATGTCATTGGCCCAAAATGAGGTGTGACATATCCTCTTACGTAAAGCAATGTCAAACTTGCCAATCAGTGAAGCCCGAACTTAAGAAACCAATTTGTGTTGAGCTTATTGGTCCTTTGCCAAAATCCACACGCAGTTATCAGTAAATACTTACTGTAGTAGATTCATTCAGTAAATTTCCAATGTTGTTCCCTATGCGAACAGCTAGTAGTAATTCAATTTGCAAAATTCTCGAAGAGTATGTATTTTTATTATTTGGTGTGCCGAAAACTTTGATTTGCGATAATGGGCCACAATTTAAGAGTAAAGAATTTAACTCTATTTGTGGGGAATATGGATGCAAAATAACTTACAAAGCATTTTACCATCCCCAAGCAAACCCGGCCGAGAGAACAAACCAAGTCATCAAGAATATGATTCGTGCTTACGTAGCGGAAAACCGCAGGGTGTGGGATGCGTACATAGCCAAAATAGCATGTGCAATCCGTACGTCAGTGCACGAGGTTTCAAAATTAACGCCGTTTTTCGTTTTTTTACAAATGGAAAAGCATATAATTATCAAGAAAGCGATGCAATATTCGATGCTAAAGCTAGGTCCAGGGCTTTAGAGGATTTGAGAGTTGACGTGAGAGCAAGGTTAGTTAAGGCAGCACAGAGAGCCAAACACACTTATGACCTCCGTCGCAGGGATCAGAAATTTTACGCAAACGATAATGTCTTACTAAAAATTACGTTTTATCGGACGCTTGCAAGTACTTCAGTGCCAAATCGGTGCCTAAATACATTGGTCCATTTAGAATTGCACGAGTTGTTTCGCCATGGACGTATGAATTAGAAGATAACACGGGTAAGCGCGTGCGTATTTGGCATTCCAAGGCGTATCCTTCTAATGTTGATAAATAGGTACGTTCTAGTTAACTATTAATTTTGATGCTCTTCTGTGGGTTTTGGTAGTTTTCGCTTTGAGGTATTTGCGTCCTTCCTAAATATAGACTACTATAATCGTTCATATGTATATTAGAGTTAACAAAGCAACAGGAAAATTTTCTTTTATATTTTTTGCACTATTGCAACTAATCTACTCACGGTGTTGGGATTACACATTTGCGTGAAGTCCAGTGGTGGAAATGTTCGAAGACGGGATAGTTCTTTTACTTTTGTTGAATAATTGTTTTACGACTCCTCTGGTATCTAATTATTTCGTTAGACTAAATATATAAAGTTTAAAAATTGGCTCCCCATTGAAGTGGTTATTGAAGTCTGGAATGGTGAAGTGCTACAGAGATTTCTTCAAAATCTCCCGGAGGAAGGGGAGGCAATGTTACGGTCATAATGAGTGCTGCAATCTAGGAGAAAGAAGGTTAATGATAAAACAATATACAAAGCAAACTTACTTGTTCGTGATGTGTTGTCCACCTGTTATGATTATATAGCTGAGTAATGCTGCAAAAGAAATTCATTTATTTCCAGATGGTCAATAATGCCAAATAAATACCTGAGGAGATATATATATATATATATATATATATATATATATATATATACATATATATATATATATATATATATATATATATATATATATATATATATATATATATATAAGAGGTCGAGGTTGCGCACTTTCCCTAGGCTCATGATCCCATGAGATGAAATGCATTGAACAAGAAGATACGAACCTATTGAATGAATGGAACCTAAAATCAAAATGAATTAACAGGATGCACCATATTATTAAATGGACGTGAGGAGAGATTTTTGTTACTGAAAGAGTTTATATTATGAGAGTAATGCAAACAAATCAAAATCTTAAATACACCTACCTTTTAATCAAAGATGCCCATAGAATTTCTTATGAATTCAAGGACGTGCTGGATCCACCTGGAATAGTTAAGATTATAGATTTAAGTTAAAAAATTTAATTATTTTCAACAATTTTCAACAATATTCAACGAACTGGAAAACTTTGATGGCGTCGCTGGAAAATAGCAAATAGTGGGCGAAAACAAATAAAAGAAGAGTCCTTGGTATGTGAAGGGAGCAGTTTGATAGTGAAAGTTATGAAGGAAAGTCAGTGAAAGTGGAAGACAAAAGTTTGAGTCAAGTGTAGGTGAAGAAATTATAATTTTGATTTGAGGACGAGAGAAGCTGCAGAGAAAGGTGAAGGAATTAAGATTTGGAAGAGGAAAGGACGAGGGAAGCTGTAGAGAATTGGGCTAAGTCACCTAGACTGTCAACCTGTGCAAAATCAGAAAGATAAGTTTTGTTTTATGTAATTAACAAAAACAAATTCAAATTGTTGTAAATGTCATGTGCCTCTTCTCTGTGATTTATAATCAAGGATTAGGTGGTGACTGTCAACTTTTTAAATTAATTGTTCTTTGAATTATTTTCTTTTGGAAGTGTTTGAAATTGTGTTTCTTATTAATATTTTCATTCTTCATCATATTTCATAACATTGTTTTTTTGTGATCATATAAATTCGATATATAGAGTGTTATTCAATATATAGTAATTTAAGTTTATGAATTTATGAAACCTTGAGTTTTATTACTTTTTTTGCGCTTATGCTATTCGAGTGATTTGAGTTTGTGGACTCAATCAAAACACAACAACAAGCAGCTTTCAACTCACTGAATACAATCTTCAAAGCGAATTTATGCTAGCGGTTTAAATATATCCAAGAACAAACAAAATGTAACTGTGATACAATGCAAATGATTTCTGATATTTACAAACAAAACTGTGATATTTACATTTCTGGTTAATTGCAACTAACAATTTATATTTGAAATTAAAGATTCGAGAATTTAAGCAAATGTGAATGTAGCTATGTTTGGACAGGTATGACAAATTGAATCCAAATCACTTCATTGAAGCTTTATATATTCGGTTTTCCTTGAAAATGTTATCTCATCTTATAGAACACCTTCAAGCACAATATCAAGATCGCAAGCAATATTTTGAACCGGGGCATAAATGCATTTATCCTTGTTAACTTCTCACATATAGGAAGTTATTGTAATGGGTCCGATTTTCAAAATTTTTAGTTTTAATTTTTTTTTACATTTCAAAGTCACCATAGTGTTTTACGCATGTTTTTGAACACATGTGTGTGTGTGTGTGTGTGTGTGTGTGTGTGTGTGTGTACGTACGTACGTTCGGACCCACTTTTTTCGACAACAAAATCTCGCGAACAAAAAATGATAACGACTTCGCTATGGTGCCATTCGAAGCGTATTATTGTCAATAAGAGCTGAAAGAAATTTAATCAATTTCGGTTCAGCCGTTTTTTTGTTTAAGCAAAAAAACTGAAAAAAAAGTTGATTTCAGACTTTTTTGAAAAGGATTTCTTCGATGTAATTTGTTCTGATGACGATCGGGACATCAACAAGTCGGATAATAACAATTTATTATGAACAGAAAGTGTTTATAATGATGAAAAATTGTTTATAACAATAATAAATTTATAATTATAAAAAATGGTTTTACCTGGTTGAAAATTGATTATGAAAATTGGAAATTGAATACAAAATTGCAGATTGTTCATAGCAATTGAAAATTCTTATAAACAATTGAAATTTTTGTTACCACAAAAATTTTCTTTTATGAATAAACTTTGTTTATATCAATTAAAAATGGTCTATAACAATTAAGAATTGTTTATCTCAATTATAAATTGTTTATAACCATTCAAAATTATTAATAACAAATGAATTCCAAACAGAGTGCATTTATTTGGTTTTCATTAAAAAATAGTGCTATAACGGAATAATTTTTTAAAAATTTTTTTGCATCTAATTACAACGAAATTATCATGATAAATTAAATTCATTAATTTATTTATTTATGTATTTAAAATATTAATTTTTTAAGTATTTTTGAATGAGATACAAGTGGGCGAAAGTTTTTTTTGAAAAAGATTCATCTGATCTAATTGGTTCTGATACAACTCGATACTTAAAAAAAAAATCCAGAACTTTTATAGTTTTTTGTAACATTAAAAAAATGTTTAAAGAAACCATAAATAGTTGATATTAATGATAAATAAAACGATAAATCGAATAGTATGAATTTTATTGAGTTTTCACTTACTCGTAATATAATTGAATATTGTTAATAACAATTGAAAATTGTTATTAACTGGGAAGTTGTTCGTGTGGACCTCAGGGGTCGCACCAATTATGCGACACCCAGAATCTGCACACCACGCTTTGCACTTTTATCTTGAAAATTTTGGATTTTAAAACCTTTTATAGATAAAAATCCAAAAACTGCAATCCTCCTTTATCCGATCAACAAAACACTACACTCAATAGGGATGGGCGATCTTCGATTCGATCTCAAGAGATCGATCTTTAAGCCTTCGATCTGCCGATTTTTTAATCGATTTTACGTGGGACCGATTCAGCCCGAATCGATTTATTTGTTTCCGATTTCGATTTATTTAAGACGTACCAAAAAAAACAAGCTAAGTCGTGATATTTTTTCATTTTATCTTTCATGTGTGTAATAATCCGACAAATGTAAAATTTTTTTTAAATAATCGTAATTATTAGGTGAATGCGCTTGTGATCGCTATAATATTTTATTGTTGTGGCTTGTTATGTTTTATTTCTGGTTTGGTGATTCCACAATGAGAAAGAAATAAGTTATTTAAAGAAAAATCTAAAATAAGTGATATTCGATTATGCGATTTTAAGTTTTTATACAAATTAGTTTTGGAATACACGATGCAACTTGTAATTGCTTCGAAAGTTAGTTGGATTTTGTATACCGACATCCTAGATGTAATGCATATTAGTTTTTTTTTATCCGACGTGGCTAAAGCCGGAAGGGAATTAGAGTAGGGGAAGCTAGAGAACAGCTCAGAGACTGAGTGGATTATTTTAATTTCTTATTAAAAGCTCACGGGGAGACCTGGTCTCGAACCTGCGACCCATGGGATGGTGGTCGTACCGCTCAACGAATTGACCCAACTCCGTTTACGCGGATTTGCCACATCAACAAAGTAGAATATAACTAGTGGAATAGACAAGTTTGTATACTGTCACATATAATCCTAGTAATGAACTCATGTGGAATACACGTAGATGCGACGTAGATCTTAATCTCCTGAAAGAAGCATAGATATCTTTTTGAGTTCTGCCCATTTTTACTCTATCAAAGATTTGACACTTATTAATAGTTTTTTTAATATAAAGTCTCAGATTAGGCAGATTTTACACTTTTAAAGTAATGTGGATTTAGACATTTACGCAATGGTGAATTGTGTAAAAAACCTTTCCACAATAAATTAAAAAGACGAAGAATTTATTTTGCGTGCTTTAAAATCTTAGATAGCCTTTTATTAAAACATTTTCATATGAAAAGTGTGTAAGTGTTTTCGATCACAATTAGCATTTGAATAGTAAACCAGAACTGCGTCCATTTTGAAATTTTCAACTGAGTGGTAGTCATGTTTCTCGCAAGGTGAAGACAGGGAGGAAGATAAAAGTGAACTGTCAACTTTAACTTGCGGTGATTTACGTTTAAAACGAAAGAATAAAACATTCCCAGAATATTTTCAAAAAATGTGCCCAAGATATACATTTTTAGGGCTAAGACCAAAAACGTTCCCAGAAAACTTACGACAATGTTCTTCGTACATACTCATAATATTCCTGGAAGGTTTCTGGGACATGTTGTGATATAAGTAAAAAAAATGTTTGCGCTTGCAAATACGTGGCGCAAAAGTTGTGCTTCTCTTTTACTTTTCGGGTGTACATTTTTAGTTGTGTTCCTTTAATGAAGACTGAGTACTTTCAAAAAAGGCTCTGCTCCATAATCGCAAACTGTTTTCCGATTAAATAAGCAACTATTCTGAAATACCCAAGATTTGTAAAATAAGCAACATCTCTGAAATACCCAAAATTTGTAAGCTACAAAGGCTGTTTCCTATTATTTAATAAATTGGTTTAATAATGACCCTATATTTTCATATGTACAAACAGGTTTAATTACTTGCAATTTCAAAATGCTGAAATAAATTGAAATATCAAAATAAACCGAATCGATCTATTCGATCTATGGATATCGATCCTTTTAAGGCGATTAATCGATATACGAAATCGGAAAAAAATTATAGATCGATCCGTACTAAATCGATTTTCTCAGTTCGATCCCCCATCCCTAACACTCAACACGATTCAATTTTAACCTTAAACACCGCACGTTTCGAGAGCAAACCTAGAACTGACTAACTAAAGGCTGGAACACAATCTGGCGCTGGCGCTCGTAGCTGGCGCTGTAGCGAACTCGGAAATGTCAAATTTGGCGCGCAGCAAAAGTTAAAAATATTGAACTTTGCGCTACAGCGCCAGCTACACATTGGACCGCCATCTCTTAATTTCCATATTTTTAACTTTTGACAGGTCTGGCTACCGCGCCAGCTACGAGCGCCAGCACCACATTGTGTTCGGCACTTAACTTTGCGCCATTATCCCCATTTTCCGGCAAGCTAACATCTACAGCGCGTCTTCCCTCGACTCCCAACAAACTTTACACAGCTCATAGCGGCGTAAACGGTTTATCATGTCATCCGGTGCCACATGTTAATTCCTCTTTGCAATTTATATGGGCGGCTGAAGATTTTTGCATCTTGGCGCGTTAATTCTCCCGTTTAGAGGCGTTTTAAGAATTTTATGTGCAGGAGTTGAGGAGTTTAATGGAAATAATTTAATTGAATTAAATTATTTTCCTCAGCTCTCCTCAATCATGCTATTTTTATGCACGTATGTTTACAGGTAATTTTAGGTGGATAAATATATATATATATATATATATATATATATATATATATATATATATATATATATATATATATATATATATATATATATGTATAAATAGTTCGGTGTTTGATTTAGTTGGATTAACATCCAGTTTTCGGTTGATTTCGAAGGCGTCCAGCAGCTGAAGAAAATCTAACCCTTTGGTGCTGCTGCTGATGAAGAGCCAAAGGGATTTAGATTTTCTTTATTAGAAACGCCGCTCTTGTTAAGAAAATTATATTTCTTGCTCCGCCCGAGTTTTGAACAGTTTGTTTTGAATTTTTTCGGATAAATATATTTAATACATAACTTTCGATTCGACCAAACGAGCTGAATCTTATTATGCACTTACGCAGGTAAGTATTTATGTTTTAGGGATTTCAGGTATGATGCAATAGCGCGAGAATGGTGACAATGAGGTGGAAAATGGAAATAGAATTGGAGATTCGGAGTACGGAATACGATTCAGCTCGTTTAGCTGAACCCATTGCCATCTCACCAAGTGGTCAGGTGATCCTAGAACACTGAAAAATCGAACAGGGCAGCGTCGGCTGCTGAGCTTGCGAGGGCAGAGGAGGCTGAGAAAGGTCGCTTACACTTGATTATCTGATCTGATTATGAGCCTGAGTGCCTTGCGTGCTCCTAATGAAAGAGACGTAGGTGACTCTAGGCACTCTCTCGTAGCTTTGTCAGGCGCCCAATATGTGGCAGGACCCATTCCTAGTCTCATGCTCTCTCTGAGATACCCAGTAATTAAGATTAGACGAATCCTGTGACGAATCGGTGAAAACGGGGAGAAGACGGCGAGGCACGGTCCGTTAGGGACGACATCTGTTGGATGGTTGTGAGCAGTCTGACAAAGATAGTTCCCTGGTCGTTAAGACGAATGAAGTATTTTATGCAGAGAAGTTAAAACAAAAGGGCGTGTTAATGGGCCCATGTCCAAAACCTAACCAGAAGGTCTCTTAAGGAGAGGTTAGGAGTGGAACGATGAGTCGGTAGGACATCTGATGTTCCACTAAGTGAACTAGGCCGCCTTTAGTATCTCCAGTATAGAGTTCTCACACTATAAAAATTCAAATCGTAGAATATACTACGGATGGTCTTTCCGTCGTCGCTTGAGCTCCCAAAGGTGGTCGTAGGATGGAATTTGGGGCTTTCATCTCCTTGCAGGTGTCGCAGGCTAATACATACGCTCGTACGTCAGCAGTCATCTTGGGGAAATACAGGTGTCGTCGTATTTGATCTAAGGTCTTTCCTATGCCTCCATGTAAAGATTGTGGCGGATCATGCGCGCTTGCAATGTCGTCTGGTACCAAGCCCCGTTGAATCCAAAGCTTCCAGGCTTCTTCTTCCTGAACTAGGTCTCCAGTTCTGGGCTGCGTCCGAATGTACACATAGCCGTCGCACAAAGTTAAGTCTGGAGATGACTTTTGCTTTTTGACTCGGTTCCGAAGGTCCTGAAATCTGGTACCACGTAGCACGTTCAGGCTGCCCGCACGGTGTTCAAGAATGAAGTCTAAGCCTTGAAGCTTTAAACTCGACCGGGCCAGGCGTCCATTGAAGAAGTTAGCTGTGGTCAAATGCGGACAGGGCTTCGCTGGTCCAGACAAATTTGCTGGACTTCTTCCACCAACTTCCTATACCAACTTGCTATGCCCAAATATCGGTGCACTTCACGAACGGACTTAGAGTGAGGTTAGTCGACGATGGCTGCGACCTTGTCAGGGTCCGTCTTTATCCCTCCGTTACCGATTATGTACCCTAGATACCGCGTTTCCTTCAAGCGGAACTTACTCTTCTCCGCGTTTGTCGTAAGTCCAGCCTTCCTCAAACATTCCGCCACCATAGCAAGGAGCGATACGTGGGAGTCGAAGTCGTCCATAAGTATCAACAGGTCATCGAGATATACCAACACCTGGTCTCCAAGAACAGCCTGACCTTGCCTGGCTTCCGTACTAGAACAACGGGCGAACTCCACGGGCTCTGGCTTTCCTCTATTACGCCAAGTTCATTCATCCGGCAAAGTTCGGCGTCAATCAGCTGTTGCACGGCCTGTGAGACAGGATAAAAACGCTGCTTAATGGGTACAGCGTCTCTTACGTCTATCAGGTGTTGGACAAACTCTATATTCCCGAGACCCAAAGTTGAATACGACGGGAAAAGCTGTTTGACATGCTGTAGACGGAATTAATCGGTTGAAGATAATTGATGCTGGTTTGCATCTGCTGTTTGGGACATGATGCTTGCTGTTGTTGGTTGGGACAAGATAGTTGCTGCTGAAACGTTGCCAATTATGTCAGGTGCTAAATTGAATAGCCTCCAAAAATCCACTCCGCGGTATAGGTCTTGCGTCAGGCTGGGCACGATGTACATACGTACAACCTTGGTATCACCCCGAAAAGTGATCTGCACGTCTGCGTGGCCCAGTACCTCGGGTGTCTCCCCTTTGGCTACCATGAACTTCGTACGAAATCTGCTTCATGAAACTTGAGCTTTGCCCAACCGATTCAACGCGTTCTATCCCAGGAGTCCAGAAAGAGTCTGACCTAGCACTACTACCTCGGCATAAAGCCGGATGTCGTAAGGCGCAGTCACGAAGGCTGAAGCCAATCTCTTCCGGTTTTCCCGAACCTTTCTCCAAAAGGCCCTTAGACGTAGAGTTGAGTGTTTGGGCTTCTTCGGTGGCGTGGTGTCGTTCGAGGATTATGTTTCGGCGTTGTTTAGCTTCCTGATACTCTTTGAGTCGTTGATGGTATGGCTTCAAAGACCGAGCTGTAGGTGTTGTCCGCTCTTCAGAAGGTACTGGAGTTGGCCGTAACAGCTGCATTGGCATCACTTCGGTTTCCAATGGCTGAGTCTTGGGTGGTGCAACTCGAATGGGCACCAATGGTGTTGGCATGCCCGTTGTGGTGTTGTCATCCGATGTATCTATCAACTGCTCCAGTAAGTTGGGTGCACATACATCATGCAAATTCAGGTCGTCTTCCGGTGATAGGTCGAGAAGTAACAATGATTCTGGAGTTGCTGGACAGTCTACTTCTGTTGGAATGTGGACGGTAGCTGCTTCGTCGAGATTGATGCTGCTGAGTTCGGCCGCGGCACATGGTCCCTCTGCTCTGCCGTCCTCCTCTGGTACGCTGCTGGCCGAGAACTGTTGTTGTTGCCCTCGACCCGACGATAGTTTTTCTGACTGCAATGTGGGCATCTTGGTTTTATGGTTCACTTCCGTCCACATCCGTAACAGACGAAACCTTTTGGCTCCGTTCCGCAGTCAGTATTAAAATTTCCAGGTTGGTCACAGTTCCAGCAGATTGTTTGTGAGATGACCCGTCGCAGCCAATCGTTCATCTTCCAATTCGTCCACTCTCGATCGATGATACGAAGTTGGCATGTGCAACCGGATGAGTGCCCTAGTGGTCTGCACTTCCATCACTAATGCTCGCAACTGTGCCATGAATGTCGTTCGGTGCAGACATATCTGCTCCTGTTTGGAAGGCTGCAAGTTGGCTCGTACGTTTTCGGCGAACTCCATCTCCGTCATGGGCGCCTGAAGCTGGATACGTAGCTGGGTCATGTCTTGACAGTCGCCTCTGGTGTGTGCAGTTCCGTCGTTCTTGCGCGTATTTTCTTTGGTTTTGGCGAATTGTCATAAACGCGGGGTGTTGCTGTCCTCGAGCGTTGAATTGCATGTCCGGTTGTTCATTCGGATATTCTCTTTGGTTTTGGCGAATTGGTCTAAAGGATGGGTATTGCTGTCCTCGAGCGTCGAGCTGTATGTCCGGCCGTTCATTCACTCCCGATTCCGTTAGTGGTAACTATCGTTGTGGAAGATCATGTGCAAATCGATCTGGTAATCTCTCCAATCTTCTAGATACTTCGTCTCGAACTGCTTC
Organism: Leptarthrus brevirostris; assembly: GCA_964036015.1. Lineage (NCBI taxonomy): Eukaryota > Metazoa > Arthropoda > Insecta > Diptera > Asilidae > Leptarthrus > Leptarthrus brevirostris. The sequence goes on from OZ038375.1 coordinate 76,725,503, forward strand.
GGATATCTGCAGGCTCAGCGCTGCTAGTAATGCTTGTATCGAGGCTGATTGGTCGCGCGGAAAGTCTTTGTAGTAGAATTTGCCCTCGACGTTGGTCGTGTCCTCACATTCTGTCCTTCCGGACTTCTGGTTGATGCGGACGCCGAAGCCGGCCTAGAGTTTTGAGCCTGTGGGTCTGTTGGCGCAATTGCTGATGGTCCCTCTGCTCTGCCGTCCTCCTCTGGTACGCTGCTGGCCGAGAACTGTTGTTGTTGCCCTCGACCCGACGATAGTTTTTCTGACTGCAATGTGGGCATCTTGGTTTTATGGTTCACTTCCGTCCACATCCGTAACAGACGAAACCTTTTGGCTCCGTTCCGCAGTCAGTATTAAAATTTCCAGGTTGGTCACAGTTCCAGCAGATTGTTTGTGAGATGACCCGTCGCAGCCAATCGTTCATCTTCCAATTCGTCCACTCTCGATCGATGATACGAAGTTGGCATGTGCAACCGGATGAGTGCCCTAGTGGTCTGCACTTCCATCACTAATGCTCGCAACTGTGCCATGAATGTCGTTCGGTGCAGACATATCTGCTCCTGTTTGGAAGGCTGCAAGTTGGCTCGTACGTTTTCGGCGAACTCCATCTCCGTCATGGGCGCCTGAAGCTGGATACGTAGCTGGGTCATGTCTTGACAGTCGCCTCTGGTGTGTGCAGTTCCGTCGTTCTTGCGCGTATTTTCTTTGGTTTTGGCGAATTGTCATAAACGCGGGGTGTTGCTGTCCTCGAGCGTTGAATTGCATGTCCGGTTGTTCATTCGGATATTCTCTTTGGTTTTGGCGAATTGGTCTAAAGGATGGGTATTGCTGTCCTCGAGCGTCGAGCTGTATGTCCGGCCGTTCATTCACTCCAGATTCCGTTAGTGGTAACTATCGTTGTGGAAGATCATGTGCAAATCGATCTGGTAATCTCTCCAATCTTCTAGATACTTCGTCTCGAACTGCTTCGGATATCTGCAGGCTCAGCGCTGCTAGTAATGCTTGTATCGAGGCTGATTGGTCGCGCGGAAAGTCTTTGTAGTAGAATTTGCCCTCGACGTTGGTCGTGTCCTCACATTCTGTCCTTCCGGACTTCTGGTTGATGCGGACGCCGAAGCCGGCCTAGAGTTTTGAGCCTGTGGGTCTGTTGGCGCAATTGCTGACGGTTCCATGGCGGATTGTCTCGCGGCGCCCCTAGTGTTGTACCTCTTGGGGACCGCTCCAGCTTCACCCTCTCGATTTGGCAGTGCCTGTCTGCATATCGGACACTTCAGGCTGGTCTTGGGCCACTGACTTAAGCACCGGGTGTGGAGCTCATGTCCACAGCTGGTCAGGACACAGTTGGCCTAAGTGATGTCCTCCATGCAGACCGGACAACGGTTGGGCTCCGCAGCCATGGCTCCAGGTGGCGTCCTAGCTACCCACATGACGACTGTGACGTATTTGGACTTAGATGTATGACTCTGATTCGCAACCAAAACAGAGTTGGAAAAAAGAAAACTTCGAAGACCAAGTTAGCTTTTAACAGAATTCAAAGCGATGGTCCGAAAAGATAAGATTAGGGTCTGAAAGATGTGGAGTTAAGATCTAAAAAATTTGTAAAGTCAAGCTCTGCAAAAATTTTTGATTTAGGTTCAAACAATTCAAGCGCAAAATTCCGAAAGGAAACACATTAATTTTAAAAATTTGCAGGTCCAGGTTAGAACCTCTGGAACAATCCTGCCACTAGCTCTGTTGTTCTCTCTCAGTAAAATTAGAGAAAACATCGAAGTAATAAAGTTAAAATGTATCTCTCTCTCCAACTTCGTCTCCTCTTCTCTTAAAAACTGTAGGGACGGCCACAAATCTGAGTAGTCCTCTCTCCTCAGTAAGTCTGATAACGCCTACCGGGACCAAGGATGAGGACACCTGTCGTAGCTTGAGGAGTTGAATGCGTCAAGTCTCTCGATTCGGCTGGTTTCCTAACACAGCCAGCCACCGCCATTACCAGGAGACCTGAAGCATTCAATCCAACTAGCCATCCAGTCGTGCCTCCTGAGGGAAAAGGAAATATGGAAAATATAGGATAAAATTTCTACTTTATAAAAAAACTAATTTTTTAAAATTGAAAGAAAAAACTTTGCTCAAAAAAAATTTTAATAAAAAGACAAGGGGTTTTAGGATGGGATAGGGAACCCTAAGAGTGTCGGACAGACCTTCTCCAAGACAGACAGCTGGCGATCGCCTGTTACAGGTTTGCCATTCTTAGAGAGTCTCTGCCGACGGGGTTGAGATGGCTAGGTCCTCGGGCAGACAATAGGCTGTGTATCAGCCTGAAGCCGCGGTACCGGAGGACCTTGACCAGCCCAGCCTTTACATCTCTTGTTGCGCGCTGGGCCCAGCCCTGCTGCTGGAGGATTGCCCAAGGCAGGCTATGACTCGGAATGTCATCAGCCGGATATTCGCCTATCAGCAGAACCTCGAGCAGGTTGGGGGATGGCATGCTGGATCGCTAGCTAATGCGATAGAGAAGTGGGTGGTTCGAAAAGGGATGCAATCCTGCTCTTGGCCGCGCAACGAAAAGAAACAAAAATCATGCCGCGGGATGGAAAAAGGTGGGACGAAACGAGACCAAAAAAAGTTCAAAAAGAAATCAAAATCAAGAAAAAAACGAAAACCGCGGAAAAACTTTAAGCGAGAAAAAAAACCCGAATGAAACAAAAACTAAATCTAAAACAGAAAACGAAAAAAAGGAAACAGGAAGAGGAAGGATGTCGGCAGGTGCTGCCAGACTGACCGGCTTTCGTTGGGGGAGTCTGGTGTCATAACACCCCTTTAATGGCCCGTTCCCCGACCGCCCATGCACCCAGGGGGCCTTTGTAGTCTGGATGCCATTTGTTCCTTTTTCCTGAAAAGACAGAGGGCTACTCACCTCATTGTGAGGGCCCCACCCACCGACGTAGCGATGACCGCCCTTGAGGAAGGACAACGCGGAGAGAGAGAGAAGAAAAATGCCTAATTAAGGTGCATAGAAAAATAAAATTATTTTATTTAAAAACATTGGAGTTACCCTCTACTGTGGAGGGCACACGGCCTACTGACTGAAGGTAAGGGCCTGTACGAATACAAGAATAAGCATAAAATTTCATGTATTTCAAATCGACAAAAGTAATGAGTCAGCGACCGCAATTTCATTCAATGCATGCAATCGAACACTCTTTTATTTTTATTATGTCAGCAATTGCAAGAAAGTCAAAAATGAAATTGCGATACTATGAACTTTGTTAACTTAAATTTGTTTTATATTTTTTCTTTGTTTTTCACTCATAATTTGTCTATTCATCAATTATAATATAAGAAAATTTGTATATTTATCGGGGTTATAGGAATAAATATTTTACTTTTGTGTTGTTAATCAAAGAGTGAGCTTCATTTCTATACCTGTGCGAACATTATTGATCCTTCGAGCTTCAAGTTCTGTTGAACCTAGTGTCTTCAGAACATTTAATTTTATTTCTGTAGAACTTAGTGTCTGCAGAATTAACTTGTTAACCAGCACACAAAATTCCTGTCGAACACAGTGTCCTCAGGCAATTTATTTACTGTTAATTTAACACTCAACACTTCTTTCAGCATTGGTGTAATAACTAAATCGTTCAAGAACTACATTGACGTGCACTACACTTCATTCGATAACCGAAAATTCCGATCAACTTAACAATCCACCAGCCACAACGAGTACAACCACTATGGAGCAGTTAATAAAAGCAAACAAGGCGGATGCTTTAAAAATACAGAAAGTGATTTTAAACTATAAAAAAGATCCCAGCGAGCGCAAAACAAAAGATTATTTATAAAAACTTGACGGATCTGATGTCAAGAACAAAAAGCACCGAAGTAATAATGCAAGAGCAATCGAAGGAAATTTCAAAGCAATATGCAATTGTCGCTACATTAGAAAAAGCAGTCGGTTCGATTGAAAAGGAAATTGAAACTCCAGTCTCATCGGCAAACTGCACCGAAAAAATGAAATTAATTAATGATTACTGAGAGCGCATAATTAATAACCACGCAGAAATCATGTCGAGGGGTAAAATAAAACACCGAATATAAAGATAATAATATATTCAGAGCAACTGATATCTAGATATCAGGCTATTATCATAAGACTCCAAGAATTGTTGTACAGAAACGAATTGCAAAATACAAGAGAGAAAAGCAACTCCGATAAAAATGATTCCGCAAAAAATAATAAGATAACATTTCCATGAATCGATATTCCATCTTTTAACGGTGATTATCTTGAATGGCAATCATTTGGAAATTTGTTCGCGGAACTCATATACAAAGATACAAAAATTTCTGGAGCTCAAAAGTTATTCTACCTCAAAAGCAATCTGATAGGTGAGCCCAGTGAACTAATACAACACTTCCAATTCTGGAAAAAAGGTACAACAATAACAGATCTCTCTTAACAGCGCAATTAATATACTTTTTAAACAACCTTCATTCATAGAATCATCTGAAGGATTAAAAAAATTGCATGACGTCACAATTGAATGTCTAGAGGGCATCAAAAATCTAGGCATAGAGACAAAAATTGGGATCCGTTGATCATATATAATATACTCATTGCAAAACACGGTAAAGAAACTCACCGCATCTACCAACAGTTAGTGGCAACACCAAGAGAAATTCAAAATATAAGCAAATTTCTCGAATTCTTATAGAATCGATTTCGATGGCTTGAAGCAATAGAGCCGTCAAAACCAAGAAAATTCGAAAAAACTTTGAAACATACCTTGGAATGATTTCAAAGCATTGCATTATCTGTGGGGAAAAGTAGTATAGAAATGCCGGTCCTGGCCCATGAGAAAATCGAGCCGAAAATGTGCTATGCCGATTCTGGCCCATGAGAAAATCGAGCCGAAAATGTGCTTTGCCGATTCTGACGCAATCTTGGATTTAGGGTATTCGGTCTTGTAGGCTACAATTGAGAGATAAGGAAAAGAGATAAGGATTGTCGTCCATCTTGGATTTTCGGTATTCGGTCTTGGAGGCTACAATTGGTCTTCTTCTTCTAAAAAATGTGCTATGGCGGTTCTGGACCGTCAAAAAATGTGCTATGGCGGTTCTGGCTCATGAGAAAAAATCGAATCTTGGATTTTGAGTATTCGGTCTTGGAGACTACAATTGGTCTTCTTCTTCGTTGGTTTGTTGATGGAAAGATAAGGATTGTCGACCATCTTGGATTTTCGGTACGAAAAATGTATGAAAAAGTAAGAAGAAGATGCGAAATGACCGCTTTTGTGATTCGAGCTTTTTGTGTCGTCTTGGGTGATAAGGCTTTGCAGATTAACCTGGGAAGTGCGGACCTTGGTTCGTGCTGAAGATAAGAGTTTGTTGTTTTGAGTTTTTAATTACGAAGTACAGCTTTATCAGCTAAATGAAATAACATGATGCGAATTTAATTGGAAAACAGAATATTGCGGTTTCCTAAATTTGATGTGTTATCAGAATTTAAATTGAATGTGATAAATTCGCCTTATAAAAGACGGGTAAGTTAGCAAAAGTTATTTCAGTTTAGTTCGGAGTTTTATCCCCCCGAGGTTCTTAAGATGAGTAGATTTGTGTGTGAATCATGTGAAAAGGCTTTCGCTAAGTTGACGACGTTAAAAAGACATAATAGGGTTACGCATGGCGACGGCTTTCTCTGTCATATATGTGGAGAATTGGTTAAAAGTTTGGATGGTCTTCGGAAGCATTTGGGTAGTATACACAATCAAGATGAAAAACAAAAAGTGAATTTGTTAAATCAGAGTGAAAGTCAAGTTGAAAAATAAAATTCAAACGCAGCGACGGGTATCTCTTATCAAGATTTATTGGATGCTGGTAGCTCTAGAGTTGATGAAGTTCCATTTAAATACTGTGAACCGTGTAAAACAGAAAATCATCCAGAAGAATGGAAATATCACATTCGCACAAATAAGCATAAGAAGAATGCCGCAGTGCCTATAAATGCTGCTTGTAAAACTGTAAAAAGCTCCTTTAATGAAAGGATTGCAACGTTTCTAATTGAAAATGAAGATGAAATGCTATTAGATATCAGACAATTTTTTCAGTTGAAGAAAAGCCCAATTTTAGAAGCTTTGCTGTATTTATTAAGCCAAACATAACGCATATAAATTTAATTTCGAGTTGTTTGCAGAGTACATTAAAATGACTGAGAAAGATGACGAGAAAGATGAATATCATATTGTGTCGTCAATTAAATCTTTTCAATCCAAAATGGAAGTAATTCGCAGTAGGGAACTATTGCCTGAAATCTATGAAAACATGGTTGAGAAAATAATTTCCAAAATGGAGGAATTTTAAGAGAGAGATAGCGGCTGGTCTCTAATAAGGATTTTCCATGTTGAGGTTAATGTGAATCAGTATAAACCGATAAAAGGAGGACATTACTTGCCATTACCAGCTTATATTGCACGCAAACACGCTTGTATTAATGTTAAAAATTCAGATGAGTACTGTTTTAAATGGGCTATTATCTCGGCCCTGATTCCAGTGGATTCTAAAAATGACCGTCCCTCATCGTACGGAATTAGTAATATCACCGCTGACACCTTAACCCTAAGAAATGGAGTTACTCTTCATTTTGGCCAGCTAGAGTTTCCTTTTCGACTTCCGAACTTAGTGCGTTTTAAAGAATTGAACCCCTCAATAAGTGTAAATGTGTTTGGATACGAACAATCTAGAGATCGACGCAAACTAAAACTAAACTGTGAGAGCAAGTGTTACAAAATTGCTGTATACATGGTATATAGTTCTTGATATAAGCTAGCAAATATATAATAATTTCATGAGAGATTCCTACGTAACTAACTGGAATTTGTTGAGCCGATGTCTTCTGTTGGTGATAAATTGAGTTGGCTAAGAGTGATGTTAAATGATTAAACATTCCGCCCGCCTCGTGTGGTGCCACGAAAGGGTTGAACTTCCGCCCGCCATGAGGCACTAACTATCAGTACCTAAGTAAGGCTAGAATTAGAAAAGAAACAATTAATTATTTGTGACTATAGGAAGTACACAAATCTTAGTAATAGGCGGCTTAATACAGCCTCCTTGATGTTTTATAGTGACAACCCTAACATTTCCATCTGAACCTGGATGGGTATCTAGAATTCTACCAAGGAGCCACTTAGATGGAGGCAGTCTGTCTTCTTTAATTAATACTAAATCATTCAGTTTTACTGGCGCTTCCTTTTGTGTCCACTTATAGCGATATTGTAAATGATGAATGTACTCTTTATACCATCGATTCCAGAAGTGCTCATTCATGTTCTGGACAAGCTGCCAACGACTGAGACGATTTGCTTGGCAGTCTAATGTAGTAAATTCGGGGACTGCTAAAACACTGTCACCAATCAGAAAGTGTCCTGGTGTGAGGACAAGAAGCTCATTAGGATCATCACTCGCAGAATACAAAGGTCTTGAATTTAGGCATGCTTCTACCTGTGCCAGCACTGTGAGCATTTCCTCGATTGTTAAAATGTGATCACCGATTACTCGTTTGAGATGATGTTTACATGATTTAATGCCTGCCTCCCACAAACCTCCAAAGTGAGGTGCGCCTGGAGGAATGAAATGCCAGTTAACACCTTGTGCTAGTAGGAGGTCACCTAATTTATGGTTCTCTGGTTTCATGAGTTCACGGACATAATGTGTGAGTTCTTTATCCGCTGCTACAAAGTTGCTTGCATTATCACTGTAGAGCGTATTGCAGCGACCCCGTCGTGCTACAAACCTCTTAAAAGCAGCTATGAATGCTTCGGTTGATAGATTCATAACTAGTTCAATATGGCAAGCTTTTGTTACGAAGCACACGAACAAGGCTATATATGCCTTAAATGAGCGTTGTCCTCTCCCATGCACGGCTTTAACAAGTATAGGACCCGCATAATCCACTCCACTGTGAAGGAAAGGCTTAGATGGACGGACCCTGTCGATCGGCAAATTACTCATAACTTGGGTCTTTGTTTTTGCAGCATATCTAATGCACGAAAGGCACTTCCGAATGTATTTCCTTACAACGCTCCTCCCATTAACTATCCAAAATTTATTGCGAATGTGATGTAATGTAAGTTGAATGCCGCCGTGTAGAGTCTCTTTATGTGAATGTGCAACTATAAGATCCGTAAAATGATGGTCTTTAGGCAGAAGTATAGGGTGTTTTTGATCATACGTTAAAAGAGAATCTTTAAGTCGTCCACCGACTCGGAGGAGATGTTGATCATCAATAAAGGGATCCAAGAATCGAAGTGAGCTTTTCGCAGGAACCGAATTACATTTTAATAACCTTGTTATTTCCTGATGAAATCTGAGATTCTGAACGTTTTGTACATGTGTGAATAAAGCCGCATCCATTTCTAATGGAGTAATACTACCACGGACCCTTTGCGGTTGCTTAAGACGTGAATTATTGATAAAACGACGACAGTATGCAGTCACTCTGAGTAGTTTGGATAAAAGCGAGTAGCGACAAATTAGGTCTTGGTGACCGTCTAACTTAACAACTGTGCACTTCGTTATGGTTGATTTTCGTTCCTCTGGTATCGAAGATATAATTGCCGATGACTCTTTAGGCCATTGGTTAGAGTGCTGGGTTAACCACTTAGGTCCATGCCACCACAAGGGATGCAATTGTATGTCTGAAACTCGAACACCTCGCGTTAAGCAATCTGCAGGATTCTCCTGGGAGGAAATATGACGCCAAGTTGCAGTTGGTATTTTCTCATGAATATGTGATGTACGATTGGCTACGAAGGTCTGCCACCTTGCAGGATGATCCTTTAGCCAGGCGAGGACTATAGTCGAATCAGTCCAAGTGCAAATAGAGCCGATGTCAATGTTCAATGACCGTTGAACAAAGCATAATAAATCCGCTAACAGAGTTGCTCCACAAAGTTCAAGACGAGGCAAAGAGATTGTTTTCAAAGGACTGACTCTTGTTTTAGCTGCTAATAGTGAAACTTGAATGTTGTCAAAATCATGAATCACCCTTAGATATGTAACTGCTCCATATGCTGCTAAAGATGCGTCACAGAATCCATGTAGCTCCACAACTGGAGATGAGTTATTGATACCTAACCATCTATCTATATGAATTGTTCCGATATTTTCCAAGTCACATCTGTATGTTTTCCACTCACTCAGTACTTCCAAAGGAAGTTCTTCGTCCCACGCTAGTCCGATTAGCCATAGCTTTTGCATTAGGATTTTAGCTGAGATAGTAACGGGTGAGAGCCATCCCAGCGGATCGTAAATTCTGCTAATATCTGATAGCACAGTACGTTTTGTGATGTGCTCTACACTGGGAAGATTAATGTGGAATGATAAATGGTCGCGTGTGGAATTCCAGACAATTCCTAGAGCCCTGATTTCCTCGTTTGATACTAGCCTTGAGGAGTTAGGCAGAGCCTTTTCTTCCTCAGAAATGTCCGTCAGCAGATCCAATGAATTAGATAGCCACTTACGTAGTTTAAACCCACCCCTTTGAAGTAATGCATCGACTTCCTTTCTTAGTGCAGCTGCTGACTGGAGATTGAAGCAACCGAACAGAGCGTCGTCCACGTAGAAGTTCTCTCGTAATACCTTAGCTGCTGTTGGAAATTCTAACTCATGATCACTGGCTAGTTGTCTCAGTGTTCGACATGCTAAGAAAGGGGCACATGCAGTACCGTAAGTGACAGTTAATAAACGATAACATTGAATTGGGTCGTTAGGATGTCGCCGCCAAAGTATCTTTTGCAGATTAGTATCGGGATGTTCAACTCGAATTTGCCGATACATTTTAGTTATATCGGCTGAGAAAACCCAAGGGTACATTCTCCATTTTAATATGACAACTGCAACATCGTTTTGCACCTTAGGACCTACGTGCAATATATCGTTGAGTGAGGAACCAGAGGTAGTTTTCTGAGATGCATTAAAAACTACACGTAGCTTAATAGTTGTACTACTAGGTTTTAGCACTGCGTGGTGAGGTAGGAAGTAGGATTGATTTGGATTGCTTTCATTGCTGACTAACTCCATGTGATTAAGTGCGAGATACTCATTTATAAAGTCATCATATAATTTAAATAGTTCATCATTAGTTTGAAATTTTTTCTCTAGCCTTAGAAAAGATGCTTGTGCTGACTGTCGAGACTCTCCTAAGTCCTTGACAGAAGACTTGATAGGAAGCTGTACTGTGTACCTGCCTGTAGAATCACGTGAATGAGTGGTTTCGTAATGACGTTGACACGCTTCTTCGTCTGTTGTGAATTTCTTTCGTTGTGGTATCTCCTCCAATTCCCAAAACTTACGTAACAAATCATTGGTATTATCCAAGTAGGTATGTAGAATTTTGGTAGAGAAGCTTTTTACAGTGACATTTTCGACTGCGCCTGATAATATCCATCCCAATTTTGTTTGCTGAGCAGTAGGTGTTCCAGGTGGTCCTTGTCGAACTCCATTCATTAAAATTTCGGCGTAAATCTGTGCCCCGAGGATGAGATCTATGCGTGCAGATTTATTAAAATTAGGATCGGCTAGTTGAAGTCCATGAATGTGTGGCCACTTCGTATACTGTAATGTCCGAGAAGGTATTAAACTTGTAAGTGTTGGCATTACAAGTGTCTGTGTAGAAATGACACAACTGGGTTCCGAAATAGACATAATCTCGTGGCTTACTATTGATTCCGCGATTCCAGCTTTACAATCACCAACTCCGATTACTGACATCCGAATTTTTCTTTGAGGTAGATTGAGAGATTTAGCTAAAGAAGTTGTCATGAAGTTGGATTCAGATCCCTGATCTAGAAGTGCACGTGCACGAACAATCCGACCGTTCTGCGCCCTCAACATAACTATTGCTGTAGCAAGTAGAACAGAGGTAGACCTTGGTAGACTGTTTGAAACATGAGCTTTCGTAGATATTGACGACTGATTAATAAGTGACGATGAAGCTGGTAGTGCTCTGTAAGTATCCGTTGTTGTCGAGGCTTCAAAATCATTCGAAGATGTGGACGGTGAACTCTTTGAATGTAATGATGAATGATGATTTTCCTTGCAATATATACAGCGGTAATTTGAAGGACAATTTCGACGAGTATGATTGGACTTGAGGCAGTTCAAACAAAGTTTCTTTTCCGACGCAAGCTTTTGCCGGTCAGGGATTGATTTAGATTTAAATACTTGACAATGATGTAACGCATGGTTGCCGTTGCATAGAATACAATGCTTTGATGATGAAGTATATAACGCGCATACGCTTGAGCGCTTTTGAGAACAATGGAGTTGGGCTCGCCTGTCGGGAGTCGTTGAAGGTTTCATAATATCCAGCATGTGTAGTCGTCCTTCAAGAAAATCAGTCAAAGTTATTTTAGGTACCGAAGTAGTGGAGCATATAGTGGTTTCCCAGTCCTTTCTTGTGTTTTGATCTAGTTTCCTTGACAGTAGAAATACTAGCCAGTCATCCCAATCTGAAACAGGTCTGTTTAAATTTTCTAGCGCTCTTGTACATTGAGTAAAACTGTCCAGCACACGACGAAGTTCCGAAGCCGATTCTGCCTTCATATAAGAGATTGACATAAGTGTGCTTAAATAAGAATTAACTAGTAAACGTGTGTTTTCAAATCGCACTTTTAAAATTTCCCAAGCTGAATCGTAATTCGCAAAGGTAATGACAAGATGTTTCAGAAGATCGGATGCTTCTCCAGATATAGCCGATTTCAGATAGTGCATTTTCTGCACTTTGGACAATGTGCTGTTCGTATGAATTAGAGATAAATAAGTGTCTCTGAATGAGGGCCACTCATTATATGACCCGGCGAATGTAGGAAGCGTAATTTTAGGTAACTTTAATGATACGTTTGGTTCACTTGATTTATTGGATACGTTCAATTGATCTTCATTTCCGAGGAGAGTTGCATTGAGCTCATGCTGTTCATCGCAAATATGAGCTTTAGCTTCAGTATATGCGCACTCAGTGTCTGAATAAATATCTTTTACAAAATAGCTGTCTTGTATCTTTTCTTCAGCAGTACTTAGATCACATAATTCTTCATGATATTTTTGAAAAGAGGTCCAATACGTTTCAAGTAATTGCATACGAGCTCTTAGAAAACTCTCAGTTCGTTTATCTTTTCCCGTTTTGTTAAAATTAGTTATAAATTTTGCGATTTGTTCGGCGCTCTGAACCGCTTTACTTTTTGCATTGTTCATTTTGATATATTAAACAAATAATTTATTTGTTGAAATGTTTAAATATTACAACGAGTTGAACAATGTTTACTTAATGCAGCTCGCAAAATAGTCGTTTTAATTAGTTCGTTCACCTCTAGTTCAAATAAATGGCGAATATCAGTCTAAAAGAGTTTGTGTATTATATTCACGCAATTGTTATTTACTGATTGAGAACAGAAACTTTCTGCCTGATCGCTTGCACTATGACGTATTATGTACTGCAGCTTAACTGATCGCTAACGTTTTGATATGAGCAATAATAATGTCATGCAGAGAACTGTAGTGGACTTACTTGGTATTATTCCTAAAAGGCGTTTGCTGCTATCGATGTGGGTAGTGGTGTGCACTGTAGGAATTCTGTTACATTTAGAGTAGCACTGTTATGTCTGTACCGTCTTTATAACTACTAAACTTTCACTGCAATTTTCACTAAATCCACATTCACTTATTCTACTTTATGCGAGGAAAAGTTTCAAAGTTTAGTGTTTTTATTTAATGTCACAAATAATGTTCGATTTGTCCCGAATACGTAATTCGATGATCACCACGTGTCGCGCACTGCACACGTTTTCGCGACGATTTATGCGATGCCAATTGGATCGTAATCCTTTATTATCCTTATCCGGCTCGAAGGACCAAAATGTTTAGTTAGGATTAAGGATAATTAGAAATAAAATATTAATTTGCAAATTAAACTATTCAATATTTATTAAGGTCTGTACAGGTCTAGAGATCGACGCAAACTAAAACTAAACTGTGAGAGCAAGTGTTACAAAATTGCTGTATACATGGTATATAGTTCTTGATATAAGCTAGCAAATATATAATAATTTCATGAGAGATTCCTACGTAACTAACTGGAATTTGTTGAGCCGATGTCTTCTGTTGGTGATAAATTGAGTTGGCTAAGAGTGATGTTAAATGATTAAACAAATATTGTGGGACCATATTATTGCACGAAGAAAGAGAAGGCTACGCACATCAACTTATTGCTAATTCAAGATGAGACACGAAGTCACTACGTTCGGATAAAAAATATTTCAAGGTATGATATTTTTGTAGAGAAAACATTTACTAATATATTTATGTTTGAATCTAAATTTTTTTACTTTCTAGATTGATTCAAAATCAAGTGACGTTATCGGGGCATCGGATTTACCTCTGCAACACCTGTCTTCAATATTTTTATTCGGAAAGAGCCCTGGATATTCACCGAAATGAGTGCAGTAAAATTGTCTCCGTTTTTCCGTCTCCGGAGAAAGCTGAATTGAAGTTCGAGGGTCATCATAAAAAACTCCAATTTCCTTTTGTTGTTTATGCCGATTTTGAGTGCATCTTACAAGATGTAGCCACTTGTGTTCCTGGTCCGCTTTCTTCATCAACAACTATAATCCAGGAACATGTTCCGTGCTCGTTTGCATATAATATAAAATGTTCGTTTGACAGTAAGTTAGATAAATTTAAAATTTATAAGGGTAAAGATTCTGCAGTTCAATTTGTGGAATATTTAGTTTATGATATAAAAAATCTTTATTCTGAATATATAAGCAAACCCAAGCCAATGCTATCTTTAACAAGGGAAGAGATACGCATGCAAAAAGAAAATGAAATATGTCACATTTGCAATTATGAATTAGGTTGTGATCGAGTAGCGGATCATTGCCATTTAACTGGACAATATAGAGGCCCTGCCCACAACGAGTGTAATTTAAAATATCGTGTACCTAAATTTTTCCCCATTTTTTTTCATAATTTTTCGGGATATGATTGTCATTTATTTGTTAAAGCACTTTCTCAATTTGAGGGTGAAATAAGTATTATTCCGCTAAACAAAGAATTATATATTTCGCTTTCCAAACGAATATATATCAACGAAACTGATACAGTAGAATTACGCTTTCTTGATTCAACCCGATTTATGCAATCGAGCTTGGAAATGCTAGCAAGTTATTTAAGTCCTCAAGATCTAAAAGCCGTTAGAAATATGTATAAGGATGAAGAGACCTTCAGTTTAATTAGACGAAAGGGGGTTTTTCCTTATGAATACAATAACTCTTGGCAGCGTTTGGATGAGACCATTCTTCCACCCAAAAACAAATTTGATAATAAGCTAACAAATAGCACATGTTCTGATAGTGATTATGAGCATGCTCAAAAAGTATGGGAAACATTTAAATGCAAAAACTTGTGGGATTATTTGGAGATTTACTTAACAACCGACGTATTACTTTTAACGGATATATTTGAAAACTTTAGAAAACTTTGTATAAATATCTATTCTTTGGATCCCTGCCAGTATTATACAACGCCAGGCTTGTCCTGGGATGCAATGTTGAAGACAACCCAAATCAATCTCGAATTTCACTGATATTAATATGTACAATTTCATTAAAAAGGGGATCAGAGGTGGTATTACGCAATGTTCACAAAGACACACAAAAGCCAACAATAAATATTTGCCAGATTTTGATAAAACCAAACAATCTTCCTATATAACTTACCTAGATGCTAATAATTTATACGGTTGGGCTATGTCCCAATTCCTTCCTCACTCTGGTTTTAAATAGGTTGAATCCGAAAATATCGATATTTTAAACATTTCGAAAGATTCTAATATTGGCATTATATTTGAAGTAGATTTAGAGTATCCTAGATCAATACATGATGATCACAACGACTTACCTTATTGTGTTGAAAACAAGACACCTCCAAAATCGAAGTTTCCTAAACTAATAGCAGATTTAAATAATAAATCAATCAATCAATAAATCATCTTCAGCAGTGCCTTAAAAATGGCTTGAAACTTCAAAAGGTTCATAGAGTATTGCAATTTAATCAATCAGACTGGCTTAAAAATTATATATCAAAAAATACTTATTATAGAACTCAGGCTCAGAATGCCTTTGAAAAATTTTTTTTTAAATTATTAAATAATGCCGTATATGGAAAAACCATGGAAAATGTCGACAAAAGAAAGGATGTTCGACTTGTAACGAAATGGGAAAGCAGGGGTAGATCACTGGGGCACGAGCTCTTATTGCGAAGCCTAATTTTCATAGCTCTACTCATTTTACTGAGGATTTAGTCGCAATACAACTTAATAGAATCAAATCATATTACAACAAACCCCTTTACTAAGGATTTTGCGTTTTAGAATTATCCAAACTGAAAATGTATGATTTTCATTATGGATATGTGAAACCTAACTACAGACAAAATGTAATGCTAAATTACATGGATACTGATTCCTTTATATATACTATTTTTACTGATGACTTTTATAACGATATTTTAAATGATATTAACCAACATTTTGATACTTCAGAATATGCACTCGATAACCCTTACCAAATACCTTTAAGAAACAAAAAAATTGTAGGGTATATGAAAGACGAAGTAAATGGCAAAATTATAAAAGAATTTATAGGACTAAGAGCTAAAATGTATTCATTAGACGTTGACAAATGCGATTTAATGAAAAAGGCCAAAGGGGTAAAGAAAACTGCGTTAGATAATATTGATTTAAATAATTATAGAAACTGTTTGTATAAGAAGAAAATAATATATGGAAATATGTATATCTTTAAATCTATAGTTCATAATATATACACGCAAATTATAAATAAGGTAGCCTTATCGATAAAGGTAGCCTAGACGATAAAAGATTTATTCGGGATGATGGCATTTCCACATATGCCTGGAATCATTATAAAATTAATCAAATGGATGTTGAGGAATAAAATTAATAAAAAAAATAATATTTAATTTTAATAAGTCTTTTTATTAATATGAATCCTATATATTTCTTTCTTATTTCTTGCTATTATCTAAAAAATTGTTAAACAGGTACACATTTTTTTGAGCACATTGTCCCTGATGACATAAACAGCAGGGGGTGTTACTATAGAAAGATTTTAAACATTCTATATTAGGACACTGCAATTCTTCTTCCATATTATATACTATTACACCTTCACCAAATGTATTTTTGATCCAGCAAGCCTTTTCACAGCCTTTCACATAAACTACTTTGTTTATTATTAAAGGAGTCACTACAGCATGTAATTTATGATAGGGAATATATCCATCATGCCAATTCAATCCATGGTAATTATCATGCAGCCATTTCGCTTCTCTTCTCTTTGCAGGTGTTAAATCCTTAAATCTGAATGGAGGTTGAAAAATAAAGTGCTGTATTTGGTTTCCGTTTGTCAAAATTGCCAATTCCTTCACAATAAACTTGTTATGATCGTCTTTAAATCCTTCGATATCCACAATTGCAGCCATTTGTTGCCTTAAATTATTTTTCTAACTTCACTCGTCAATGAACTATATTCGAATATTACTAAGTGTTTTAAACTGTATACGAATATCGACTGGTCCTGATTTGATCACCTCGTTTTGATGTGAGCAATCGATAACAGCAATTGGAGCGCTTTCCTTGAACTTCTCTCGGGTAAGCAGCGGTTGATGCATCCGCCCATAATACGATTGTTGGAATTTCGTATACATATCATACAATAAAGCATATCTCTCACGATCAAATTTAATGTTTAAGTCTTCATATGGAAATGTTTCAGAATTTAAGTGAAGCTTCACATCTGAAAGATCGCAACGATCAAACTTGCTTGCATCTTTACTCTTCTCGTTTTTTCGATCCGTTTGAAGTGCTAAAACTACATATCGAGGTTTTTCTAACTGAGTAGATGTTTTAATTGTCCAATTATGATCAACAGTTGCAGGTAATATAAGATATTCGTACATATCCCAACTACGAAAACTCATTTGTATTGGCCGGCCAGTATCGATTAACTTAAGCAGCGATAGTTTCTCTTCATCAGCTACACTTATGTGGGGTACTCGCCATTGTAGTTTGAAAATATCTATTTTAACTTCATCGTTTGGTGATATAAAAGCATTTTCATCGCCTCTACTTCGAATCAATATAAGTTCATGTTTAGCATTTATAACAATTTTCTTATAGTCTTTAGCAAAGCCGAGCAACAACTTTAAAGGAATGCAAAAATTGAAAAATCCTCTTGTAGGTAATATTGAATTATCTGGAGACCAGGAAGCATTTAGTAACACATTGCTTTCATTTTGATTTAAAGATATGTAATTTTTTATTGTTGTAGCAAATCCCAGATTTCTCGTGCGATCAATTTCTACGCCATTTAATTCATAGCGAATTTCGTCAAATAGAAAAGCTATAGCGTTATTAGTTAATTTTGCCGTTGTTGAGGCCAACCCATCTGATTTTGTTATCGCGCCTTCTATATATAAGGAGCTTTCACTTGGTAAAATATACAAATCCTGATGTTGTAATGATATTCGAACTTCATCGCTATTCTTATGTGATGCTAAAAACGGAGAGTAGCTGTGATACTCAACTTTTGTAATACTATTATCATAGCTAGCACCTTGAGTAATATCGAGTATTTCACGCATTTTTTAACTTAAGACCAAGAGTTTTTAAGAATTGCTTGTTAGCGACTGTTAGCTTTATTCCCGACTGTTGCGTGGTTTTAGGCTGACTAGAAGACTTAACACTTTTGTGTTTGCATTTATTATCAATGGTATTATTATATATTAGCATGTTGCGGCTTCAAATGCAATCTCACTGTAATCGTTTCTCCTCTAAAATTAATTAGATCACCGTCTTGATCCACGAACTTCAGCGTAAGAGAACTTATCCGTTTGATGTTCAGTGGCAAATAAATGACATTCTTGGGAACTTCAATTATTTTATATCCCGGACCTACCGTAGGAGAGAACTCGTGTAGTGTATGCACTTGTTGATTATTTATAAAAGAGCCTGATACTATATTACATTCAACTCGAATCACATTAACTTTTATTATATTTACTGGTAAATCAGATTGATATGAAATATTAGGTTCTAGAACGCGTTTACTAAATCCTAATAATGATCCAATAGAGTTATTTTTATTCAAAAATACTCGGGTAGAACTTTTGATTTCTGTTTTCAAGGTGTTATTATTAGCTGTTATTTGCACTATAGGTTTAGTTTTCGTCTTAGTTAGCTCCTTTTTGCTAAATCCTGCAATATCATCAATTTCATAGGAGCCTTCTGGAATTTTAATTTCATCATCATCATCATCCAGATGAAGTAAGTTATTTCTATTGTCCATATTAGGAATTGAATTATATGTCTGTAAATCAATAAGTCCGCAAACGTATTCTGAACTTAAGTCCAACGGAGGAAAGTATTCAACTGTAAGCACAGATGAATTCCCAGTCAAAGTCAGTGTTAATGACATAGTAGCTCAAAGTGAAATGCAGATGTTATTTTATGTAAAGTTTATTTATAGTTGTTATCTTAGAATGTACAATTATACTATTAAATTAATAGTTTCTTATTATTATTGTAATGATTATATAAAAATTCTAAACATAAATGACCGCAATTTATCATATTATAATTTTGGTAAGACTTATAATTGTAAACAATGTTTTTTCCTAAATAGCTTGATATTTCCGTTGGTGGTTGCAAGTTTCCAAAGCTGTCAAAGTATTCTTTTTCGGATTCACTTTTGTAATATGCTACCCAATGACTACCAGGACCTGATATAGAGTCCAAATTTACTATTCCACACTCATATTTTTTAGGCTTTTTGGGGAGAGCATCAAGCATAAAAACACCTCTACAATGTGGTAAATTATTCGCATATTTATATAAATTGATTTCATTTAATGCTCGATTAGGTAGCAGTTTTAGACGTTTTTTGAAGGTGGATTTAAGAATAGACCAAGTCCTTTTCTGTATGGCTTCAAATATAAGCCGCTTCCCTTTTTTCCTAATACAATAGCTTCCATCGTATTATTATGTCGATTGCTCTCCTTTAGCTGCTCTTTAGCATTTTTTGCAGCATTAACAGCCTTTGCGACACCTGATACTCCTCCCACTAAAGCACTCCTCCAGCCTTTGGAATCGGAATAATTCGAGGGGGTCTTACATCCTTCTTCTTTCGCTTAAATACACTTTTAGTAGCAGCAAGTGCAAGACCGATAGCTTCTTTTAAGGAATCAGGCTTTTTTAACTTTAAAATATTTCTTGCTTCATGAACTCCTTTTTGTAGAGTTAATTTTCTTTTCGGCTTCCTAGAGCGAATTTTAGGTTTTTTTCTTAACCCCATTCCAAATTTTACTTTCGCCTTCATAGCGTTTGTTACAAACGAGGCGTTGCTACGTTCACCAAGGGATGCGTTTGAAGATGCCACTCTTTCCCAAGATTTACCGGATAATATACGATCAGCAAATATGACGATCTTCGATATTTTTATGTTGAGAATATGCGATATCGTGATCTCTACAAGCTGCGTCAAGAGGATTAATTCCAGGGTCACCCCTTGCTAATCTTTTTTGTAGTTTAGTACCAGGACCGCAATATTGATATCCAGGCAAATGAAATTCAAATGGTAAATTGCTAATTGCTGTATTTAGCAAACCGCCTCCTCTTCGACATTTACGTTGGCGAGAACGATTTTGATTCTTTGAATTATCAATCATTCAACTGATAAGATAAACCTTTTAGACGTCCTCACAACAGCACATTGAGTTGATGACTGATATAAAAGTTCAGTGTTGTGTAATAAATATTTTAGTTCTAATAATGAAGTTCGTGCAGCAGAAGGACTCTTTATCAATAAAAAATCTTGATATTAAATCTACAAATGAATTCAAAAGACATAGCTCGCTTATACCTAATAATATAAGAGGTATTCTTGTGGGACCTTCAAACTGCGGTAAAACCAATCTTATGATTGGGCTTATAGAACATCCGAATGGACTTAAGTTCGAGAATATTTACATCTACTCAAAATCACTACATCAACCTAAATATAAGTATCTGGAGCAGTTGATAAGCCCTATTAGTGGTCTTGGGTACTACCCATTTTCTAATAATTGCGAAGTTATACCTCCACAGGAAGCCAAACAGAATTCAATTTTTATTTTCGATGTTGTAGCATGTGGGAAACAAAATAACATACGTGATTATTTTTGTATGGGTCGACATAATAATATTGATAGTTTCTATCTCTGTCAGACTTACACCCATATACCGAAGCACTTAATAAGTGACAACGCTAACTTTCTCATTTTATTTAATCAAGATGATATGAATCTTAGGCATATATATAATGATCATGTTAACACAGACATGACCTTCGAAAAATTTCGTAGTATTTGCAGTGTTTGCTGGAGGGACAGTTATGGCTTTTTAGTTATCGATAAAGATAGTTTGTTGAACAAAGGACGTTATCGAAAAGGAATCGATACATACATTTCGCTATAAATTTAGATCTAGTAAAGGAAATCAGTTAAAGCTGTTCATAGACCTGCTAAAGCTGGTAATAGACCTGTTAAAGCTGATAGTAGACCTGATATAGCTGTTCATACACCTGGTAAAGCTGTTCATAGACCTAATAAGAGCTGTTTTTAGACCTGGTAAAGCTGTTCATAGA
Organism: Leptarthrus brevirostris; assembly: GCA_964036015.1. Taxonomy (NCBI): domain Eukaryota; kingdom Metazoa; phylum Arthropoda; class Insecta; order Diptera; family Asilidae; genus Leptarthrus; species Leptarthrus brevirostris. The sequence continues at coordinate 76,746,268 of OZ038375.1, forward strand.
CCCGTTTGAGCTATTTTATAGAGCTGGTAAAGTTTTTCACGGAGCTGTCAAAAGCTGTTCACAGACCTGATAAGAGACATCCATAGACCCATTCAGATCAGTATAACCCAGTTCACAGACCAGTTCAAATCTCATTACAAAGACGGTTAAAAAGAGAGACGAACTATTAAAAAATCTTATCAAAACTAGAAATGCTATTAAGAAGAAATTTCGCGCTGTGAAAACTGGACGAGTTGAAACTGAAACTCGTCTTGAGGAGACATTTAAGCCCATAACAAAACCACCTCATGAGTTCATAACAAAAGCAAAGCATGAGACTAAAATTAAAGATGAATATGGAGGTGATGATGATGATGATGATTATAGTTATATAAAGCTTACTCCTAAAATGAAACTTCCGAAAATGGAGCCGATCAGTACACCTATAAAACGTTCAGATTATTCCTTAATGTCGGAAGATGATAAGTTTGCAACACCTACACATTCTAGAACTTTGATGGAAAAGAGAGATTCTCCTCTTAATTTATCAAGCGGTAAAGTTGATAAATATTTAGAACTATATCTTAAAAAAAGCCCGATAATTGACAACACTTATGGAGTTTATTTAGATGATGATAACGAATGGAAAATTGGAAATTCCAAGATTGCAATTGAGGAAGATTTTTTCCTTATTAACGGAAAATCGTATAAAATAACGCTAGGTCTATGTGAATTGCTTTTTATGAAACAACCTGCAAAAACTTTGTATAGTAAGGATGACTTGGAAAATTATCAAGCTATCTTAAAAGAAACTAACGCCAATAAAAGAGACCATAAAGCGGCTGGTCAAATAAAAGGAAGTAGAGCTTTAAAGTACTTAGAAATTATAAGTAAACTGGTTTCTCATGAAGGCAAGGGTTTGATGCATATACCCAAGAATAATATTGATTATGTTTATTGGAATGATCCTAATGAACTTGTGGATAGACTTCGTCTTTTAATAGCATCACAAAATGCTGGGCATACTAATCACAACAATGAAATTATATCAATTATTGAAGAGTTAAAAGAAGGCGGCATTATAGTATAAATAACATCTTTAATCATATTCAGTTTTAATGTAATAATGAGTGTCGACAAGTTTGGGAGATATTCTAAAAAGGTAAAGTTAGGATCTACTGGCAAGCGTGGTCCTAGAGGCTTACCAGGCGAACCTGGTCCTCAAGGAGAACAAGGAATACAAGGTCTAAGTGGCGTGGGCTTTAAGCTCACTGAAAGTGGAGATTTCAATCTAAGTTTTAAAAATTTGAAATACCTTAAGAGCTCTCTAGATAGGGATGATGCAACCAATAAAACATATGTTGACGATGTAGCTGACAAGATCATACATTTAAGTAATTCCTACGTTAATGAAAAATTCCAGTTAGTCAGCAACAATCTAACTGAGCAAATACATGAGGAAAGTGCTGTACTACAAAGAGAATTAAAGGAGTTATACAACATAATCAATATAACAAGTGAAAAAGATAAAAACACTACTCAATTGTATACGAATGAAACAATTACGAATCTGCAAGAGCGATTGAAGAGAGCAGCCGAATTATATGCAAATGAAGCAATTGTTGACGTTAATGAGAAGTTGATGAAATATATAGATCTAAATATACAAGAAATGAAAGACACTTTAAAGGCGTTAATTAATGTAGAATCTCTGACAATTTCAACATGAATAAAAACCAAGTAGTTAATGAGCTTCATAAACCAGTCAGAAAACATTTCATAAGAAGACGTGTTATAATTAAGGGAATTGATGACTTATGGCAAGCCGACTTAGTTGAAATGGGTGCTTATACTACAAGCAATAATGGACATAATTTTTTATTAACTGTAATAGATGGGTTTTCTAAATATTCATGGGCAATTCCTATTAAAAGAAAGACTGGTGTCGAAGTTACTCAAGCTATGAAATCCATACTAAAAGAAGGTCGGAGTCCCACAAATTTACAAACTGATGATGGAAAAGAGTTTTTCAATAGCTGATTTCAAAACTTAATGAAAAACTCCTGCATTAATCATTTTTCTACATATAGCCCTTTAAAAGCATCTATAGTTGAACGATTTAATCGAACATTAAAAAGCATGATGTGGAAAGAGTTTAGTATGCAGGGCTCATACCGATGGATAGATATGGTTAAGAAATTACTTGTAAAATATAACTCAAGTAATCATCGAACTATAAAAATGAGACCACGTGATGCAGAATGAGAAAAAATTGCTATCAACAGTTTACAATCATTTAAAGACGTTTCATTTGCCAAAATTTAAGATGGGAAACTTTGTTCGCATTAGTAACCGTTTGTCAAAATTGCCAATTCCTTCACAATAAACTTGTTATGATCGTCTTTAAATCCTTCGATATCCACAATTGCAGCCATTTGTTGCCTTAAATTATTTTTCTAACTTCACTCGTCAATGAACTATATTCGAATATTACTAAGTGTTTTAAACTGTATACGAATATCGACTGGTCCTGATTTGATCACCTCGTTTTGATGTGAGCAATCGATAACAGCAATTGGAGCGCTTTCCTTGAACTTCTCTCGGGTAAGCAGCGGTTGATGCATCCGCCCATAATACGATTGTTGGAATTTCGTATACATATCATACAATAAAGCATATCTCTCACGATCAAATTTAATGTTTAAGTCTTCATATGGAAATGTTTCAGAATTTAAGTGAAGCTTCACATCTGAAAGATCGCAACGATCAAACTTGCTTGCATCTTTACTCTTCTCGTTTTTTCGATCCGTTTGAAGTGCTAAAACTACATATCGAGGTTTTTCTAACTGAGTAGATGTTTTAATTGTCCAATTATGATCAACAGTTGCAGGTAATATAAGATATTCGTACATATCCCAACTACGAAAACTCATTTGTATTGGCCGGCCAGTATCGATTAACTTAAGCAGCGATAGTTTCTCTTCATCAGCTACACTTATGTGGGGTACTCGCCATTGTAGTTTGAAAATATCTATTTTAACTTCATCGTTTGGTGATATAAAAGCATTTTCATCGCCTCTACTTCGAATCAATATAAGTTCATGTTTAGCATTTATAACAATTTTCTTATAGTCTTTAGCAAAGCCGAGCAACAACTTTAAAGGAATGCAAAAATTGAAAAATCCTCTTGTAGGTAATATTGAATTATCTGGAGACCAGGAAGCATTTAGTAACACATTGCTTTCATTTTGATTTAAAGATATGTAATTTTTTATTGTTGTAGCAAATCCCAGATTTCTCGTGCGATCAATTTCTACGCCATTTAATTCATAGCGAATTTCGTCAAATAGAAAAGCTATAGCGTTATTAGTTAATTTTGCCGTTGTTGAGGCCAACCCATCTGATTTTGTTATCGCGCCTTCTATATATAAGGAGCTTTCACTTGGTAAAATATACAAATCCTGATGTTGTAATGATATTCGAACTTCATCGCTATTCTTATATGATGCTAAAAACGGAGAGTAGCTGTGATACTCAACTTTTGTAATACTATTATCATAGCTAGCACCTTGAGTAATATCGAGTATTTCACGCATTTTTTAACTTAAGACCAAGAGTTTTTAAGAATTGCTTGTTAGCGACTGTTAGCTTTATTCCCGACTGTTGCGTGGTTTTAGGCTGACTAGAAGACTTAACACTTTTGTGTTTGCATTTATTATCAATGGTATTATTATATATTAGCATGTTGCGGCTTCAAATGCAATCTCACTGTAATCGTTTCTCCTCTAAAATTAATTAGATCACCGTCTTGATCCACGAACTTCAGCGTAAGAGAACTTATCCGTTTGATGTTCAGTGGCAAATAAATGACATTCTTGGGAACTTCAATTATTTTATATCCCGGACCTACCGTAGGAGAGAACTCGTGTAGTGTATGCACTTGTTGATTATTTATAAAAGAGCCTGATACTATATTACATTCAACTCGAATCACATTAACTTTTATTATATTTACTGGTAAATCAGATTGATATGAAATATTAGGTTCTAGAACGCGTTTACTAAATCCTAATAATGATCCAATAGAGTTATTTTTATTCAAAAATACTCGGGTAGAACTTTTGATTTCTGTTTTCAAGGTGTTATTATTAGCTGTTATTTGCACTATAGGTTTAGTTTTCGTCTTAGTTAGCTCCTTTTTGCTAAATCCTGCAATATCATCAATTTCATAGGAGCCTTCTGGAATTTTAATTTCATCATCATCATCCAGATGAAGTAAGTTATTTCTATTGTCCATATTAGGAATTGAATTATATGTCTGTAAATCAATAAGTCCGCAAACGTATTCTGAACTTAAGTCCAACGGAGGAAAGTATTCAACTGTAAGCACAGATGAATTCCCAGTCAAAGTCAGTGTTAATGACATAGTAGCTCAAAGTGAAATGCAGATGTTATTTTATGTAAAGTTTATTTATAGTTGTTATCTTAGAATGTACAATTATACTATTAAATTAATAGTTTCTTATTATTATTGTAATGATTATATAAAAATTCTAAACATAAATGACCGCAATTTATCATATTATAATTTTGGTAAGACTTATAATTGTAAACAATGTTTTTTCCTAAATAGCTTGATATTTCCGTTGGTGGTTGCAAGTTTCCAAAGCTGTCAAAGTATTCTTTTTCGGATTCACTTTTGTAATATGCTACCCAATGACTACCAGGACCTGATATAGAGTCCAAATTTACTATTCCACACTCATATTTTTTAGGCTTTTTGGGGAGAGCATCAAGCATAAAAACACCTCTACAATGTGGTAAATTATTCGCATATTTATATAAATTGATTTCATTTAATGCTCGATTAGGTAGCAGTTTTAGACGTTTTTTGAAGGTGGATTTAAGAATAGACCAAGTCCTTTTCTGTATGGCTTCAAATATAAGCCGCTTCCCTTTTTTCCTAATACAATAGCTTCCATCGTATTATTATGTCGATTGCTCTCCTTTAGCTGCTCTTTAGCATTTTTTGCAGCATTAACAGCCTTTGCGACACCTGATACTCCTCCCACTAAAGCACTCCTCCAGCCTTTGGAATCGGAATAATTCGAGGGGGTCTTACATCCTTCTTCTTTCGCTTAAATACACTTTTAGTAGCAGCAAGTGCAAGACCGATAGCTTCTTTTAAGGAATCAGGCTTTTTTAACTTTAAAATATTTCTTGCTTCATGAACTCCTTTTTGTAGAGTTAATTTTCTTTTCGGCTTCCTAGAGCGAATTTTAGGTTTTTTTCTTAACCCCATTCCAAATTTTACTTTCGCCTTCATAGCGTTTGTTACAAACGAGGCGTTGCTACGTTCACCAAGGGATGCGTTTGAAGATGCCACTCTTTCCCAAGATTTACCGGATAATATACGATCAGCAAATATGACGATCTTCGATATTTTTATGTTGAGAATATGCGATATCGTGATCTCTACAAGCTGCGTCAAGAGGATTAATTCCAGGGTCACCCCTTGCTAATCTTTTTTGTAGTTTAGTACCAGGACCGCAATATTGATATCCAGGCAAATGAAATTCAAATGGTAAATTGCTAATTGCTGTATTTAGCAAACCGCCTCCTCTTCGACATTTACGTTGGCGAGAACGATTTTGATTCTTTGAATTATCAATCATTCAACTGATAAGATAAACCTTTTAGACGTCCTCACAACAGCACATTGAGTTGATGACTGATATAAAAGTTCAGTGTTGTGTAATAAATATTTTAGTTCTAATAATGAAGTTCGTGCAGCAGAAGGACTCTTTATCAATAAAAAATCTTGATATTAAATCTACAAATGAATTCAAAAGACATAGCTCGCTTATACCTAATAATATAAGAGGTATTCTTGTGGGACCTTCAAACTGCGGTAAAACCAATCTTATGATTGGGCTTATAGAACATCCGAATGGACTTAAGTTCGAGAATATTTACATCTACTCAAAATCACTACATCAACCTAAATATAAGTATCTGGAGCAGTTGATAAGCCCTATTAGTGGTCTTGGGTACTACCCATTTTCTAATAATTGCGAAGTTATACCTCCACAGGAAGCCAAACAGAATTCAATTTTTATTTTCGATGTTGTAGCATGTGGGAAACAAAATAACATACGTGATTATTTTTGTATGGGTCGACATAATAATATTGATAGTTTCTATCTCTGTCAGACTTACAACCATATACCGAAGCACTTAATAAGTGACAACGCTAACTTTCTCATTTTATTTAATCAAGATGATATGAATCTTAGGCATATATATAATGATCATGTTAACACAGACATGACCTTCGAAAAATTTCGTAGTATTTGCAGTGTTTGCTGGAGGGACAGTTATGGCTTTTTAGTTATCGATAAAGATAGTTTGTTGAACAAAGGACGTTATCGAAAAGGAATCGATACATACATTTCGCTATAAATTTAGATCTAGTAAAGGAAATCAGTTAAAGCTGTTCATAGACCTGCTAAAGCTGGTAATAGACCTGTTAAAGCTGATAGTAGACCTGATATAGCTGTTCATACACCTGGTAAAGCTGTTCATAGACCTAATAAGAGCTGTTTTTAGACCTGGTAAAGCTGTTCATAGACCCGTTTGAGCTATTTTATAGAGCTGGTAAAGTTTTTCACGGAGCTGTCAAAAGCTGTTCACAGACCTGATAAGAGACATCCATAGACCCATTCAGATCAGTATAACCCAGTTCACAGACCAGTTCAAATCTCATTACAAAGACGGTTAAAAAGAGAGACGAACTATTAAAAAATCTTATCAAAACTAGAAATGCTATTAAGAAGAAATTTCGCGCTGTGAAAACTGGACGAGTTGAAACTGAAACTCGTCTTGAGGAGACATTTAAGCCCATAACAAAACCACCTCATGAGTTCATAACAAAAGCAAAGCATGAGACTAAAATTAAAGATGAATATGGAGGTGATGATGATGATGATGATTATAGTTATATAAAGCTTACTCCTAAAATGAAACTTCCGAAAATGGAGCCGATCAGTACACCTATAAAACGTTCAGATTATTCCTTAATGTCGGAAGATGATAAGTTTGCAACACCTACACATTCTAGAACTTTGATGGAAAAGAGAGATTCTCCTCTTAATTTATCAAGCGGTAAAGTTGATAAATATTTAGAACTATATCTTAAAAAAAGCCCGATAATTGACAACACTTATGGAGTTTATTTAGATGATGATAACGAATGGAAAATTGGAAATTCCAAGATTGCAATTGAGGAAGATTTTTTCCTTATTAACGGAAAATCGTATAAAATAACGCTAGGTCTATGTGAATTGCTTTTTATGAAACAACCTGCAAAAATTTTGTATAGTAAGGATGACTTGGAAAATTATCAAGCTATCTTAAAAGAAACTAACGCCTATAAAAGAGACCATAAAGCGGCTGGTCAAATAAAAGGAAGTAGAGCTTTAAAGTACTTAGAAATTATAAGTAAACTGGTTTCTCATGAAGGCAAGGGTTTGATGCATATACCCAAGAATAATATTGATTATGTTTATTGGAATGATCCTAATGAACTTGTGGATAGACTTCGTCTTTTAATAGCATCACAAAATGCTGGGCATACTAATCACAACAATGAAATTATATCAATTATTGAAGAGTTAAAAGAAGGCGGCATTATAGTATAAATAACATCTTTAATCATATTCAGTTTTAATGTAATAATGAGTGTCGACAAGTTTGGGAGATATTCTAAAAAGGTAAAGTTAGGATCTACTGGCAAGCGTGGTCCTAGAGGCTTACCAGGCGAACCTGGTCCTCAAGGAGAACAAGGAATACAAGGTCTAAGTGGCGTGGGCTTTAAGCTCACTGAAAGTGGAGATTTCAATCTAAGTTTTAAAAATTTGAAATACCTTAAGAGCTCTCTAGATAGGGATGATGCAACCAATAAAACATATGTTGACGATGTAGCTGACAAGATCATACATTTAAGTAATTCCTACGTTAATGAAAAATTCCAGTTAGTCAGCAACAATCTAACTGAGCAAATACATGAGGAAAGTGCTGTACTACAAAGAGAATTAAAGGAGTTATACAACATAATCAATATAACAAGTGAAAAAGATAAAAACACTACTCAATTGTATACGAATGAAACAATTACGAATCTGCAAGAGCGATTGAAGAGAGCAGCCGAATTATATGCAAATGAAGCAATTGTTGACGTTAATGAGAAGTTGATGAAATATATAGATCTAAATATACAAGAAATGAAAGACACTTTAAAGGCGTTAATTAATGTAGAATCTCTGACAATTTCAACATGAATAAAAACCAAGTAGTTAATGAGCTTCATAAACCAGTCAGAAAAAATTTCATAAGAAGACGTGTTATAATTAAGGGAATTGATGACTTATGGCAAGCCGACTTAGTTGAAATGGGTGCTTATACTACAAGCAATAATGGACATAATTTTTTATTAACTGTAATAGATGGGTTTTCTAAATATTCATGGGCAATTCCTATTAAAAGAAAGACTGGTGTCGAAGTTACTCAAGCTATGAAATCCATACTAAAAGAAGGTCGGAGTCCCACAAATTTACAAACTGATGATGGAAAAGAGTTTTTCAATAGCTGATTTCAAAACTTAATGAAAAACTCCTGCATTAATCATTTTTCTACATATAGCCCTTTAAAAGCATCTATAGTTGAACGATTTAATCGAACATTAAAAAGCATGATGTGGAAAGAGTTTAGTATGCAGGGCTCATACCGATGGATAGATATGGTTAAGAAATTACTTGTAAAATATAACTCAAGTAATCATCGAACTATAAAAATGAGACCACGTGATGCAGAATGAGAAAAAATTGCTATCAACAGTTTACAATCATTTAAAGACGTTTCATTTGCCAAAATTTAAGATGGGAAACTTTGTTCGCATTAGTAAATATAAACATGTATTTGAAAAGGGGTATACACCAAACTGGACTACAGAGATCTTCAAGATCACAAAAATTCAGATAACGAATCCTGTAACATATCTCTTGGAAGACCATGAAGGAACCGCAATAAAGGCAAGTTTTTATGAAATGGAGCTCCAAAAGACGAAGAACCCTGATGTTTACCTCGTAGAAAATATATTGAAGAGAACCGCAGATAAAGTTTATGTTAAATGGCTCGGATTTTCATCAAAACACAACTCTTGGATTAAGAAAGATAATGTGTTATAATATTGTTATACAAATATATATTTTATATTAAAAGTACTTTAGTTTCAATTTAAAACTCTATTTGAAATTTTTAAATCTTAAACTATAAATTTTATTTCTATGCGAGGTGAATAAAATGGGGTCCAAAATATCCTTCATATTTCGAATTCGCTGTTGAGATCGAAATCTGCCCAACGCAAATGTTTGCCAGGGACCCTTACGATCGTATATTGGAACGAAATATATCCTTGGGATGACATTGAATTTAGCTACTTTTTCTCCAACTACTTTGGCCTTCTCTTCTTCTTTTTGTAGCAAAAGCAAAACATCTTGAAGGTCCAAACACCTACAAATATCCTTGAATTCTTTATATGCTGCTGAATCAGATTTAGAAATCTTAAGAAAGAACCTCCCATGCTTTTGATAATCGTTAAACAAAAGTTCGTTCTACCAAAAAAAATAATTATAATATATATAAATAAATGAAAAATGTTGTTGGCTTTACATTTATAACCTCTTTGATAGCAGGAGTCAATAAATCTCGCTTTTTATATTCAGCAATAAGTTTATTATAATCTGTTAGTTCAATTAAATTGCAAATATTATACAAATTATTTTTGTATGAAGATACTCCATAATAATTTTAAAATGACTTAAAAACGGATTAGACTTTCTTTTATAGCTGCTTATTTAGAAATATTCATTTGATATGTTTGTTTCATTCCTCTCAAATTCACTAATTCCACCTCGCTTTTATAATTAGCATCAACTTGTTTCACCATCTCTACTTCACCACTACTTAGAATTCTTTCAGCTTCAAACTCGCGATATTCATAGCATGATATCTTCAATGAGCGAGTTACGTAATTACTGTCATAGGTACAACGAATGGTTAGCATAGTTTCGTCATCGAATTCAAGTTTAAAGTGCCTATAAAAGATATCTTTGCTCTCAGTAATTCCTGCAATATCCAATTCTTTCTTTAATAGTTCTTGCCTGAAACCTTCGATGGCCTCGTGAATAGACACAAATTTCTTTTTAGGATTATCATTCGTAGTGATCCTTGATGTGGTAGTAGGAATTTGCTCGTCATTACTTTCTTTTGAAGTAGAAACTATATCTTCTTTGGGATTGCTAGCGTTACTGTAAGTCATCAATTTAAAAGATAAGCCAATTTGTATAGTATCGTTATTGGGTAGAGTTAGTGCATAATCTAAATTGCTACTACTTTGATCCATTAGGTTTACACTTAACGGGATCTGTAAGCTATTGATGTGCAAGATGCATAGTGATAAAAACAAAAGACTTGCTGAACGTCTAGCCATTTTTAATGTTAATATGTTGACTTGAACTCAAGAACTAAATGAATTTTATGATGTTGATAAATTTATAGCATCCCCCTCTATTTTTTTTATTTTCCATTTTAATTTTCATAGGATGATTCCAATTCCAATCATCCTCATCACCAAAGGGACAGTTCCTGGGGAAATGATTTGTAGCTTTATATCTAACTGTGCGATCTTGTGATTCACCAACCAATACAATGTCACCTCCTAAAATCAATATAAGGAGAGATATTTGCTTGATTCTATACCAATTCAATTACCGTAGACTTCTAACTTTACATGCTGCCAGGGCGTAAAATTAAAATCAAAATGAAATGTGGAAGAAATCGGCTCGCCAGATCTCAAGCGTAATATTAGACTCCTGTTTCCATCTTTTGGAGTCATGTATACTTCTAAAACATCATTAGGATCCACACTTACATTAACAATTCTAAAATTGTTCCACCCTCCTTCGCAGACACAAAATTTACAGTCTGCCTTTACGGTTTTAGACCAAAACATCTTTCTAGACTAACGTTTTTTCGATGAAGGTACAGGTATTTATAGCATCCATTCAAAATCTCTTAAGAATTGTGACTTTTAAAAGTACTCCACTGACCCCGCGGTTCAGCAGCTAGATTAGGAAATTATTAGACCGCTGGCGACTTGTTGAAGTATTTTTTTTGCAGATTCAAATCTCAATCAAGCAAAATTTTTGGATTTTTTTTAATTTTAGCTAGAGAATTGGAGGAGGTAAAATGAAACAAAAACATATATTTAATAAAAGTACTTTTATTTATTTATTTATAAATTTAAATAATAGCCAGTGCTAGGTGCTATCTTAGAAAACATTAAATTAAAATAGCTGCCACATGCTGCTTTCCTTTCAACAAAGAAGCCTCCAACGTTCATTTTCTCAATTGTACGATCAGAAATTTTAGCGTCGAATCTAGGCGGCAAAAAAACATGGTAACTTTCCAGTTCTAAAAGGATCCTGGGTCCATATTTTGTTGTTGTTCTCCTGCAGCTTATGATTTTGAAATTCTGCTTTCCAATTAAATTCGCATCATGTTATTTCATTTAGCTGATAAAGCTGTACTTCGTAATTAAAAACTCAAAACAACAAACTCTTATCTTCAGCACGAGGTCAGGTTCATCTACAAAACCTTATCACCCAACGACCTTAACATTGCCGCCAAATTATTACTTTCTACGCAGTCACCAGCTCGCTTATCAATCACAGCTCGACCAGAAAAACATGTTAAAACTTTCTTGAAAACAAATGATATCATAGAAATAAGAATTTGCAAACGAAATAAAAAATAATCTTCATCTATTTACTCAAAGTGGTGAAATCTTTATTACGCAATATTCTGTTTTCCAATTAAATTCGCATCATGTTATTTCATTTAGCTGATAAAGCTGTACTTCGTTATTAAAAACTCAAAACAACAAACTCTTATCTTCAGCACGAACCAAGGTCCGCACTTCCCAGGTTAATCTACAAAGCCTTATCACCCAAGCCGACACAAAAAGCTCGAATCACAAAAGCGGTCATTTCGCATCTTCTTCTTACTTTTTCATACATTTTTCGTACCGAAAATCCAAGATGATCGACAATCCTTATCTTTCCATCAACAAACCAAAGAAGAAGAAGACCAATTATAGTCTCCAAGACCGAATACTCAAAATCCAAGATTCGATTTTTTCTCATGAGCCAGAACCGCCATAGCATTTTCTCATGAGCCAGAACCGCCATAGCAAATTTTTTGATGGTCCAGAACCGCCATAGCACATTTTTTAGAAGAAGAAGACCAATTGTAGCCTTCAAGACCGAATACCGAAAATCCAAGATGGCCGTCAATCCTTATTTCTTTTCCTTATCTCTCAATTGTAGCCTACAAGACCGAATACTCTAAATCCAAGATTGCGTCAGAATCGGCAAAGCACATTTTCGGCTCGATTTTCGCATGGGCCAGGATCGGCATTTCTGTACCACTGGGAAAACCACAAAATATATCATTGTGAGAAATTCAGCAGGCTAAACGTACAACAACGGTTAAGGGACGTACAAAAGGCAAACCTATACCAGAACTGTCTAGTAAAAGGCCACCACACACCCTTATGTAAAAGCTACTAGTCATGAAAAACATGCCATAAAAGACACCACACGCCTCTATACTATCCAAGCTCGCAGACACCCATTCATCAACGGACCAAGGCCAATCTAGGAAAAGAAACAAGTGAACATGATATCTCATCAAATCAAGTTGTTGCAGCTCACTTTGCAAAGAAATCAAAGGGGGATGAAGTAATAGTAGCAACAGCTCTCATACGAGTAATTGACAAATCACGAGCCACTGTTTTACTCAGAGCGATGCTTGACCAAGGTTCTCAAGCAACATTCATTACTGAAGATGCAGTTCAGCAATTAAGATTAATTAGAAGAAAAATTCACGCTACTGTTTCCGGTCTTGGGTGCTCCAGTCTAGGAGTCACGAATTTAAGTATAGAGATCACACTAATGCCACGATTCAAATCGTCATTCTCGATTACAACTACCGCCCTCGTATTGAAAAATCTAACAAAACAATTGCCTACAAATCAAATCATTCCAACTAAGTGGAAGTATATCGAAAACCTAATTTTGGGCGATCCGACATTCAATAAACCTGAAAGGATTGACATGATTTTAGGAGCAGAAGTCTTCGGGAAGGTAATACTGGGAAACCTACAGCCTGGTACTGAAGAGACTCCCCTCGCCCAACAAACAGAATTGGGGTGGATACTTTGTGGAGCTATTAGCACTCGCAAAGAAGAAGACTTGATTACCTGCACGATATCAGAAGTAGATATAAACACTGAACTACAAAGATTTTGGGAAAGCGAAGAACTGCCGTGTGAAACCATTACAACACCAGAAGACATAGCTTGTGAAAATGATTACCAACAAACTCACAAACGCGACAAGAACGGTTGCTACATCGCGCGAATTCCATTTAAACAAGATCCTTAAGAAGATAATTTGAGTGGATCAAGAGAATTAGCGCTTGCCCGATTATTTCAAATGGAGCGAAAAAATTTTCAAAATAATGTATATGAGACCATGTATAAATATTTTATGAAGGAGTACCAACGCTTAGGTCATATGGTTCCCGTCGACAGTGATGGTGAGACAAAATATTTCATATCTCACCATGCGGTGTTGAAACAAGATAGTACAACTACCAAATTACGTGTTGTCTTCGACGCTTCGGCCAAGAGAAACAACACCAGATGTCTAAATGATATCATGATGACCGGCCCACAATTTCAACAAAATTTTACCTACATACTGTGTAAGATGGGGGAAACACAAAGTAGTGTTCACGGCGGACATTGAAAAAATGTACCGCCAGATAAAGGTGAATGTCAGAGATCAGTAGTATCAATATATTCTATGGCGAGAGTCTCCAGACAAACCTATCAAGGAGTATAAGTTAAATTAACGTTTCTTGCAATACGAACTCTGCGGCAATTAGCAAAAGACGAAGAAAGGCAAAGCTAGAATCATACTGAGCGACACCTATGTAGACGACGTTGTCTCACGAGGCGCTTCTGTATCCATGAGGCGCTTCTGAGTCCTGAAACCAATTAATAAACATGCTCAAGAACGGGGGTTTTAAGCTCCGCAAATGGACAAATTTAAGGTTATTAATACCTAATGAATTCCGAGAACAGCCTAGCTCTTTAGACTTCCAGCAAGAGCAGACAATCAAGGCAGTTGGAGTTCACTGGAACCCTATAATTCCAAAATTCACGTCTCGATAAACACAAACGACAACCCCACCACGAAACGAAACGTAGTATTAGAGGCAGCGAAAATCTTCGATCCGGTTGGACTGCTGTCACCGGTAGTAATGACAATCAAAATTCTCCTTCAGAATATTTGGCTAGAGAATTCATCTTGGGATGAACCATTATCCCACACATTATTAACCAAATACTTACAAATAAGGTCCGAACTCCCAAAATTAGGAGGATTTGAGATTCCACGGTGGATTGGGTTTACAGGAAAAGAAACAAGCTGTGAGCTGCACGGATTCTCAGATGCATCAGAAAAGGGTTACAGTGCCGTAAAATATCTACGAATAAATAAATAACTTAATAACTGCCAAAACTAAGGTAGCCCCACTTAAAACAAAGCTGTCTATTCCAAGATTGGAGTTATGTGGGGCAGTACTACTCGCTAATCTGATTAACGAGACTACTAAAAGCCTAGACATCGATGGCCTAAAATGCTATGCCTGGACAGATTCGATGATCGTTCTATCATGGTTATAAGAAGCTGCATACAAATAGCAAACGTTTGTGGGGAATCGAGATGCACAAATACATGGCATATTAGACAGAAATTCATGGTTTTACGTGAAATTGTCCGAAAATCCTGCCGACGTCGCGTCCAGAGGTATATTGTCATATATGCTCAAAGAAATATACTCTTTGGTGGCAAGGACCTTTGTGGCTTAAGTTAAAAGAAATATACTACCCACCAAACCCAACGGAGACAACTGATCTCGAGAAGAAAGTTTTGACGGTACACTCTTGTTGCAACTCCAATGCTTTAATTTCGGAAAAGGAGCTTTCCGACTGGAACGTATATCAAGATCTACTCGACAAATTTTCGTCTGGGGAAACTACAAAGAGTAACAGCTTACATTAAAAGGTTTGTGCAAAACATGAAGACAGACAAAGCTAACCGGACATCTGGGTAATTGACAATAGATGAAATCGAAGAAGGACTAGTACCACTAGTGAAAATCACCCAACAGCAATTCTTTAAGGATGAGATAACTAAGTGTGTTCTAGGGCAAGCACTAAATAAGAAGAGCAGATTACTCCCTCAGTAGGTATTCCGGCACTTGAGCGTGGGAACTTTTTTGTGACCGTGGCAAAAAGTTTGACCTTGAGATGACCTTTGTTGATTTGAAGTTGCCGACAGGTGTCATCCTTGTTATCTCACCAGGTGTCATCCTGTTATCTGTTATCACGTGACTAGGCACACGTGATGTTTGCATTGTTTCGATGACGTCATCGATGGGTTTGGGTTCAGGATAGAACTTATTGTCGATTATCAGTAAGGCGCTCACCGATCCCGTTGATTTTTGGGAGTAATGACTACGTCATTGCTATGGATGTGAAATTGTGAGAGGTTGGATCGAGTGCTGATTGAGCGTGTGGAAATAATTAATAATTAGGATTTATTAGGAATTTTCGACTATCGATTTAATAGAATATTTATAGATAGTTGAATGTTATTAATAAATAATCGCACGCACACACATACGCACGTACGCGTCAATGTTAAATATGATTAGTAATACAGGGGTATCTAAATTTTGACTAGCAGGCGATCATGAATTTAAGTACAAGAAAGTAATTTACGAGCAACCCCAAAGCTTTTGTTATGGTCAAGACGATGTGATCGCACATGTAGCTTATCATTAGACGGCGGCATAATATTCTTACTATAACCAAAGTATAGCTCGCTAGAGTGAACAGCGTTATCAGTAAATTTTGCCCCGAAAAACTTCATTATCTTATGAATAACATAAAATGCTGTTGGTTTATATGCTTTAAACGTGGCCTGGTTACGAAACATTTTGCACAGCTGATTGAGTTGCATGTGCTTATGATTGCCTGGTATTAGCCGTCGAATAAAATGCGCTAATAGTGTGTTATGAATATGCGAAAAAAAACCCTCCATGTGCTGAGTTTAATGAATTTGCGGTTTTGGTTCAACTGCTGATAAGAGTTGGAATTCGGCTTAGCTGTCTGGATGATAAAGCGGGTAGTCAAATTTCTTTTGATTTTTACTATTTTGTTTAGGTTATAGTGAAGTAAGGTAGGTATCATTAAAAATGCCGGAACTTAGATCCCTCGAACAAATTGCATGGATATTTGCGTTTATAACCATCTCTGGAGGACTTCTGCAATTAGCCGAAAAAAGCGATTTAAAAATAGCATTCGCAATTTTGTTAAAAATTCTCTGATTAACAAATGTCTGACATGATTGATGATTTTAAAATAAAATGATTCAACGTTAAGGTAATACATTTATTTATACATTTAAACGACAAGGTCCCAAACATAGGTGATTGCAGTTTTACAAATTTCAAAATCAAGGTTACTATAAATGATAATGATTATACAAAAATTGTAAACACAGATGACCACAATTCGTTAAATTCTGATAAGAGTCGTAGTTGTATGTCGCATTTTGGCATAAATATCTGACGACTTCCGTTGGCGGCTGGAATGTAGCAAAGCTGTCGAAATATTCAGCCTTATCGCTTTTTTTTTGCGGTACGCTACCCAATGAGTACCTTGACTCAGAAATTGTCCAAGCTGATAATTTAACTATAAGCTTATTTAGTGATGGTATTAAAAGGCTAAAAAAGATAAAAAAATTCAAGGATATTTGTAGGTGCCTGCACCTTCAAGATGTTTTGTTTTTGCTATAAAAAGGTAGTTCAGTTTAATAGCATGCGCAAGATACATTTTGTTCCAATACGGGATCATAAGGGATCCTGGGAAAGATATGCTGTAGACTGATTTCGATTTCAATTTCAATGCAATTTCCTTTTTTCGATACTTCCCATACAAATAAAAGTTATAGTTTAAGACATAACAATTTCAAATAGAGTAGTAATAATAAAACTCAAGTACTTTCAATATAAAATATATTTGTATATCATTATTATTTTAATACATTATCTTTGTTAATCCATGTTTGCTGCGTTTTATCTCCCGACCCTTTATGATCCTCCAAAAGATATGTAACAAGATTCGTTATCTGAATTTTTACAATTTTGAAGTTCTCAGTTGTCCACTTTGATGTATACCCTTTTTCAAATACTTGTTTATATTTGCTAATGCGAACGAAATCTCCCCCATTTAAATTTTGGTAATTAAAAAGCCTTTAAATTATTGTAAGCAGTTGAAATCAATTTTTCTCATTTTGCTTTGTAACATCACATAGTTTCATTTTTTATTGCTCGATGATTACTTAAGTAATTTTTTTAACCATAGCAATAAATTGGTATGAGTCCCGCAGACTAAACTCCTTTCACATCTTGCTTTTTAATGTTCGACTGAATCGTACAACTATAGACGCTTTTAAATGGCTATACGCTAAAAAATTTTATTTATAGAAAGATGTTTTCATTAAATTTTCAAAATAAATTTTTGACGAACTCTTTTCCATCATCAGTTTGTAAATTTGCTGGAGTCCGTCCTTCTTTTAGTATGGATGTCATAGCTTGAGTAACAACGCCACGTTCTTCCTTTTAATAGGAACTGCCCATGCATATTTAGAAAGCGTATCTATTACAGTTAATAAAAAATTATGTCCGCTGTTGCTTGTAGTATAAGCACCCATCTCAACAAGCCATCTTATTAAGTTTTTTTTTCTGGCTGGTTTATGAAGTTCATTATCTACTTGTATTTGATTCATTTTGTAATTGTCAGAGATTCTACATTAATCAGCGCTCTTAAAGTATATTTTATTTCTTCTAGATTTAGAACTATATATTTCAACAACTTCTCCTGCACATCAACAATTAATTCATTAATATACAAGTCGTATGCTATTTTCAGTTTTCTTGTAGAGCCGCAATTGGTTCATTTCTAAGTAAGTCAGTTTAATAGCATGCCCACAGATCCACCAGGTGGATCAAGAACTCCTCAAAGAATCGTCCAAGCGGGTTAAAGGCTATATTGAGATATCTATTCTATAATGTCAGCTTCCCTCAGCTCCTCAATTATTGACATGATTTCATTGTTGTGATTGTTATTACGAGCCTGTTTTGATGTTATTAATAGTCGTAAATGATCAACTAATTCATTAGGATCACCCCAGCAAGTATAGTCAATATCGGTCCTTGGTCTTTGCATTAGACCCCGACCTTTTGGGAATGTTACCTTCTTAATGATGGTTTTATACTTCCTGCTTCTGTTTCCCTTTATCCGACCATCATCCTTATAATTGCATTCATAAGCATTGGTATCATTCACAATGTTTCTGTAGTTGTTCATATCATATTCATATTTTAGGGTTTTTTATGAAAAGCAATTCGAGAAGACCTGGAGTAATGTTATATATTTTTTCTTTAATAATGATATTGTCACCAGAAACTTGAAGAATCGAATTGCCAATTATCCATTTGGTACCATCATAGTAAACCCCAAAAGATTTATCAATCTTTGTGCTCTTGTTTTCATATAATTTCATGTATTTCGAAATTGAAGGGTTATTAGATAAATCATTCATAGAAAGTGTTCTTGTTAGAGTAGATGAATGTGTAGGTGAAGCGATCATCATCAAAATCACTATTATTAGAAAATTATCGGAAATTCCAGAATAATCTCCAGGTTTGCTTGAAGTATTAACTGACTCTCCTTTGAAGTATTTATGTTGAGGTGTTAAAAGTTCACTGTTATTATATATATCAATCCCAGGATCCATTTTCAAGAGTTTACGTTTATATGAGTTCAATGAATCATCGATCTTTGGCTCATCCTTTATTTGTGCTACAAGTGTTTCAAGAGGCTTAGTGATGGGCTTAAAAGTTTGCTCTAGCTGAGTCTCTGTTTCCATTTTTCCCATCTTAAGAACTTTAAACTTTTTTCTGATGGCATTTCGCACTCTCACTATTTGCTTAGTAAGCTTCTCATCCATATTAATCTTATTTAAGAACCAAGTCTGAAAATCATGAAACATGAAATAATAAACATGAAACAATAATCAATAAACATGAAACAATAAACATGAATATCAATAAACACGAAACAAGAATCAAGAAACATTAGACATGAAACAAAAAGCATGAAACATAAAAACGTGAAACATGAAACAATAGTTACCTCCTCTGAACCGTTTCCACCAAACTGTTGGTATTAACTGACCAATCATTGTATATCCCTTTTCTTTAATAGTGTCATGAAGACATTGTAACGAAGTTACAAAATTACAAAACCTGTTAACAGCAAACCTGTTAACAGTAACACATCACCCAAGTCAAAAATTGTCGAAATGCCTCCGCCGACAGATCTCCGCCGGGCTATATAAAGAGGACCGGCTCAGAAGCCGGGGCATTCACCGTCTTACAGCCGACCAGATCAGACCGATCGGAAGACAGAAGCAGACCTAGTCGCAGGCCAGCAGTCGACCAGACCGACCAGAAGCCAACCAGAGGTAATTGTAGGATTTGTAGAATAGTGGACGACGGCCATATAAGTCCGACCGGCAGAAGTGACTGAGCACTTGGGGCTATATAAGTAAGCCCAGTGAGGCATTTCAGTCAGTCCCTGACCAGCCACCAGCCGGACCACATCGAGCAGGGAGGGAGTCCCCAAGTGGTAAGAGGTACACAGGTAATTTAGCAGCTGGACTCCTCTGGAACCGTATTCATCATGGGACAGAACAGACCAACGGTAACACATAGCAAGGGAGTACGAACAGAGACCCGTCAGACAGAACATAGTGTTTTAAGGAGCTAGAACAGCATAGACATAAAGTGAAATAAAACTGGTATAAGTGTATGAAATGACTACAATATAAGTATAGGTGACTAGAATTTGCCTTTGAATAAAGCCAAATTGTATTTAGGCAAAGGTTTTGTTTCTTTCAAAAGCCACTGACCCTGGATCCGCCTATCTACCAGGAAAACCCGTTACAGCACCAAGTCCCTTTCGGTAGCGCTGACTTTATCAATAATCAAAAATCCATATTTATTCTTCCAACATTCAGCAAACGCATTGGAAAATTTTTCAGACGTCATATCTCTACCCACATGATCATTAAATAAATATTGCTTAAACAGTATGATTAAATTACCATTATCTCGTGTTAAATGCTTAGGTATATATGTATAAGTTAGACAGAGATAAAAGCTGTTGTGGGGACACAATAGTTCGGATTATGGTTTCAAGAATTTTTGAAACATTTATAATGTTTGTTTTCATTTTAGGTTTCGTTCGTTCAAAATACGTTGCCTATTCACTTCTTGTAAAGGTTATCTAAGTAGGTTGAAATAATTGTGTATGAATTTTGTTATATTTTATTTAAGTCAAAAAAATATGTTTAAAAAACTAACCAAATGAATTCAGGTCTTCAACCGCAATAGATGTAACTTATTAAAAATTAAAATAAATATCTCTCTCGATTAGTTAACGGAATTCCTTTTTATTATTTGCAATATTACTTGGCAACCATTTGGTTGGCAATTCAAATAAAAAGTCCTTGCAACAAAGGCGAGTTTTTAAAGTCCTCCGGAGCTATACGCTCTTGAGGCAATTTCAGTTCGTAGGACTGTGGACGAAGTATTGTGACCCAACAGAGACGAAAAATATTTAAGGAAAATATTAGAAGGAAGTTTATCAATCCAGTCGAGCGTTGATTGGACGTGGAGCTTAGCGACTACGGAAGAACACGAATCTCTACTCATTGGTAGATGGTGACGTTCAACATCAACAGAAACCAGTCACCATCACCAAATTGGTGACCCCGATGTGATCTTCGAAGCTGTAACATATACCTTTGATAGGCGTGCCCCCCACCAGTTTTAAGGCACGTGTTTATCAAACTCCGTATATCATAGTTACAGCACTAAAGTGCAATAGAGGTGCCCCCCACCAGTGGTAAGGCACGCTCTTATAAACAACATTACAAAACTCCTCGTTGACAACGACAAAAGTTTTACAGAGGTGCCCCCCACCAGTGGTAAGGCACTCTCTAAGAAAGCCATACTCTCGTTTTTGGTATAGGTACCCCCCACCAGTGGTAAGGTACCTATTAACACCATAAAACCCAAGATTACAGCTTTTCAACTCAACACACATGGTGAATTAACTGGAAGCTGTCAAGAACACATCAATTCAAATAAAAGAAAGCAGCAGAGAATACAGCACTTCAAAGAAACCAAAATTCAACAGAAAGCAGACTAGAACACAAGACGTCAGAAATTTGTGAATACATAAAAAGATAAGTTTATTTCAGATTTACCTTTTTTTTATTAAATTATTATATTTAAAATAAAATTTTATTAAATTTGTTAAAACCTCACATTGTTAAAACCTTTCCAACAACTGATTAGCAATGAACGAGCTTAGCGATTTAATGGGCGCAACAACCAATAAGCCATGCGTTTCTGACCCGGGTCAATTGGCTGTCCCACTTTTCTCCTCTGCCTCGTTGTCGGTAAATGCGGTGTCTGTGAAAACCATATCATTTTGGCGGTCAAACCCGCAAGCATGGTTCCTCCAGCTAGAATCACAGTTCGTGCTAGCAAATATTTCATCGGAAGAAACATAATTTCACCACCTATTAAGTGCATTAGATGAGAGTATTTTTAAAGATATCAGCGATATCATTTTAAATCCGCCAGCATGTAATTAATACACAAGATTTAAGGAAACGTTAATTGCGCGTCTTTCTACCTCCGAGCATGTGAAACTTAAGCAACTCTTAAATGAGTTGACTTTAGGAGATTCTCGTCCTTCATATTTATTACGGGAAATGAAGACGTTGAGCTCAGGCAAAATCTCGGAAGAAATATTAAAATCTTTGTGGCTACAAAGGTTACCCGGAAACATCCAAGCTATTCTAGCTTGCAGTTCGAGTACATTAGACGAGTTATCCATTATGGTCGATAAGATTTTGGAAGCGACTAGTAGAACTGAGGTGTTTTCGGTTTCAACCGAATCTAAGCCAGAAGTTTCAGCTATAACGTCACTACAAAACCAGATCAACGAACTGGCAGAAAATGTCAAAAGAATTTCTCGTCCATCATTTCGACCTACTTATAATAACAATATGAAAAGGTCAAAGTCTCGAACACAATCTCGTAATCGTAGTCGTTCTAAAGGTAAAGAGTGGTGCTGGTACCATTACAAATTTGGTACAAAAGCCAACAAATGTACTCAACCGTGCAAATTCACAACCATTCCCAAACATTCGACAAACTAATTGGTCAGTCTCCATTAGCGACGCGGGAACTGGACATATTCAAAAGTCGCTTACACATTTTTGATAAATCCACCAACAAACACTTTCTGATTGATACCGGTTCAGATGTTTCCGTCATCCCAAAATTCAAAACACAATTCATTAACCCTGATGGTATGATACTTTTGGCAGCAAACGGATCAATAATAAACACATATGGTAGAAAATTACTAACCATTGATTTAGGCTTACGTCGAAATTTTCAGTGGGAATTTATAATAGCTGATGTTTCCAAGCCCATAATCGGTGCTGATTTTTTACGAAAGTATGGATTGTTAGTTGACTTGAAGAACAGGGTACTCATTGATCCCCTAACTTCAATTCAGTCAATCGCTAAAACAATTAGAGGAGTTTCAGAATCACTAGCAATTTATTCTGACCCTGCTATAAATCATCAAGTACAGAAACTGCTCAAACATTTTAATTCTATTTCGACAGAAAGCAATTTCACAGCTCAAACTAAACACGATGTACTGCATTACATACCCACTGAAGGACATACAATAACTTCTAAGATTCGTCGGTTAACAGGTGAAAAGCTCACCGCAGCCAAGAAGGAATTCCAATTCCTATTGGAGAAAGGAATCTGTCGGCCATCCGATAGCCCCTGGTCATCTCCGCTTCACTTGGTGAGGAAAAAGAATGGTGAATGGAGACCATGTGTGGACTATAGAAGGCTTAACGCCAGAACAACTCCCGACAGATATCCTATTCCTCATATCCAAGACTTCGCAAATCAATTGGAGGGCAGTACGATATTTTCAACAATTGATTTAGTCAAAGCATATCATCAAATTCCTGTCGCAACTTCTGACATACCCAAAACAGCAATTTGTACCCCTTTTGGCCTCTTTGAATTTACCAGAATGACTTTCGGATTGTGTAATGCCGCACAAACTTCCCAAAGATTCATCCATTCTGTTTTACGTAAATTACCATTTTGCTTTGTGTATCTGGATGATGTTCTGGTAGCCTCTAAATCTGAAGTAGATCATTTAGAACACCTTAAATAAATCTTTTCAAAATTCGATGAATATGGTTTATCCATTAACTTAGAGAAATGTAATTTCATGGAAGAGGAAGTACAATTTTTAGGACACTCTGTTTCAATTAATGGAATTAAACCACTGCCAGAACGTGTTGAAGCCATAAATTCAATGAAACTCCCAGAATCGGTGAAGGAGTTAAGACGTTTCCTTGGAATGGTAAATTTTTACCGGAAATTCTTAAAAAACGCCGCGTCCATTCAAATGCCGTTAAACAAATTCTTAACAGCCAACAAAAAGAACGGCAAGAAAAAGGTAAACTGGACAGAGGAAGCGGTTAGGGCTTTCGAAGCAACTAAGAAACAATTATGTGAGTCTTCCTTACTAGCATTCCAATCTGGTAGCGCTCCATTGGCTTTAGTTGTTGATGCTTCAGATATAGGTATTGGAGGTATTAGGTTTCTTCTCCTCAAATTTTCTATCGCACAATCAAAATACAGTACGTATGACCGCGAACTTCTGGCAATGTATTATAGCATTAAACATTTTAGATTCCTGTTAGAAGGAAGAACTTTCACTATATTCACCGATCATAAGCCATTGGTATTTGCTTTCAACCAAAGCCCTGACAAAGCTTCACCAAGGCAGACAAGACACCTCGATTTCGTAGGTCAATTCTCCACCGATATAAGACATATCTCAGGCAAAGATAATGTCGTGGCTGACACATTATCAAGGCTCAATGAAATAAATATAATGGGAGCCATAAATTTTGAATTAAAGTTAAATTAATTAATTCAGATAAAGAAATTTTCTGTGACGTCTGTGGAAACAGAATGCGTCCATATATTCCGAAAAATTTTCGTAAAAACATCTTCGAGGCAATACACAATTTAAGCCACCCCGGAAGTAAAGCATCAGTTAAACTTTTAACAAATAGAGTCATTTGGCCATCAATTAAAAAAGATACCAAGGAATGGAGCAAAAACTGTATAGCTTGCCAAAGAGCCAAAATCTCAAGGCATGTAAACGCTCCCTTGTCCGACTTTCAACATGAGACAGAACGTTTCAACACAATCCATATCGATTTAATCGGCCCTTTACCAAGCTCTGAAGGTTTTAAATATTGTCTCACCATAATTGACCGATACACGCGTTGGCCGGAAGCTATTCCCATCGAAAATATCAGCGCGGAAACAGTAGCATCCGCATTATTGAAAAATTGGATTACCAGATTCGGAGTGCCATCAACCATAATTACAGATCAAGGCACACAATTCGAATCGTTACCGTTCAAAGAAATTTCAAAATTACTAGGCATAAAACGTTGTCGTACAACGGCGTACCACCCACAGACAAATGGTTTTATTGAACGTTGGCATAGGTCTTTCAAATGCTTCCCTAATGTGCTATGAAAATTCTCAGTGGACAAAATACTTACCACTTGTCCTCCTAGGTTTCAGAGCAATCAGTAGTGACGAGTTCCAATTTTTTCACACAAAGCTGGTCTATGGAGAAAATTTGCGTTTACCAGGAGATTTCTTTAACAAATCAAATGATTTAAATAATCAATCGGAATTCATAAAAAATCTGGAACAACAATTCGAAAACATTCAACCAGCACCAGCATCACGACATAGCTCAAAAAAATGTTCATTTTCAAAGATTTAAAAAATTGTCCTTCCGTTTTTATCCGAGTAGACAGTTCTCGACCATGCTTACAACCTCCATACGAAGGTCCATATCAAGTGTTAGAAAGAAACGAAAAATTTTTTAAACTCCTCGTAAAAGGTAAAGAGATTAACGTTTCCATAAACAGATTAAAGCCTGCATTTCTTAGCTCATATCTTAATAAAACTCAAAGCACTAAAACTAACTCAAATGAACATTCTCCTATTATAACACAAAGATCAAGTTTGCCAACGCAAAATAATCTTTTATCAGACAATCGAATGAGTATTTGTCCGAAGCCAGTGCAAGGCAACAACCCAAATTCGAAACACAATCACTGGCCGAATCCCACTTTAACACAAGATTCATCACCATCAAACGATAGACCACACCAAACCACAAGGTCGTTAGAGCCAGTGCAAGACGATCAGACACAACCAGTCCGAATCTTAAAAGGGTGTCTTTCCATCCAGTGCTGGAGAACCCAACAACTTCAGCAAACTCAAATAAAAAGGAAACAGATAGAAAAAGAAACAAAACAAAAAAAATTACATTTACAGAAGACGGAAACACATTGTTTCCTTACAGAAAAACAAGAGCTGGGCGAACCATTAACCCTCCTAAACGTTTCGCTTAATCCTAAGGATTCGCTAGCGGGGGAGTACTGTGGGGACACAGTAGTTCGGATTATGGTTTCAAGAATTTTTGAAACATTTATAATGTTTGTTTTCATTTTAGGTTTCGTTCGTTCAAAATACGTTGCCTATTCACTTGTTGTAAAGGTTATCTAAGTAGGTTGAAATAATTGTGTATGAATTTTGTTATATTTTATTTAAGTCAAAAAAATATATTTAAAAAACTAACCAAATGAATTCAGGTCTTCAACCGCAATAGATGTAACTTATTAAAAATTAAAATAAATATCTCTCTCGATTAGTTAACGGAATTCCTTTTTATTATTTGCAATATTACTTGGCAACCATTTGGTTGCCAATTCAAATAAAAAGTCCTTGCAACAAAGGCGAGTTTTTAAAGTCCTCCGGAGCTATACGCTCTTGAGGCAATTTCAGTTCGTAGGACTGTGGACGAAGTATTGTGACCCAACAGAGACGAAAAATATTTAAGGAAAATATTAGAAGGAAGTTTATCAATCCAGTCGAGCGTTGATTGGACGTGGAACTTAGCGACTACGGAAGAACACGAATCTCTACTCATTGGTAGATGGTGACGTTCAACATCAACAGAAACCAGTCACCATCACCAAACTGTCTATATCCTCATGCCGGCCCATACAGAAATAGGATCGTATGTTGCATCGTGAAAGATAAACACTAAATGTGTTTTCGCATCCTCAGGTGGTATCACATCACAATTTTAAAGCTCTTAAGGTGGGAAAAATGCAAATGGAAACTCGAGAACGATTATCCAACGATCTCATATAACCTACCCCCGGCCCGATCAGCTAAAAAGCTTCTTTTTTTTTAATCGCAAATAGAGCATTAATTAATTTCATTCTGTGTAGTTTATCCAGCATAAATGTATATTGGATATTTAATTATTGATTTTTTTTATTAACTATTTACTATTCAACCACAAATGTGTAATAAAACAAAGTATAAGATCGCACGCGGCTAAATCATAAAGAGAGAATCGAAGAGAAAATCTATATTATAAAAAATATTGTGTTTTGCATTGTTTGTAAACAAGAAATATTTACTTTAAGTAGGACACATTAAAGTTCAGTATTATTTATTAAAAGCAAAAAGCGTAATAGATACGCTTTCAAATATGCATGGGCAATTCCTATTAAAAGGAAGAACGTGGCGTTGTTATTCAAGCTATGACATCCGTACTAAAAGAAGGACGGACTCAAGCAAAATTACAAACTGATGATGGAAAAGAGTTCTTCAATAATTTATTTCGAAAATTTAATGAAAACATCTTTCTATAAATATAATTTTTTAGCGTATAGCCATTTAAAAGCGTCTATAGTTGTACGGTTCAGTCGAATATTAAAAAGCAAGATGTTAAAAGAGTTTAGTCTGCGGGACTCATACCAATTTATTGCTATGGTTAAAAAAATTTCTTAAGTAATCATCGACCAACAAAATGAAACTATGTAATGTTACAAAGCAAAATGAGAAAAATTGATTTCAACTGCTTACAATAATTTAATGGCTTTTTAATTACCAAAATTTAAATGGGGGAGATTTCGTTCGCATTAGCAAATATAAGCAAGTATTTGAAAAAGGGTATACATCAAAGTGGACAACTGAGAACTTCAAAATTGTAAAAATTCAGAAAACGAATCTTGTTACATATCTTTTGGAGGATCATAAAAGGCATGACTTTACGAAATACGATGAATCCTGATGTTTACCTTGTCGAAAAAATATTAAAGAGGTCTGGGAATAAAACGCAGCAAACATGGATTAACAAAGATAATGTATTAAAATAATAATGATATACAAATATATTTTATATTCAAAGTACTTGAGTTTTATTCTTATTACTCTATTTGAAATTGTTATGACTTAAACTATAACTTTTATTTGTATGGAAAGTTTCGAAAATAGGAAATTGCATTGAAATTGAAATCGAAATCTGTCTACAGCATATCTTTCCCAGGATCCCTTATGATCCCGTATTGGAACAAAATGTATCTTGCGCATGCTATTAAACTGAACTACCTTTTTATAGCAAAAACAAAACATCTTGAAGGTGCAGGCACCTACAAATATCCTTGAATTTTTTTATCTTTTTTAGCCTTTTAATACCATCACTAAATAAGCTTATAGTTAAATTATCAGCTTGGACAATTTCTGAGTCAAGGTACTCATTGGGTAGAATAACGCAAAAAAAAGCGATAAGGCTGAATATTTCGACAGCTTTGCTACATTCCAGCCGCCAACGGAAGTCGTCAGATATTTATGCCAAAATGCGACATACAACTACGACTCTTATCAGAATTTAACGAATTGTGGTCATCTGTGTTTACAATTTTTGTATAATCATTATCATTTATAGTAACCTTGATTTTGAAATTTGTAAAACTGCAATCACCTATGTTTGGGACCTTGTCGTTTAAATGTATAAATAAATGTATTACCTTAACGTTGAATCATTTTATTTTAAAATCATCATGTCGATAACACTCAAGCTTACAGGTAACTCCTCTTCGCTCACTGCAGAATAGTGCAGCTACATGAAGATTATGTATGTGTGTGTGTGGACTTAGTAAATTACATGTATATTCGGATTTTAGAATAAGGCCTGACAATCGTAAGCATCTGTTGAACATTTGAATCTACTTAAAAACGCAAATTGATGGCATTCATTGTGATAAATACAAATTCCCCTGATAAGAGCTGACAAGTCATAGTCGAAATACAGTGCCAAAGCTTTTGACCACATCTTCAGATAAGAGCCGCTCTTGCCTTGTCTGTATACAAATGTGAAATTCTATTCTGATCATTATGAGCGATCATGTTAATTTCTTTCTTCCCCCTATCTAAGGTTCAAGTTTACTGCACGAAATTATGATATTATATAACTCCTGAATTAATGTCTATATCTAGATCTGGAAAAAGAAATTGCATGATAATCTTTTAAAGTTCAAGGCTGTTGTTGTTACAGCAAATCGTTTTTCTTATCGCCACCCAAAACATTTACGAGTCTGGGGCAAGTTTTACGCTGAAGAAATCGAGTCCAGACGTTTTATTACCCCTTATCAGCGAATGTTTATGCTAAAAGGAATCGAGCCAGACAGTTGTTAATTAGAGAATTTTTAACAAAATTACGAATGCTATTTTTAAATCGCTTTTTTCGGCTAATTGCAGAAGTCCTCCAAAGATGGTTATAAACGCAAATATCCACGGAATTTGTTCGAGGGATCTAAGTTCCGGCATCTTTAATGATACCTACCTTACTTCTCTATAACCTAAACAAAATAGTAAAAATCAAAAGAAATTTGACTACCCGCTTTATCATCCAGACAGCTAAGCCGAATTCCAGCTCTTATCAGCAATTGAACCAAAACCGCAAATTCATTAAACTCAGCACATGGGGGGTTTTTCTTCGCATATTCATAACACACTATTAGCGCATTTTATTCGACGGCTAATACCATGAAACTCAATCAGCTGTGCAAAATTTGATAACCTCCCTCACTCCGTGATTATGCTTAACCTTGAAAGGTTGGGTTTTCCGCCTTTATTGCTCGACTGGATCTGCTCTTACTTAAAAGATAGGACTTACCGTGTCTCTTTCCGTAATACTTTATCCAGAGTCATTAGGGCTTCATCTGGTGTGCCGCAAGGTGGCCATCTGGGGCCGTTGTTGTTTATTCTTGCCATTGACGACATCGTCACTCTGATTAAGCACTCCAAAGTTTTAATCTACGCAGACGACATGAAGATTTTCTCATGCGTTAGAAACAATTATGATTCTTCCTGCATTCAGGATGATTTGAATACCTTCAGGGGATGGTGTGCCTCAAATGGACTGCAACTTAACCTGGATAAATGTGAAGTTATGTCATTTTCTATGATCATCAATCAGCTCGTCTGTGATTATACCTTTGCGGAAACTACTATCCGTCGTCTGGAATCCCTTACTGACCTTGGAGTAAAGCTAGACAAAAAACTCGATTTCACTCTTCACATAAATCACATCGTGTCTCGGAGTAACTCAGTCCTGGGTTTGGTTAAGCGGTGGTTAAGGTAGTTTTCTGATCGACAGACCCTAATCCACTTATTTTGTTCTTTAGTTAGACCAATTCTCGAATATGCATCTCAGGTTTGTCTCCCTGCTATGCTGTTCATTCTAGACGCATTGAGTCGGTGCAGCGGAACTTTGTTAGGTTCGCACTATGGGACCTCCCGTGGAATGATCCATTAAGGCTTCCTCCTTATGAGGATCACCTCCGATTGCTTACTATGCACTCGCTGGAAGAACGACGTAGAATTGCTGACCTAGTATTTATTCACCAGCTTTTGAACTTGGCACTTTCGCAAGTTTGGTTACTTATAGGCATACCCCGTATAGCTTAAGGAGATTGCCTTTACTACATGTTATCTACTCTCGATTTAACTATGGTATGCACGAGCCTCTTAACCGCATGTGTAGGGCCGTGAATATGTGTCCTATTTTTGACCTGGCTTTTACTAAGGATGTGCTTAAACGTTCTCTGTTGTCTCTGCACCCCTGATTGTAGTGTTTGGGAGTGTTTTGGATTTTTACTAATATTTTATTGCATGGATTATGGGAGCCTCATTCACCTCAATATATGCTATATTCTGGTGAATAGGTCAATTGATTCCAGGCTTCTGCCTGTGAAGTGCGCCTTCTGAGTTAGAAAGGTTAATTCGAAACACAAAAACAAAAACAAAAAAACAAAAAAAAAACAAAAAAATTTCGTAACCAGGCCACGTTTAAAGCATATAAACCAACAGCATTTTATGTTACTCATAAGGTAATGAAGTTTTTCGGGGCAAAATTTACTGATAACGCTGTTCACTCTAGCGAGCCATACTTTGGTCATAGTAAGAATATTATGCCGCCGTCTAATGATAAGCTACATGTGCGATCACATCGTCTTGACCATAACAAAAGCTTTGGGGTTGCCCGTAAATTGCTTTCTTGTACTTAATTTCATGATCGCCTGTTAGTCAAAAATTTAGATACCCCTGTATTACTAATCAGATTTAACATTGACGCGTACGTGCGTATGTGTGTGCATGCGATTATTTATTAATATAACTCAATTATCTATAAATATTCTATTAAATCGATAATCGAAAATTCCTAATAAATCCTAATTATTAATTATTTCCACACGCTCGATCCAACCTCTCACAATTTCACATCGATTGCAATGACGTAATCATTACTCCCAAAAATCAACGGGATCGGTGGACGCTTTACTGATAATCGACAATAAGTTCTATCCTGAACCCAAACCCACCGATGATCATCGAAGCAATGCAAACAGCACGTGTGCCTAGTCACGTGATAACAGATAACGGGATGACACCTGGTGAGATAACAAGGATGACACCTGTCGGCAGCTTCAAAGCAACAAAGGGCATCTCAAGGTCAAACTTTTTCCCACGGTCACAAAAAAGTTCCCACCCTCAAGTTCCGGAATACCTACTTCCCTCTGTCACCCTTTATAGATCCTACAGGCATATAACGAGTAGGTGGGAGATTGCAGCAAGCAGAACTATCATATAATCGCATCATCATACTTCCATACAAAAGTCCGCTGACAACATTGGTGATGGAAAAAATGCGTAAACTTACTTTACATGGTGGAAACACATTGACGCTAGAAGCAGTAAGGCAGCGATTCTAGATTTGAAATTTCCTGAAAGCAGTAAAAGGGTTCATCCACCAATGTCTAAGCTGCCTTAGAAACAAGAATCAAATGGCCGAACAAATGATGGGAATGCTACCTGTTTAAAGGATGTTGTCTGAAGACACTAAGTTCGACAGACAGTACTATCGCACGACCAGTAAAACGAATGAGTTTATTTAGATGACTGAACTTCTTTATTCTTTCACTAATTCTATTTATATAGTTTAATTACATTATCATCAAATATTCACAGTTAATTGCTTAATACTAAATTTGTCACATTAATACATTTCCTCATTTCATAATTATTAAATAGTGACGCAGCACACCGTGAGTTTATTCACTTGGCCCATTAACCGTTTTCTTTTAATTGACTTGCCAAACAAGTAGAGCGATCAAGTTAAGACTTGCTAATTAAAGTGAATGAACTTTCGTTGCGCTGGTTAGGTAAATTCTCCTACTTAATTGATATATTAAATTGATGCTGCTTATGTACCGTGGACATTCTCCCCCCGCAAGCTTAATGATGGCAACTCTAGGATGACTGTGGTCTCTTCCTTAGATCTTGGTTGTCGTGGGGTTGGCCTTGGTGGATCGCATTCTGTTTGGCTGATTGTTTTAAGTGTTTTACAGCAATAATATGATGCAAAGATAGCGATGGTCAGTGCGAGTATATAAAGACCACCATAATGATGTAGGTCATGGATGTTTAGCTTCGGAATTTGGTTGATATCTTCTTTTTGTTTTTCGATTCGGGAATACAACTCAGATATGTCCATGCTAGTGATCTCATTCATTAATCGTAGGGCTATAAACTGGGATGTGGTTTGATTGGTCATCAGATTGTCTAGATGATTTGAGATGATCGCTATGTCGGAAATAAATGACGAATTTAATACACCTTGCAAATGGTTGTTTGCATTGATGAATAGTGTGGGATGTTTAATCATGCAGGTTGGTTGCAGTTGAATAATTCCGCTGCCGGTTAGTGTTACTGGGTACACAGAATCTCCGCATATGACGTCAACATGAGTGTCTTGGTCCACTGTGTAAAGCCACGTACTGGGAATCTGTAATTTTCTCCAAAGTTTTGTTAGAGGCACGCTTTTTAATTCACACAACTCTGAAATTTCCCGATGGCGATTAAATAGTTCCATCTCACATCTGCTTTGGTTAGATTTTAAACTGTATACGGGTTGTTTAAGGCTGCATATCAGGTGCTTATCGGAAAGTTGAATACATTCCTTTAGCTCTTCCCTTGTCAGTGGACTAAATCGATCCCTGTGTAGATTTACAGCCAAATAGGGTGTCGATGGTTGAATGGAAATGTATTTCCCATCATATGGAACAGGAATAGGTGTTAACTTGTATAGGTGATAGCCTTCTGTGCTGAGTAAAGGAATACGAAGGTCAAACAATACCTTATTCTGTGTTATTCGAATCCTTACGTGCATTGCCTTATAGATGGTTATAATATAAGAGCTGGCAACGTTTTTGACAAAGAATTTCAGGTAGGCTGATTTTTTGATATCCGGCCTCTTTGGCTATCACGGTAGGCATGGGGACAGTCTGGCTAGTGGGAGAGGTTGCGTTTACCTGCGAGCGTAACATTAATACAGGTAAAAATATTAATCTTAAAATCATTTTAGGTACATTATTTTTTTTTAATTGGGTTTTATTAATTTGCAGCAACAAATTTATTGTTGCCAGACACTTTTGTTGTTGATAAATTAAATTATTTTGCGTTACAAATTTATTACAATAGAATTTAATTATAGAATTAGAATCAGACTATTATCTTTATGTTCTGATGAAGAAACAATTTCTAATTCTGAAATAGATTATATGAGAAAGAAAAATACACTTTACAGAAAAATGGGTGACAATATCAATCATCAACCGATGTGTTTCGATATTAGCATATTAGATGGTTTCTTCATGTTACACCTAATGAAAGAAGTACCTCAAACCTTTGATAACATATCGAAAAAGTTCCTTAGCATGATATCTCAATTTAAATCAAATCGCATTGATATTGTGTTCGACCAGTATTTTACGCCTTCAATTAAAGATTGTGAGCGTACACGTCGGGATGAATCCACCAGCCATGTTTCAATTGGGCCCAATCAAATTCGACCTGACATTCTAATTATTCTTCTCGGTAACATGGACCAGTTAAATAATGCTTTAAAACTTTGGATAAACATGGGCGTATGAGCGATATATCAACATCAATGAAATGTACAGTATTCTGGGTAGTTCTCTATCTAAAGCTTTACCGGGCTTTCACGCAATCACAGGATGTGATTACACACCGGTTTTTTCCGAAAAGGCAAACTTAGGCCTTTCAAATTACTCGAAGAATCAGAAGATTATCAGTTAGCATTTCAAAATATTGTTCCCGATGACGAAAAAATACTTGAGCGTACATTTGTCACCTTAGAGAAATTTGTTTGTAATATGTATGGGGTCCGTCATATTACTAACGTTAATGATGTTAGATTTTATTTATTTTGTAATACTTATCGATCTAAAAATTTCGACGACAGTTTTGAAAAAAAATGTAGAAATTTCGACTCATCAAATTTACCGCCGTGTAAAGCTGAATTACGACAGCACTTATTACGTGACAAAATTTTGGAGAAATGCTCACTTGAAATCTCCTACATCTTTGTCACCACTTGCTTGTGGCTGGACAATCAACGAGGATAAATATGATTTCGTATGGTTTAATGGAGATCAATTACCATCATTAGTTGCCGATATTATTGTTCGAGGTAAATATTGATTAAAAAAAACAACAAATGGAACAACTTACATTTTATAATTAATATTTTTCATTATAGATAGTCAAATGCTAGAAAATGGCAATTTATCAGAAGACAATTATGACAATAATGATAATGATTATTTATTTATTTATAAAAAAGAAATTAATTTTCAAGTAATTTGTTTTAAGCTTCTCATCTAATTCTATTCTGATCCTCATTCTATTGTAATAAATTTGTA
The DNA here is from genome assembly GCA_964036015.1 of Leptarthrus brevirostris. Lineage (NCBI taxonomy): Eukaryota > Metazoa > Arthropoda > Insecta > Diptera > Asilidae > Leptarthrus > Leptarthrus brevirostris. The sequence goes on from OZ038375.1 coordinate 76,780,866, forward strand.
ATACAAAATAAATTAATTTTAATGTCATACTGCATATTTTTCGCCTGCTTTGTTTGCAACTATCTTTTCTTTACTACCTGCATATTATCACAATACTTGCAAGACTTAAAAGTTCTGGCTCCTAATTAAATAACCGAATAATTGTCTGGCAAATTAAATTTACATCATTTGATAGCTGACTATAATCATATTAAAATTTCAGCCATACTGAAATTCTTTGAAAATAATTTTTTTTAACTACAAAATAGTGTCTGGCACAGCGTTATCAACAACAAAAGTGTCTGGCAACAATAAATTTGTGTTAATGCAAATTAATAAAACCGAATTAAAAAAAAAAAAATAATGTACCTAAAAGGATTTTAAAATTAATATTTTTACCTGTATTAATGTTACGCTCGCAGGTAAACGCAGCCTCTCCCACTAGCCAGACTGTCCCCAATGCCTACCGTGATAGGGAAAGGGATCGGATATCACAAAACCAGCCTACCTGGAATTCTTGTTTTGACGATGTTGCTAGCTCTCGTACTATTAGCAATGACGTCACGCTTCCGTCCCCTGGAACCCTTAAGTTCTGTGGTAGGTGTTCCTTAATGATGATTAGTTGTTCATTAAGCTGTACCGGTGTCAGTATTAAGGTGTTTAACTGCCCATGCTTGGTATCGGTTATTGCTGCTAATAGGTTTTTTTGCATATGTTGAAAGTTGATTAAGCTTAATGTTGTTATCATAACGGCTGATGTGAAGGCTTGTGTTGTTTTAAATTTTTCCTCCGCCTTATTAAGCCCGTCGGTGATCATTTGTATGTGATTCTCGAAGATTTCCAATTGATGAGTCACCGCTGCGCTGCTCTTCTTGATTACATTAATCGTTTTTTCGGTTATCGATGTTTGATTTCTTAGCAGACCACGTAATGTATCCTCGTTTGCTTGAATGTTTCTGATTTGTTCCTCATATTTGTCGGCAAAGTCTTGATCTAGTATGCCAAATAATCCATTAGATATTGAACCAATGACTTCTAATGGAGCTCGTTTGTTTCGGATTCTTACGTTTTCATTCTGTTGGTATAGGACTTCATTGATTTGTTCAGATTCAATGAGCTGGTGCTTAAGTTGCAATATTGTGGCGTTGCATAATTTTGTGGGTATTGATAACCGAGTATTCAGTTCACATATTTTGGATAACTGACGTAGGGGCTTCTTAATTCCAAAGAATTCCTTCCAGTACACCGATAATGTGTAGTAGATGACAAGATTCCATTCACTAGAGTATAACTGAATTGTTGAGACATCTTCAAAGTAAATTCCTTCTTGCCGATTGAACTTTGTTAATTTGTATGGTCTTTTATTATCTTCTCCTACAACTACGAGAATTAGAAGTGCTAATGTTATCCAGCCTAAAAATGAGTTGTTGAATGTGTTCGAAATCCCAGGTATCGTGCAGTCACGCCTTTTGCATTTTGAATTTGTTTTCAGCTCTTGCACATTTTCAGGATGCCGTTTTCTTTGTATAACTTCCCTGAGATCCTTCGGTGCAGTGTTTATTAGCTTGCCTGGGCCCTGACCGGCTTCCCCACTTGAAGTTGATTTTGTTGTGGAGCCGATAGTTTCTTCTGTTTGGTTGTGAAGTATTGGAAATAATGAGACCTTTGTAATTGGTCGTTTCATTATTGACCCTTTTGTCTTAAGGGTTACCACTCGGACTAACCCATCATCTCTGTTGCTGAAGTCTTGATAGGTATTCTGCAGACCATTTTTTTCAAAATTCCTGATACATTCTTTCTACTCGTTGCCATTTGTTGAGTAAATTGGGATTCTTTTCGAGATGATCTTTCTGAGGTATAGTGAGTAGTGCTGAACCCGTTAGGAGGTGTCCTGGTGTTAAAACGTCAAGTCTCTCTGGGTATTCTGATAGAGGGCAAAGGGGTCGTGAATTCAGACAGGCCTCTATCTGTGTCATGAGGGTGCACATTTCTTCGTAAGTTAGTTTGTTTTCTCCGATGACACGACGCATATGATATTTTACATCCTTTACTCCAGCTTCCCAGAGTCCTCCAAGGTGCGGAGAGGTAGGAGGGATGAAGTGCCATTGTGTTCCAACTTCGCGCGTGGCTTGCTGTATCTCATTCTGATGGTCTTTTTGCTTGTAAAGATCGCCTAATATTTTGTTGGCTCCCACAAAACTGGTGGCATTGTCGCTGTATACGTGAGCCACTGGTCCTCTCCTGGCAACAAATCGCTTGAATGCAGCTATGAACGCTTGAGACGTTACGTCTTCCAAGTGTATTGCTTTTGTCGTTAAGCATATGAAAACGGAGATGTATCCCTTATGGGTCCGCAATTTTAAGGGAATACAAAAATTGAAAAACGCATTTAGTAACACATTGCTTTCATTTTGATTTAAAGAAATATAATTTTTTATTGTTGTTGCAAATCCAAGATTTCTCGTACGATCAATTTCTACACCATTTAATTCATAGCGAATTTCATCAAAAAGAATTGACAAAATTTGAGGAGCGGGTTTTTTGAAAAAAAATTTGCTATTATTCAAAGTGATAGAAAAAAAGTAAATAGAGTTATTTTAACTGTTTTTTTTGGCTGTTATTATAGAGTTGAAAAAACAAATTTTTTTTCGTATATAAAACCGGAAGTAAACATATCAAATCGGATTTTACTTAACTTCGATATATTTAAAAATTTTTGTTTTTATCTCAAAATGTAGCTATAGTTCATAAATAATATGTGTAAAATTTTAGAACGTGATCTGCATTCGTATCGGAGATAGAGAATTTAAACTTAAATTTTTTCATGTTTCCATACAAAACTATCGCACTGGCCAAACGCCGACTACGCGCTGCACTATGTTCGAATGCAGATCACATTATGAAACTGAACAGGCGCTTACTATATATTTAAAGTTATTTTCTGAGCTATTTAAAAAAAATTAAACATGTCGAAGTTTGTCAAAATTTAATTTTAAATATTAATTTTGGTTTTTTTACATGAAAAAAAAATCCAATTTCGAATTCGATGCCACGACTGTGAAGAGCATGCAATTTCCTATAAGAATCACTATTTTACTTGTTTTTATATAAGTTTCTTAATATGAATAATTCCCTTTGAAACAGGTCATACATAACTTTTTCAAAATTGTTGGTTCTCCGCTTCGCGTGAAATGCCCCATATAGAAAGCTAGCAAAAGCAGATGGAACTACATCAACAACAGCAAAATTAACTAATAATTAATGTGAAAACAAAAAGTCAACCATAAAATATTTCTTGACTGAAAACGTAAATACTGGAGGAAACGTCCAAAGTCAACAAGAAAAGCAAATACGCAGATACCTAAAACGAAGGAGACACTAAGAAGATAACCAAGGAAGTGGATATCTACCTGTGGTAGGAGATCATAAGGAGAAAGATAAATTTTGAAAAGCTAAGTAACTTCTTTTTGTTTATTTATTTTTATTTTCTTTATTTATTTGGTTTTCTTCCGCAATCATAAAGTTTGCGCAAATGCTAAGTGTTAATAAATAAATTAATCTTACGAATGAAACGTAAAATTTCCGTGAGAAGTGAAAAGGGGCCAAAGTGTTCATAGTGTCTTAATAAATTTAATGGAGAAATAAATTTTCTTTTAATTTCATCAAATAAACTGGTGTTTATAATTATTCCTGCGTTTGAGTCGGCAACATTTGAGTTCGTGGACTCTCATAACCACGTGGCGCCCACAGATATAGTGAACCCACCCCTTCTCCAACGAAGTTAGCTTAATTTATATGCTTCCAGGAAAGCATATAACAAACAATTGCAGGGTGATTCATAAATTTCCGTTTTTTATGGTATGCACGCTACTCTTTTATTTTTATCTTTTGATATACCCAATAAAGCGACATCAAACAAACGCTAAAAAACTACTATTCCAATGGTTCTTCCAAAATTGTCAACAGTGTTGATCTCACTCCTACCATTATAGGTACAGTCACTTCCAAAAATGAAAAAAAATGGTTTGCGATTACCTAAAGTTCAGAGTTTTCCCAAATTCTCTCCGAAATTCATGTAATTATTACACCCTTTTTTTATTTTTATTAGATTGTCCATCTTATTACCTTTCAAAAAAAGTACAACATGTCCACGTTTAGAATATATGTATGAATATACGTAGAAATCCTATCGGAGAATATTATAAAAATCAACTAATTAACGAAATTAAACTCAAATTAATTCTAAAATGCTTTTAATTGAATTAAAAAATAATTACAATTAAACTTGATAAGTAACAAAAACCGTTCAAAATGTCCACATCCACTTTGAATGCATGCCAACAATCTCCTTCTAAGTCCTAAGTCTAAGGGCTTGAATAAACTTTATCCTTAATTGTTCCCAATAAGAAAAAGTCCAATGAAGTAAGGTCTGGAGATCTAGCGGGCCAAGGAATCGGCGCACCTCGTCCAATACAGTGGCAAATTTTTCACTTAGTGTTACCTTCACAATGTTAGCCATATGAGCTGGTACTACTCCATCGTGTTGGTGAAACATTCCCCTAAGATTATCCATAGGGTTCTCTATTAGATCTGGCAGCGTATTGTCCAAAAAGTCAGCATAAGTTTCGCTTTTCCGGCAAAATGAATGGCACTACCAAATGGTTGCCGATGATACCAGCCAAAACATTGACACTGAATCTTTGCTGTAATGAGGTCACCTTTGCCCTGTGTGGGTTAGTGTTCGACCAGGTATGGAGGTTATGATATATGTTATTTGAAATTTATGTATCACCCTGTTACTCCCAAACGGTTGAGATTGCCCTTCCTGCCAGACAATTTTTTGTTTGTCTAGTTGAGATCTATCATCCCACTCATTTTGGCATGTCAGATCTGAAACACCCTGTATATATACAGGGTGTGACGTTTCTAGAGGTCAATACGAGTTTAAGTGATAGCTTTCACCTATACAAACAAAAAATTTTATGGGAGGGGGGGGGGGGGGGGATCTCAACAGTTTCGGAGTTGCAAGGTGATTCATAAATTTCAGTTTTTCGTGGTATGCACATTACTTTTTTTTTTATCCTTTGATCTAACCAACATACCGACATCAAATAAACGCTAAAAAACTAATATCTTAATGGCCTTTCCAAAATTGTCAACAGTTTTGATCAGAACTCTTCCAAAAGTGAAAAAATGGTTTGCGATAACCTAAAATTCAGAATTTTCCCAATTCTCTCCGAAATTAATGTAATTAGTACACCCGTTTTTCATTTTTATTGGATTACCCATCTTATTACCTTTCCAAAAAGGTATAACATGCCCATAGAGAGAAAGTATGTAGAAATTTATACGTAGATATCCTATCGAAGAATATTATAAAAATCAAAATTTTGAAGAAATTAAACTCAAATTATTTCTAAAATTCTTTTTGTTGAATCTAAAAATAATGGCAATTAATCTGGATAGGTAACAAAAGCTGTTAACAATTTCCACCGCCACTTTATAGGCGTATTGCCGCTAATCCTCCCTAGTGTTAACAAAGCTTTAATAAACTTCATCCCTTATTGTTCCCCATAAGAAAATATCCAATGGGGTAAGGTCTGCAGGTTTAGCAGGCCAAGAAATCAGCGAAGCTCGTCCAATCCAGTGGTTAGGAAATTTTTCATTTAGTATTGCCTTTATTATATCCGGCAGTGTATTCTCTAAAAAGTCCACATAAATTGGACTGTAGAGCTTTTTGATAAAATAAAAGGTTTGCCGATGATACCAGCCCAAAGATTGAAACTGAATCTATGCTCGGTTACCTTTGTCCTGTGTGGGTTAATCTTCAATCAGATATGGAGGTAATGGAAGTTTCTGATAGCATCCCTGGTGAATTGAACTTCATCTGTCCACAGAATTCGGTCCAGAAATGCCCTGTCATCAACGTCGCGTTCCAGAAGCCAAGTGCTAAATTCCAGTCTTCTCTCAAAATCTTCTTTCAGTAGTCCTTGCTCTGGCTGATGATGATACGGACGTAATCCCTCTCGATTAGTAACCCTCCAAACCTTAGTTGAAAACACTCCTAATCGTCTTGCGACTCGTCTCAGTGTCTTGCCTCACGATAGTGATTATTTGGTGCTCGACGTCGGGAGAAGTTCCTGAAGTTTCGGGTCGTGTCTCCATGTCGTGTGAATTTACACTTCCTGTTTCTCTTAACATTTTTATAACTTTTTTGCAGCAATAATAAAAATTAGTTACCTATTCACCCGAAACAAACATTTTCGACCCTTTATCTTAAAAATTTTGTTTATTTAAGGAATTTTCTATTTAAAGTGCAATAAAATAATAAGATACTCAGGGATTTCTAAGGTTGCGGTTTTTCTAATTCTATATCTATCTTGCCATGTTGCACCTTTTTGGAAAGGTAATATGATTGGCAATCGAATAAAAATAAAAAAGAGGTGTACTAATCACATGAATTTTGGAGAAATTTTGGGAAAATTCAGAATTTTAGGCAATCGCCAACGGTTTTTTTCGCTTTTGAAAGTGACTTTACCTGCAGTCGTACGAGTTTGATCAACATTTTTGACAATTTTGGAAAGGTATAGTAGTTTTCTTAGCGTTTGTTTGATGTCGCTGTGTTGGGTAGATCAATTTATAAAAATAAAAGAGTAATGTGAATACGATGAAAAACTGAAATTCATGAATCACCCTGTAACTCCCAAACGGTTGACATTGCCGCCGCCCCCCCCCCCCCCCCCCCTACCATAAAATTTTTTGTTTTCCTAGGTGAGAGCTATCATTTATACTCATATTGACCTCTGGAAATGGTACACCCTAAATATATATATATATATATATATATATATTTATTTTTTTGGAGGAGGAAAATCTTCTAAAAGACACCAGGAGTCCCAGGTAGTGTGGGATTTCTACTCACTAAAAACCACCTCTACTTCGAGTCTATGCGCACCACACCGGTTTCCGCTCTCGCATTACTTCAGTGTGGTGCTGCCTACCTAACCTACCTACCTTTATAGGGTACTTACTTTCTTACCTATACGTCAATGGATATTTCTACTTATTTATAATCTGGACTACACCCTCCTTAGGTCTTTCTCTTTATTTTCAATAATGTACCTCACTGTTATGTACATTATTGTCCATTTTTCGTATTCTGCAGTCAGAATCTTTGTCATATTGGCTGCACAGAATGCCTCTGGCGTGTACTCACTGTACTCTCTTCGGGCCTCTATCCATTTCTCGCGCATGAAAAGTGTGTGTTCGGCATCATCCGTTTCTCCTCCGCAGTACGAGCACTTATCTGTAGCTGACCTGTTTCTTTTATACAAGAAGTCTCGGAAACAGCCGTGAGCAGAGAGTGCCTGGGTTAGGAAATAGTCCATCTCTCCGTACGGTCTGTCGATCTATTTCTTGATGTCAGGTATCAGCTTATGCATCCATCTTCCGTGTTGCCCTTCTGTCCATCTTGTCTGCCAGTTCCGCATCAGGTTTTCCCCGGCTTCAATTCTGCCCATACCATCATATTTTAATGACCTTTCCTTGTCCATTAGGTCGATAGGCGGTACTCCCGCTATCACCTCAGCAGCTTCTGCTGAGATCCACCTAGGTAGATTGCTGGATTCGTCTTAACATCTTTACCTTGTATAGTAAAGTGTATCGGCGCTATTATCCTTTTAGCAATGAGCAGCACTACTTCTGTTTTTTTGGCGCAATCTGGAGTTGCCGCCTGCTCATCCAGTTCGCCACCCTCTCCAACGCAGTGTTGACCCTGGTCATGAGCATCTCTTCGTCTGTTGCGCTGGCGACCATTGCTACGTCATCTGCAAACCCTATCAGTGTTACTCCTTCGGGTTGCTCTATCTCCAGTAGGTCGTCATATAGAACGTTCCAAAGCGTTGGGCCCAACACTGATCCTTGTGGGACACCACTATTTATACTCATCTCTGCCGTTCACGGCTCTCCTTATAGCACTATTTTTCTCTCAGAGAGGTAAGAGGCTTTCGTTTACTTGTCGGTCTCTTAGCTCTTCAAGTATTATCTGCCACGAGGCGCTGTTGAAGGTGTTCTTTACGTCTATGGTGACCATTGCGCATTGAAGCCGTACTGCGTTCTCGATAGGTCTCATGACTTCTTGAGCTCATCTTTGTGTCTTGTTAGGATAAGTTGTACGTACAATTTACCCTCAACGTCAAGCAAACAGATTGGCCTGTATGATGCTGGAGCATCAATCTGCTTGTCTCCTTTTTTAAGCAGGACCAACACCGCTTTTTTCCACTCTGTCGGGAACAACCCCTCGTTGGTAAGTCTATTGTAGACTTCTAGCGCGTAGTTTGGTTTTAGCGCCGCTACTTTGTTAAGTATTTCTGTTAGGACATTCCCAGCTCCTGGCGCTTTGTTGAGTTTTAGCTTGCCCCATACTTCCTTTAGGTCGTTTTCTGTGAAGGGCTCAAATACTGTGTCTCTCCTCCTTTGGAATGTCACCGGCTCCAGATTAGGAAGAGGCACTTTGCCACTTCTTCTGTGAAGCTCATAGACATGTTTGGCCTGGCGGGAAACCCAACAGGCCTTCGTGGCAATATTATAGCCTTTTTCACATATGTCGTTATGTATTTCGCTACACAGAGTCTTCCAGCACGTCTTTTTGGCTTTTTTAATGGCATCTCTTAACCTTTTCCTGCTGGTGTTATACTCTTTCCATTTCCTCTGCCTTTCAATGTCGTTATTCCACCAGGTTTTCCTGGTTTGTCCTCTCTTTCTAGGCATTGCTTGGTTACTGACGTGCTTCAGCATCTCCATGAAACCTGCCGCATTAACTGTACTTCCGTCGTGGGGAGCACGCGCTATCTCAACTTCTAGCTTTTGGTAGTCTAACTTCTTTCGTAGCCACCCTTCACGACTCCTACTTTTTGGTTTCCTGCCCGATTTTGCTGTTACGACCTCAAAGACTATGTGATTGTGGTCGCTTAGTGATTCTGTGTCACTCACTTCCCAGTGCTGAATCAAACTTTTGACGTCTTTCGTGACCAGCGTCAGGTCTAGGATAGATGCAAATCCTAGCCTTTGGCAAGTTGGCTTATCTCCGATGTTGGCGATAAGTAGCCCGTGCTCAGCTATCCAGTCGGTCACAATTTGAATTCTTCGGTCCGTATACTCCATTCCCCATTGGAGGGACTTAGCATTAAAGTCCCCTGCCACAATTGCGTTTTGCGCATTGGCTCTGATGTGCCTGCCAATGTCATCTAGACTATACTCCAGCTCAGCAGGATCTTTGTTCCCTGAGAAATAGCAGCTGTAGACAGTTAGTTCGGCTACTTGCACGTACATGTATCCTAGGCCGCTGCCTGCTTTTCGTATCACCAGCTTCTCATCGAGGATTTTAATAGCTGCCACAGCTTCCTTATCCGATATCCAGTTTCTTCTACCTTTTATGGTTTTCTTATTTGGCTCACTTACCAATATTACCCCTACCCCTATTTCTCTGCCTGTGGCTATTGCCATATGCAGGGCCGGGCGGCTCCGATTTGCGTTTATTTGAAGTATTTTCATACTACTTTTTTATGCCCATGATCCTTGTTGTTTGGGCATCTGACATGCCCAGACTGGTGCTCCTCTTTTTCGCAGTGCACACAGTATGGCTTATTTGTGCAGCTGCTAGCCTTATGTCCCTCCTTGGCACATTTAAGGCACATATGCTCTCTGTCCGGACCTTTGCATTGGGCTTTAATATGCCCATAATTGCAGCATTTGAAACATTTGGGGTCCGCTTTTCTCTCAACTACCCTGAAGATAACCCAGGCGATTTTTAATTTGCCTACTTTTAGGAGCTTCAGCGCGACATTTTACGTCAACAACACTGTGGGACCTTCTCATTGATGACCTTTTTGAGTGCTTCCGTTGTTCCACTGCCGTTTCTCACGGTCAGGAGCACTTCCCCCCTCTTGCTCTTTTTAAGCTCTTTAATCTCTACGCCTATTTCGCTTGGATCCACGGTCTCTTTCACTTCCTTCACCGTCTCGGCGTATGTTTTTCCTTCCAGTTTTACCAGGAGAGCTTCTTGTCTCGGCTTTCTCCCTCTTGCATGTTGAACCAGTTTTAGGTTCCGGCTTCTTCTTACTCAGCGGGACATTACTCTGAACGTTTGCATACAGTTTAACCTGCACACCAGTGTCCCCAAAAATACACTCTAGCACCCTCTTTTTGGAACCTTGCCTATGTCCCCCTCCATTAACGGGACGGCTATCCTCTTCCTGCCCCGCTTGAGCAAATCTTCTTTATTGGTTTCGAGCGGCCGAAACACACTTTTTATTTCGGTGTCTTCATTCATACCAACGTCGACGACGATGATAGGGTAGTATAGCTCCCTTGTGGATTGGGCGAGCTTCCATTCCTATTCCGGGAACCCTAGTGTGTAGCTCATCATGGCCACTTCTCCCTTCCGTTTCCCTTGCCTCAGTAGGCCATCTCTACCTCCAAATTTCTCGATGGCCTTTTTGGTCGGTCTGTGCCTTGTGTCAATGGGCTTGCTACATGGTAATACGACCACTGTATCCGTAAGGGCGTCCCACACATTTCCTGCCACCATACGGGCGCGTGTGAAGATTCCCTCCTTCCAGGCCTACTCTTCCACCTTGAGATAGGCTCCTAGCGTACCATCCCCTCTGAGCTTCGCTCTTTCCGCCTCTAAAGTTTGGGCCTTTTGGCACCCTTCGCATTTCGCGTGGTCTCTTCTGCTCTCAGCGAAGTTTAGCTTCTGCTGGTGTGGGCTCTACAACCACCTAATTTTCTCTCGAAGCCTTTCCATCACAGCTTTTTGTTCCTTGATCCGCGCATCTTTCTCGTCTGCATGATTTAATTTCGCCGCCCAGATTTCAAGCGTACCATCTTGCAGCATCTCGGCCTGGAGCATCAGCCTACTGCTGACATCCTCCATCTCCCTCTTGGTAGTTTGGCTCTCTTTGACTACCTTATCGAGAGCTGATATCTCGCTGCAGACTTTGTTAAGGATTTTTGGAACTAGATAGCCTATGTCCCTATGCTCCTGGTTTACACTAGGATCTGCCTCAAACCTCTTCCTTTTGTTAGATGGTGTATCTACTTCTGCACTACCTACACCTATATAGTTTCCTATATTTACCTGCTTTCTTCCTTTCCCTGCATCGCCGTTGACTGGCGTCGATGGCGTTCGATTTTTCCTGGGTGGAGTTCGTCTTACGACTTCCGATCTCTCGAAAGGATCTCCTGCTGGTGTATTTTGTTTGGTCCCAGTAGCATGCTGATTGCCGTCGGCATGGTCCTCCACCGAACGGTTTTGTTTCGTTGAAATCAACAAGTTTTTGTCGCTCCCAGAATCCTCGGGACAGACATGCAAGCAAGTGTAGGATTCGTCGCTAATATGAACGCGACCCACCTGGGGTATATAATTATTTTCAGAACTTGCCCTTTTTTTTCTACATTTGTGACACTCTTCTTTGTCTGGCTTCTTCCCCTCAGCGTGTTCGGTATGGGAGGCCCTGCCGGAAGGGATCACGGAAGGATATATATATATATATATGTATATGACTTGTAGATGTCTACCGTTGGCTCAACCCAACGACTAGGTCATAATCAAGGGTTTTCCAAAATGTGCATGGTAGCCTCTCGGGTTCGAGGATAGAGAGACTTTACGTCTCGTCCAGTCTTCTTCGCTTCTTCGTTAGTGTCACTCATGAAGTGTGTTCACTTAGTGATCACGTCCTTGCTGTAGCGAGTAGCCCTTTGGTCGAAAGGCGAACGGCTTACTGGATTTTCAACAAAAACTTGTTAAATGCAGAGCAGTTCATTGAAGAATTCATTCAGTTTTGGCATCTATGGCTATGGCTAAAGCTTCAGATTCGCTTTTATTGAGACGAGATTTAATCGAAGCAGGTATATAGCATCGATTTTGACGACCGAAGTCACCCGGATTGGTACGCTTCTGCACGCGCAACCAGAATTGCTCTCTGGAGGCCAGTAATACTGTGCAACGTCGACTACAAGATAGTTTGCAAAGCACTCGGAACTATACTTAACTCAGTGATAGCTTCGGGTTTACACCCGGAACAGTCCTACTGCGTTCCAGGTCGTACTATTTACGACAACATTGCCGTAGCAAAGCATAATAGAGATTCAGTGATTCTAATAAAGTATAATGGGCATATATTGCCTTCTATTCCATTTCGTCGGGGTATGAAGCAGGGATGCCAGCATGTCAGGAATGTTTTATGTGAGCCGGCATGTACGGGAGTTGTGTCAAAGTATCACGCCCGTAATTGCCAGATTGGATTGCGAACGTGATGTTCCCGAGACGAACTCCTCGTTTTAGCCTGAGCATCTACATCAAATCGTAGCTCAAGTAGTCAAGTCGGACAGGTTCGAGAGTAACATTTTTCTGATTAAAAATAATAAATAAATATAATAGTAAAATAATAATGTAATAAAGAATGTAACGAAAACTTTTACGATTTGAAAATAATGTTGCGATTTGAAAAGATTAATTTCTCCAGGTTTACCAAATGTTCAACTTAAAAGTCTTTTGTTTGCTAGATAGACTACCAAACTCCGAAATTTGCAAAAACAACGTAAACGAGCTGTCAAAAGTTCAGTGTGATTGGTAGTTTGTTTTCGAGATAAAACGTGATAAAGATGGCTAAAAATAAATTCACTATATATTTAGGATATGAAGATGAAGAGATAACCAATAAGCATAAGTCCTTCCTAAATTACTCAGTTAATAAAATTGGTGGTACACCGGACTGGACATATTCTGGGATTTCTGTGCCAAATTGCCCCATATGCAATCTCGGCCGACCTTTAATTTTGCAAATTTATGCAGCATTGGATAATTCTCAGTTCCATCGATATTTATATGTTTTTGCTTGTATCAACACAACGTGCTCCAGTCTGTCGAAAAGTTGGATTTGTATCCGTACACAAATTCTTGAAAAAGCTCAGGAATGTGAAATCAACAAACCAACAAAAACATCTATAAATTTGTCATCTTGGCGCGGTGAAGCAGTTGGTACGCTAACGACAAGCAATATTAATGCCAAAATTGAAGGCGAAGAATCGGAAGTTGTTACTGTTGAGACACCACTGGCACCAGAGCGAGACCTAATTGCCTTGTTGAAACAAGGCCCAGGGTTGTCTCAGAACACCAAGAATTTTGTTTTGAAAAGCTTTTTTTTTATCGCCGTAGATGAATGAAATTGTCATTCTCCTTCACAATATGATTTATCCGATCGCGAACGGGAACTACTGCAAGAATATCAAATAAGAGATGAGCTGTGATGATCAAAACCCGAACTTTCTGATGGCACGGTTTTACCTTCTATAGGCGACGGCGATCTCTCTCTCTAACACCTAGTCTGGACAACTTTCCGTGTTTATAGGGACTATGCCTTCTAATGGCCGCTTCCTTCAAATTCATAGGGGGACCAACGTGTTAACAAATTATCATTAATTTGTTGGCGTGCCGTAACTGTGGATACTGTAGGAAGTCCGCATCTCCCTCCACGTGGGGCGGCTGGTAACAGTCATGTAGTTTACTATAGACTGGCTATTGATGACGGGCGGAGAGACAGTCACTCTCTTGATCAAACTCCCTCAATCCAGGGTGTTAAGCGACTACCGTACCCATTGGATAGTTTGCAGCTGGGGGAAACTAGCTGTATGCTAACGGAGCCTCCTTGACACCTGTCCGCCTCAAGGAGTATGTAGGACCACCATGGGAAGGGGCTCTACCATGGTTGATTGCCCCAAGCCCACTAATATATCGAGACCATGAGTACCGCCTTGTCGCGAAAATGGTCGATTATGAATTATAATATGAATAAGAAACACCCAGCCTCGGATAAAAGCGAGACTACTTCGTCCACCCGAAAAGGGGGACAACCCACCGTCAAGGCAGCCCCGGCCCGCGTTAAGTGGGCAACCTTCTGCGAGCATTGCTCGCTCCTCCAACACTTCTGAGGCAACACGGTGACTCTCCCCAAGGAGTCCTGTGAACCCCCTTCCTCGAGGAAAGTATACGCCACTGCCACGGACCCCAATCCCGGTAGTAGCAGCACAGTTCCTCCTCCTTCTGCGATCGCCGCAACGCGGACGCCTCCATCACGCCATATAAATGGAAGAAGGTGGAGGTCGCGTTGCTGAAGGTGCATATCCACTACGTTGTCTTGATGATGGGTGGCATCAAGGCCACATTAAGCTACTTGCCTGCTCGGACCAAAGGTCGGTGGAGCTTCTTGGCCAGGCAGTTTCCCGTCTTGGCGAAATCTGGACTGGCGCAAGAATTGAAGCCGTTCCCAGGTATAATATCCCTTGTAGACCTAGGTCACAGGCCTGGATACCAACCGAACCTTCGGATCCTGCAGAGATCCTGAAGTTCATCCAAATTGCCAACCCTGGATTACCTAGCCATGATTGGAAAGTAGCCCAGGTGAGCGAAGTCAAGGGAAACTCAAGGCAGGTCATTGTGATCCTAAATGAGCAGTCCCTTGCCCCACTTGCTGAATGCAATGGCATTATTTGCTATGGCTTCAGCTCTATCAGCCTGAAGGTCTATGAAAAGGACCTAAAGGCGCTAAACAATGCTAGCAAACAAGAGGAGAATTCAGCAGCCTTCAGAACCTTGGATCATCAGAGACAAGGCTTGCGGACTCAACATGAAGGGGTATAAGCTCCTCTATTTACAAGGTACAGGTAAACCAAGGTCATGTATCCTCACTAAGAATAATATTAATGCATTTATTCTCCCTCAGTTCAGTGATAAGGACACCATAACAGCCATGCTGGAGCTCAAAAACAACAATATCTTGATAACCTTCAGTTATATGGCGCACGATGTGGCGGACATTCCTGGTACAATACTCAGGAATGCGATCAAGGAAGCCACTAGACAAAAGAAGACGCTGGTGATCGGAGCAGACGCCAACGCACATCATACAGTCTGGGGCAGCTCGGACGTCAACGAAAGGGTTGTTTTTTGATTTTATTCTCGGAACTAACCTCCAGATTTGTAATGTGGGTGCAGAATCCACTTTTACTAACTCAATTAGGCGGGAAGTTTTAGAAATTACTTAAGTCTCGGAACAATTCGCCCACTTAATAACGGAGTGGAAGGTATCCAAGGAACCATCCTTCTAAGACCACGCCTATATCGAATTTGGGATAACACTTCACAAGCTGATGTGTCCTCCTTATAAAAACAAGGCTAAGGACAAACTGGCACCTCTACAGGATGGTCCTCAGTAATAGCCTGCCTACTACAGGTTCACCAGTTATTGAAAGTACACAAACCCTTGACAAGGTGGTGGACACTTTGACGCTTGCGTGTAATGAGGCGACACAAATTTCTTGCCCCGACAGGGTCCCTAGAGGCAAGCCCAAACCTCCGTGGTGGTCGAGTGAGATCATGACCCTAAGAAAGGAGTGTCGTAAACTTTTTAACCAAGCAAAAAGAACTGATGTATGGACTTCTTACAAAGAATGCCTCAAAAAAATTCAAGAAATTGATTAGGAAAGCAAAGCGATCCTCGTGGGAGGGCTTCTGTAATAAAATCGAAAGCTTCTCTGAAGCGAGCCGTTTGCGGAAAATCATCTTAACAACGCCCATCACCCCAACCCTCTTGACCAAAAGTGATAGAAGTTGAACTTCATCCAGTCTTGAATCATTGGAGTTACTTGTCAACACGCACCTTCCGGGGTGCTTAGCAACCTCTCTTTCTCTTTCGCAACATGCATACACTATAGGTAAGTCCGTAAAACAGCCCTACACGAACTAACCTCAATCAAAAAGCTTTCGCTACTACAAAAAGAATACCCACTTGTAGCCTTCAATTCAATTCAATTCAATTCAACTTTATTAGTGGATTAAGTACAATAAGAAAATACATTCTTTTAAATAGTACTTATAAAAGTTTTTGGAAAACAAACAATATGTTAATGAGCAATTTAACAAAAGAATTACTTAATGAAAAATCCTTAAAACTATATCAAGTTTAGTAAATACTATATATACCTAAATGTAATATTTTTAATACAAAAGAAAAATAGAAGAATAACTCAGTTTCAAAATAATAATGTTACGATTAAAAGCTACAAACCACACTAGAGAAGCCAAGACCGCACTTAACGAGAGAAAAAGGAAAAGTTCCAAACAAACTTAATCTATATTAATACAGTACTGCGTTATTAGATCCCTAAAACTCCGCACCGAGCCTACATGCTGCATATCGGCTGTTAAAGGATTCCAAGCACGGATTGCACGAACAAAGTAAGAATTCTCCATGACTGAAGAACGAAAACTAGGTATCAGCAGGTCAGAGCGCCTTGGGGAGTTCAAAAAAATCAATTTTTCATGTAAGTAACCAGGATTCTTTGACGTAATAATTTGGTAAAGGGATGTCACAAGCCTACGCAATAAAAACTGCTCCAGCGAACAACCCAGCAGATGGTTACTATATCCCGACACATGATCAAATCTCCTCAAACGAAATATGAATCTTACACAGTCATTGAAAGCCACCTTGACTTTCCTTGAACAGAAAGAACAAAGACGTGGGAAAAGTAGGCTGCCATTGATAAAGTAAGGCAGTAGCAACGATTTCACAAGCAACGAGCGTGTATTCGACAACAAAGTAGCAGATGACAACCATAGCCGTCGAAGCCCACCATAAATCTTGCCCATCACATCAGTTATATGGTCACAGCATGTCATTCTAGCGTTGAGGAAAACACCAAGACTTTTTACCCTACCATCATGTTATTCAGAAAGACAGGAGGGATATGAGATACGTCAATATCCCGGCGATAGAATGCAATGCAGTGAGACTTACGCGGATTTAGAAGCAAGTGGTTATCAACCGCCCATGTCGCAGTGTTATTCAGGTCCGAGTTCAGCCTGTCAATGCAGTCCTCCATAAACCCAATAGGTCGACTAAGATATAGCTGTACATCATCAGCATACAGCTGCACCCTGCAGTCCTTAAGAACCTCCGGGAGGTTATTTATATACATGCAGAACAGCAACGGACCGAGGATAGAACCCTGTGGGATGCCACACGCAAGGGACAGAGGACGGGAAAAGCTGTCTTTCACTCGAACCCGCTGCAGTCTATCTGATAGAAAGCTATTTATTAAGGACACAGCGGTGTCGTGGAACTGACATTTAGTAGCCAGCTTCTCTAGCAAATTGTAGTGATTGACCATATCAAATGCTTTGGAGAAGTCGAGCAATGCAAGAACACACAAATGATCCATATCCAAAGCACAGCGAACGTCACTGGTAACACTCAGAAGAGCTGTTTCACAACTATGCCTTCCTTCATATTGAGGGTGTCTTCAACAATATCAGGTCAGAGGCGATAATGGCATCCTTGAGGAGGCTTGAAATCGACGATCCTCTCATTGAACTTATTGACCTCATGCTAAAAAGCAGGGTCATGGTCTCAAGCTTGGGAGGATCCATTATCCAAAGAGTGGTAACCAGTGGTACCCCTTAGGGAGGAATCCTTTCAAAACTTAACTCTTAACTTAACTCTGAAAGAGTTACTCACAGACCTGGAGTTGTGCGGTCACAAGGTGATCGCCTACGCCGATCAAATTGCCCTGATATGTTCAGGTTAACAACCCAACACACTGGCTGAAGTGATACAATACGCCCTCTCCAAGATTTTATCATGGAGTAATGGGTGTGGTCTGGGTATAAACTCGAACAAAACAGAGTTAATACTCTTCTCTCGGAGGCATTAAACACCTCCTATTAACTGCCCTACACTAAACGGGGTTAGGCTGAAACTGGGTAATCAGGTTAAGTATCTAGGTCTAGTCCTAGACAAAAAACTTACCTGGAAGCCTAACGTCCAGGAAAGAGTACGGAAGGCTACTACAGTAGCGCTGTACTCGTGTAAAAAGGCTATTGGGAAAAGATGGGGTATGGAGCCACGCATTGTGCATCGGCTCTATACAAGTGTCATACGACCTATACATATGTATGGGATCATTGTTTGGTGGCCGGAACTAAATGTATCAACCCATCACAAAGCAATGGATAAAGTTCAGAGGATGGCAACTCTGCTGATAACAGGTGGCCTTAGAACCACATCTTCTAAAGCCCTGAACACTATTCTCCATCTTCTACCGTTGGATCTCTATGGTAAGCAAACCGCATCCTCGGGCGCCATTAGGCTTAACTCAATCCAGACCTGGAAGCGAACTGACTTCGGTCACTCCAAAATATTGGACAGAAGAACTGCCAACAATATCGACTATACCTCGCCCAAGCCTTTCTTTGGAACAAAATTTGACTCCTTCTTTCCCACCAGGTCGGAATGTGAAGAAGGTCCTCCCCAATGGGGGGAGTCGGTGCATCTCTACACCGACTGTTTTAAAATGAAAGGCAAAGTGGGTGGAGGCATCTTCTCGGAAAATTTAGGCCCCGATGTCTCATTCCGCTTGCCTGACAACTGCAGCGTGTTTCAGGCGGAAATCATGGCTATAAAGGTAGGTGCGGACCGCCTGAATCATCTAACGCTACCCACAGATAATATATATATTTTCACAGATAGTCAGGCTGCTATTAAATCTAGCCAGCCGTAGGAACCAGTTTCTGGGCTCCTCCTTCTTTGAAGAGTTAACCGAGCTAGGTTCCACTGATTTCAGGGACCATGTCCGCCCTCCTATTACTTAGGTTATTTTTATGGGAGTTGCTAAAGTTTTTGTAGCCTCAACGTGGTATCACAGTGGGCCTCCTTGGCCTAAGTGTGCCTTTCTCAGGCAGCCACTTTAACCTAACCTAACCTATGCCTTATAATATGGGCTCAACATAGTCACACAGGATGGGGTGGGATAGCCCAATAAGCCCTTTAGCATCTATGGGCTGTGGTTGCTTCTTCGTCAGGGGCATGATTAGGCCGACCCTTTTTGCATTTATTTTCCAATTATCCTTTTTCCCATTGTGCTTCCCTTTTTCTCTTGGACATAAAGAGTGCCCGCAAAATAATCGTTCGGGTTAGTGTACCGAGGAGTGTGAGGCAAGAACTCACCCCGATTCGACGAGCTTAGCACGGCTCGCTAGGCGGGAACCTCACCTCTTCGGTCACGGACCAAGCCTGCACGGCAACTTACGCTCACCCTGGTATTCCCCATTACCTTCCCAATCGCTCTTGGTTGTGAGATACGACTAGATTGTGACAAACAACTAAGTGGTGCTCATAACCCTCAATCCAATCCATATCCGCATGCAACCATCTTGTGGTTGCCTGTGAACATGGATCTCTCACGCTTACCAGATAACAAATGCTTTATGAGTTTTTACTGGAACCGCTGTTGGTAAATTTTCTTTAATCGTTGAGATAATATTCAGTTTACTTACCATACACTACTATAAGGCCACTTATTCTAGCGTATGCTGACGACCTGTCTATTTTCGTCACGAAAGATGGTGCATTTCCAGTCGCTCGTAGGGTTTTCGAACAATATGACCGATTGGCCGCCACTAGGGTTAACATAAACAAAAGCCAAGGTCTATGGTGTGGGAGGTGACGGAATCGTTCAGATTCTCCCCACGACATACTTACATACATACATACATACTTGCCTGAATAATTTAGGTGTGTATATCGGGCTCGACGGTAAAACACGTAATAGCCGCATGGCTCTGAAGAAACTCAGTGAATTCATGGCCGACTAGGTTAGACGTGCAGTCGTTGTCAATTATTTGCTTACCATCTGATTAAGTCGGTGTGCTTCGAGGAAGGCTTCGTTAAATTTTTGTAGACAAAAGTCGTTGATGGCTTTGTGCGGGGGGGGGGGGGGGGTGAGGAATGGGTCGGGTCTGATCACAGGGGCAGAATAAGACGGGCAATCTAATTGCAATGAAATTGGGTACGGGGATTTTTCAGCTATACCGATCAGGTTGAATCCTGAGTTAGTGGATTCGATGCTAAGTAATACTCGAGATGTAATAGCCGACACAGGACAGCTTACAGTTCTCGGAGATATCATTGCTGCTTCTGGGAACATATTAATACACTTACACACAACACAATTAATCGAATTGGTTGATAGAGCACGAGAGCGTTTCAGCCAACTTAGCACCAGGCGACCTGGCACAGAGGTTGTTAATGCTTTTGTGGTGAATAAACAGCCGCACACGCCATTCAGTACACTAACAACACGTCGGCTGCGCGATCTCTTCGCTGTTGTGATACCTGCAGGGCATCTAGTTATTAATAGATGGAGCGCACATTTCGGGGCAAAATTGAAAGTAATCGGAGGAGTAACTAGCAGAGTGGGGTACAGTTATCCGTCCAATTACAGAGACTCTGATGTAGCATTCAAACTGCTACATTATAGCCTTGTGCATCCAAATTTGCTGTCGCACATAGAGCAGAGCGGTCAAAGAGTCTGCACGGTTTGTGGTGGTTAAGGAACTCTGTTCCACCGATATTTCACATGCCCGGACCTGCGCGATTTGATGTCACTTGCGCCAGATAATCTGCCCGCGTTTCGGCATAACTAGAACATCGTTTTTATCGGGGCCAAGGACATGTAACCAAGTCAATTGTTTAATTGATTCTTACACTAGCTAAATCAACAGTTCATTTGTATTGCATGCGGATCGAGCCTGAGCAACAGGTCACTCACACACAGATACATCGCGTTCAAAATTTCTCGTACGTTAGGCTAGAACACTTAATGCTGAGTCTTCCGGGGGAGTAGAAAATTGGGGACGTCCCTGCGGAGAGCGTTTTTGCTTGCACGTAGGCAGCGATACAGTGACTTCGCCCGGTGCTGCGTCTATCCCCGGGAACACTCAGGTTTCGGTTTTTTTTAATAGTTTAGGTTTTCATTAAAAAAAAAATATTTTTAAAATTTTTAGAAATTCTTATTGGATCTACCACTTGCTTGGAGGCTTTCTACATTTTTCGTTGATTTTTGATTTGCTTTTAGTCCTCCGTTTTATTTAATTTGTCCATTGTTCTTTAAACTTTCTCTACTGTTCTTATTGTTCTAAGTGTTCATATTGTTAGTATCGTTCTTATTGTTCTTAGTTTTGTTATATTCCTTTTCCTTATATGTGTGGTAGTATGTTGTACGGCTGGAAACTACCATATATTATATTAATGCAGTTGACTCATCGTCGCGGCATTCTCAACCCTCCGTAACCTATTCCTGAGAAATACATATGTATATACGTTCGTCGAGTCGTGACCAGAGAACCACATTCAGCTTGCTCTCTGCCACGCGATGTTGGGTGTAAAAATCGTCTTCTTCAGTATGAAGAGTCAGGAAAAAAAGGTAAAATTAAATTCATTCTCCGTTGGTCTATATGATACGCGTCTTCAGTGAAACCTTCTCCGAGTGTGTCTAAGTCAAGGACAATGATTTCCTTGCTCCTTTTACAGATACCTAGAAAGGATCTGACCTAGGGATTTTTGATTATCTCCAGGATTTTAAAATGTGCCTCGTTTTTATGAGGGCTTATTACCACGCAAAAATTAAGACAAAAAATCTTAAACAAAAAATAAATAATTAAAATAGTTTTCTCAAAAAAATTATTAATACAATTTATTTAAGAAATTACGATGGTGAAAATAGACTATTATTAATTAGAATATGTAAATTTTCAATAAAAAACACTTGTATAAAATTTTTTCACAGTTTTTATTATTTAATCAAGTTAATACATATGTTAACCCGACGCGTTTCGCCTTCTTAGGGCATTATCAAGGGGACTACTAAGAAAGCGAAACGCGTCGGGTTAACATACGTATTAACTTTATAAAATAATCAAAATTGTGAAAAAATTTTATACAAGTGTTTTTTATTGAAAATTTACATTTTCTAATTCCCGAAATGTTTCACCAAGTGCCTAAAAAAGAATAAATTAGCTATATATTATTAATTGTTAGTCGCGTGGCTGACCGTCTAACTTCTATCCTAGCCTTATAGTAAAATTTATTAAATCAAATTTTAAGAACTTCGTTAGCAATTGATTGGCAAACTGTAAAAATGTACTGTTATAGATTAGAGTCCCCACAATACTCCCCCGACAGTAAAATCTAAAGGTAAGCGCTACTCTAACGGTGGTTTTGTGGTTCGACCAGCCCGTGTAGTTCGAATAGGTAGGGTAGTGTGTCCGTCTGAAAGAAATGTTACTTTCTTTGGTGTTGTTTCATGAGGTGTCGTATGTTTATCTGATGTATGAGGACTTACAATCGCTGCTGTAACCTTTCGTCTTGACCATCGTGTTGAGGTACTTCAAGCACTCGTATAGTTTTCGGTGTTGCCTCATTTGATGAATTATCGTTTGGGTCGAGAATGTCGGTGTAACAAGGCTTCAGCCGATTTACCGAAACATTTACCTCCTTATCTTTTATCTCACCGTTATAAGGGGGTTGTAAAGATGCCCGAAGTGCGTCGTTTCTTACGAATACATGAGAGCAGGTGTCTAAGCTTTTAAATTTAAAAAATTTTGGAGTAGCATGGTTGGAGCTTTCTACTGGGCCTAAATTAGACATTGTCTCTTTTAAGAAATTTATGAATTCTATGGGAGATCGTTTAAACTTTACGGTTGCCAGGAAGTCATTAGTAACGTTTGGCCGTATACTAATTCGGCTGGTGTTTCTGTGGCATCTTTCTTGAAAACTGAAAGTAGTCTAAGCATAACGCTTGAAATAATTTTGACCTAATCTCTATTTTTATTTTCTTTTTTCGTAGCCATTTTGTTTGTTGCTCTTACCCCAAGGTGAGCCATATTGTGCACTGAGTCAAAGACTTTTTCTCTGAATGTTTCAGGGATGTATGGTCTAGCACCTTTTCAGAAATTTTACAAATAAGAGTTTTGTTAGAGCAGAAAATCGGAAGCGTATTGAATTTTTACTGTGAATTTTGACGGAGGTGCTGGAGTTCGGAATCGAATTCTTGTAGACCAGCTAATGCCTCGTAGTCAAAAGTACTTGGAATATATACTTCTTCCACTCGGGAGAGAGCGTCGGCCACTAAATTTTGGGATCCTGGGATATGTCTGATATCGGTAGTGTATTGTCCGATGAAGTCCAGAGCACGTAGTTGACGGGGAGAAGTTTCTTCGGGGTTTTGAAGGCAAAAATCAAGGGTTTATGGTCTGTATAAAGAGAAAAAATCCGACCTTCTAGTAGAAAACGGAAATATTTAATGGCTTTGTATGCTGCCAGCAGATCTTTGTCATAAGCGCTGTATTGTGCGTCATTGAATTTACACAAGAAAAAACCGAATGATAGCCAGTCTTTGTCAATATTTTATTGTAGAGATGCGCCTACGGCGAAATTTGAAGCATCTGCCCATAGACTTAGCTCTACTGAGGGGTTGGGGAATGCTAGAAGGGCCGCATCGGCTAAGTGCTTTTTGGTTAGCTCAAAAGCCTCTAAGGCTTCGTTGGATCAACTAATTAACTAGGAGCCTTCTTTTTTGGAAACTGTGTGCTAATTATTCAATGACGACTGGTTAGAGGCAGCTTTAGGTGGAAACCTGCGGTAAATTTGTTTTGTCTTGTGTTATCCCAGCTAATTCGAACTGAGCTTCGAGATGGTTGAACCTTAAATCCGGATTGTTTCCCCAAAATGTAGTTGGTTTCACCTCGCCAGCTTGGATTTGTTGGGAAGAACTGAAAACTATTTTCCATGCTAGTAACGAGTAAAATTTATGGTTTCGTTCGAAAACGCGATCTCTTCGCTGTTGTGATACCTGCAGGGCATCTAGTTATTAATAGATGGAGCGCACATTTCGGGGCAAAATTGAAAGTAATCGGAGGAGTAACTAGCAGAGTGGGGTACAGTTATCCGTCCAATTACAGAGACTCTGATGTAGCATTCAAACTGCTACATTATAGCCTTGTGCATCCAAATTTGCTGTCGCACATAGAGCAGAGCGGTCAAAGAGTCTGCACGGTTTGTGGTGGTTAAGGAACTCTGTTCCACCGATATTTCACATGCCCGGACCTGCGCGATTTGATGTCACTTGCGCCAGATAATCTGCCCGCGTTTCGGCATAACTAGAACATCGTTTTTATCGGGGCCAAGGACATGTAACCAAGTCAATTGTTTAATTGATTCTTACACTAGCTAAATCAACAGTTCATTTGTATTGCATGCGGATCGAGCCTGAGCAACAGGTCACTCACACACAGATACATCGCGTTCAAAATTTCTCGTACGTTAGGCTAGAACACTTAATGCTGAGTCTTCCGGGGGAGTAGAAAATTGGGGACGTCCCTGCGGAGAGCGTTTTTGCTTGCACGTAGGCAGCGATACAGTGACTTCGCCCGGTGCTGCGTCTATCCCCGGGAACACTCAGGTTTCGGTTTTTTTTAATAGTTTAGGTTTTCATTAAAAAAAAAATATTTTTAAAATTTTTAGAAATTCTTATTGGATCTACCACTTGCTTGGAGGCTTTCTACATTTTTCGTTGATTTTTGATTTGCTTTTAGTCCTCCGTTTTATTTAATTTGTCCATTGTTCTTTAAACTTTCTCTACTGTTCTTATTGTTCTAAGTGTTCATATTGTTAGTATCGTTCTTATTGTTCTTAGTTTTGTTATATTCCTTTTCCTTATATGTGTGGTAGTATGTTGTACGGCTGGAAACTACCATATATTATATTAATGCAGTTGACTCATCGTCGCGGCATTCTCAACCCTCCGTAACCTATTCCTGAGAAATACATATGTATATACGTTCGTCGAGTCGTGACCAGAGAACCACATTCAGCTTGCTCTCTGCCACGCGATGTTGGGTGTAAAAATCGTCTTCTTCAGTATGAAGAGTCAGGAAAAAAAGGTAAAATTAAATTCATTCTCCGTTGGTCTATATGATACGCGTCTTCAGTGAAACCTTCTCCGAGTGTGTCTAAGTCAAGGACAATGATTTCCTTGCTCCTTTTACAGATACCTAGAAAGGATCTGACCTAGGGATTTTTGATTATCTCCAGGATTTTAAAATGTGCCTCGTTTTTATGAGGGCTTATTACCACGCAAAAATTAAGACAAAAAATCTTAAACAAAAAATAAATAATTAAAATAGTTTTCTCAAAAAAATTATTAATACAATTTATTTAAGAAATTACGATGGTGAAAATAGACTATTATTAATTAGAATATGTAAATTTTCAATAAAAAACACTTGTATAAAATTTTTTCACAGTTTTTATTATTTAATCAAGTTAATACATATGTTAACCCGACGCGTTTCGCCTTCTTAGGGCATTATCAAGGGGACTACTAAGAAAGCGAAACGCGTCGGGTTAACATACGTATTAACTTTATAAAATAATCAAAATTGTGAAAAAATTTTATACAAGTGTTTTTTATTGAAAATTTACATTTTCTAATTCCCGAAATGTTTCACCAAGTGCCTAAAAAAGAATAAATTAGCTATATATTATTAATTGTTAGTCGCGTGGCTGACCGTCTAACTTCTATCCTAGCCTTATAGTAAAATTTATTAAATCAAATTTTAAGAACTTCGTTAGCAATTGATTGGCAAACTGTAAAAATGTACTGTTATAGATTAGAGTCCCCACAATACTCCCCCGACAGTAAAATCTAAAGGTAAGCGCTACTCTAACGGTGGTTTTGTGGTTCGACCAGCCCGTGTAGTTCGAATAGGTAGGGTAGTGTGTCCGTCTGAAAGAAATGTTACTTTCTTTGGTGTTGTTTCATGAGGTGTCGTATGTTTATCTGATGTATGAGGACTTACAATCGCTGCTGTAACCTTTCGTCTTGACCATCGTGTTGAGGTACTTCAAGCACTCGTATAGTTTTCGGTGTTGCCTCATTTGATGAATTATCGTTTGGGTCGAGAATGTCGGTGTAACAAGGCTTCAGCCGATTTACCGAAACATTTACCTCCTTATCTTTTATCTCACCGTTATAAGGGGGTTGTAAAGATGCCCGAAGTGCGTCGTTTCTTACGAATACATGAGAGCAGGTGTCTAAGCTTTTAAATTTAAAAAATTTTGGAGTAGCATGGTTGGAGCTTTCTACTGGGCCTAAATTAGACATTGTCTCTTTTAAGAAATTTATGAATTCTATGGGAGATCGTTTAAACTTTACGGTTGCCAGGAAGTCATTAGTAACGTTTGGCCGTATACTAATTCGGCTGGTGTTTCTGTGGCATCTTTCTTGAAAACTGAAAGTAGTCTAAGCATAACGCTTGAAATAATTTTGACCTAATCTCTATTTTTATTTTCTTTTTTCGTAGCCA
The DNA here is from genome assembly GCA_964036015.1 of Leptarthrus brevirostris. NCBI lineage: Eukaryota > Metazoa > Arthropoda > Insecta > Diptera > Asilidae > Leptarthrus > Leptarthrus brevirostris. The sequence continues at coordinate 76,807,111 of OZ038375.1, forward strand.
TTTTGTTTGTTGCTCTTACCCCAAGGTGAGCCATATTGTGCACTGAGTCAAAGACTTTTTCTCTGAATGTTTCAGGGATGTATGGTCTAGCACCTTTTCAGAAATTTTACAAATAAGAGTTTTGTTAGAGCAGAAAATCGGAAGCGTATTGAATTTTTACTGTGAATTTTGACGGAGGTGCTGGAGTTCGGAATCGAATTCTTGTAGACCAGCTAATGCCTCGTAGTCAAAAGTACTTGGAATATATACTTCTTCCACTCGGGAGAGAGCGTCGGCCACTAAATTTTGGGATCCTGGGATATGTCTGATATCGGTAGTGTATTGTCCGATGAAGTCCAGAGCACGTAGTTGACGGGGAGAAGTTTCTTCGGGGTTTTGAAGGCAAAAATCAAGGGTTTATGGTCTGTATAAAGAGAAAAAATCCGACCTTCTAGTAGAAAACGGAAATATTTAATGGCTTTGTATGCTGCCAGCAGATCTTTGTCATAAGCGCTGTATTGTGCGTCATTGAATTTACACAAGAAAAAACCGAATGATAGCCAGTCTTTGTCAATATTTTATTGTAGAGATGCGCCTACGGCGAAATTTGAAGCATCTGCCCATAGACTTAGCTCTACTGAGGGGTTGGGGAATGCTAGAAGGGCCGCATCGGCTAAGTGCTTTTTGGTTAGCTCAAAAGCCTCTAAGGCTTCGTTGGATCAACTAATTAACTAGGAGCCTTCTTTTTTGGAAACTGTGTGCTAATTATTCAATGACGACTGGTTAGAGGCAGCTTTAGGTGGAAACCTGCGGTAAATTTGTTTTGTCTTGTGTTATCCCAGCTAATTCGAACTGAGCTTCGAGATGGTTGAACCTTAAATCCGGATTGTTTCCCCAAAATGTAGTTGGTTTCACCTCGCCAGCTTGGATTTGTTGGGAAGAACTGAAAACTATTTTCCATGCTAGTAACGAGTAAAATTTATGGTTTCGTTCGAAAATGGGACTATTTGGAAAAATGTGGTAAATTTTACAAACAATTTGTATATTTTTAAAAATTTTAGTGACGAGAAAATTTATATATTTTTAAAAGAAAATAGAAAAAATTACCAAAAGAAGAAAAAAAAATTAATTTTAAAATTGGAATAAATTTGGTTAATCCGATCTGATCTAACTAACCTTATTTGCTTTTAGGCAAAAGAAAAAGAAAACGGTGTATCTGCCAGAGCGGGTATTCTTTAGTTGTCCATCAATTTTAATTATTGCGAGCAGGTGTTCTTTAGTTGGGGTACGATTTTCGTTATCGCACACCAATTTTGGTTGTTGTGAGCCGGTATTCTTTAGTTGGGGTACGATTCTTGTTATCGCACGCCGATTTTGGTTGTTGTCAGCCTGTATTTTTTAGTTGGGGTACGATTCTTCTTTTCGCACGACGATTTTTCTTATTGTGAGCCGGTGTTCTTAAGATGGGGTCACCAGTGTGGTAGTATGTTGTACGGCTGGAAACTACCACATATTATATTAATGCAGTTGACTCCTTGTTGGGGCATTCACAACCCTCGGTAACCTGAGAAGAAGAGAATACATATGTGCGTTCGTCGAGTCGTGACCAGAGTACCACATTCAGCTCAGCTGCCTCGTTTTTATGAGGGCTTATTACCCCGCAAAAATTAAGACAACAAACCTTAAGCAAAAAATTAATAATTTAAATAGTTTTCTCAAAAAAATTATTAATACAATTTATTTAAGAAATTACGATGGTGAAAATTGACTATTATTAATTGTTAGTCGCGTGGCTGACCGACTGAACTAACACTAAAACTTTTTTACAGCAAAAATTTCAAAATGAAAAAATTAAACAAATGAAAAACTGTAATATGTAGCCTACTGTGTTAGATGTGTCGAACGAAACCGAGGAAAACGTAAAAATGTACTGTTATAGATTAGAGTTGACACCTATGATTTTTTGAACCTTTTTTAAACATTTTGTGAGACTGTTTACCTTTAGTGTGTGTACAATTTATAGATTAGCTGGTTTTTTATAGGATTTATACACCATTATAATTTTTGCATCAATAAAAGAGACATATTGACATACAAAAAATATTAATATAGTAGTATAGTTTGCGCCAGAGAGTACGGACGTGTAATTTGAACCCCGGGATTAATAATAATAAAAAGTTAGAATTTCGTGCTATATTATTTTTCATTGTGTTCCGTTACGTGTTCGTGTTACCGTTGTTTTAAAGTTTGATCAAAAAGAGTTCGATATTGCTATTATTGTTTTAATTAGTATAATATAATTAATTATTTAAAATTTAAAAAAATTTAAAAAAATTCCTCAAAAGAGGTTTTGAGAAATTTTTTTAAATTTTAAATAATTAATTTTCGGATCTGTTAAAATCAAGTAGCCTAAAGAATTTTGAAATCAATGTTACGCTGATTACTGTCCTCAAAAAAGTGACAGTTGTAGTGATAGTGCTTCCGGGAGGAAGAAAAACCCCTTAATACTAGCAAGAAGAGAGATCGAGGACAAAAAATAGAACTTCCTACCTACGCCAGTACCAGCTAAAGCTGTTGGCTAAGAAGGGCCCAGCATAAAATGCCAAACGAAGAATATGGCATCAGTAAAGAAATCCTCAGCAACACCTGCTGCCACTCAGAAGACGACTAATATCCGACCTGTACGCATGATGTCTGCGTCTGTTGGAAGCTCGTCGGCAGCCGCTTCTAAAGTGCCTGCGACCTCCGCCGCAACAAATAAAATTTCGGCAGCATGAGCTATTTTAATAGCTTCTGCTGGAAGTCAATCTGGAATAGCTCCTGCTAATATAACAGCAACATCTGCCGCAAGTAATTTAGAAGCATCCCCTGTAACGTAGTGCAAGCTGCTTCAATGGCAGCACTACCACCAAACCCTATGAATATGCGTCCAAAGCTATCTGGCAACAACAAAATTGAGGCCAGCACGATAGTACTAAAAGAAGCCCTTAATGCAGCGTTAGTGATAGGGATCAGCTAAACCCAACAGGTGGGTGGAAGCTTTCAGAAAAGTTCCAAATAGTTATTCAGGGTATTCATCTACGTGACTCCACGTCAGTCTCCGGCAGACTTGAGAAAGTCTCGTCCCAAGACGGTCATGGGACTTTTGATTATCAGTGGGTGAAGCCGACGAGAGATTGCTTTTTTCCAGGTCCTGAGGATCTTGAGGCCTTCTGAGGAAGGTTCAGAAAGATGCATGGCAAGGTCTGGGCAGTGCCACTTCGAATTGAGGACGAGGGACTCTGTCGTCGCATCCTAAATATAAGCCGTGAAGAACACATCACTTTAAATCAGGGGTGCGTGCTTTCAACCGGCTTTTAATGGAGTGTTGCTGGATCGATGACCTGGATTGAGGTAAGCACCGAAGCGAAATGCCATGCTTGCCATCAGGCAGGGAACTTTATTGCGGAGTGTCCTAAGAGGGTCAGGAAAGTGGCTGAGGTCACTGTGGAGGAGACACTTGCAATAGCGAAGGTTTCCAAAACAGTGACCTCGCTGGGTGATGCGCCTGTTCTCTTGGAGCAGCCTGCCACTAAGGTGTCTGTAGAACGATTCACTGAGGCAAATCCGACGCCGGCTATTAACGGTGCTACCCCAACGCGGGAAAAGGCAGACACTTCGGACAAGGAGTTAAGAAGTGGCAGTCAGAAGAAATCAAAATAGAGGATGAAGAGGAAGACGAAGGGAAAGCCTGACCAGGAGGTGATGCCACCACCGAAGAAGGCAGTGAGCACAGGGAGGGTCTCGGGCCATATCTTCTGCCCCGAGTGCACCATCAGCGACTCCAATGGAATTCACTGATGTTCTCTCGGACGTTGAGGTTGTATTTGCTATCGATACGGCCGGCCCAACCTAACGCGGCTATGAATCGTGTGGAAGTTTTTTGCCGATAAGTAGCCGCTTTGAATTGAATTCTGCTTTTGTGGAGGTACCGAGAGAGAAGCTGCGCATCCTTCTCGGCAGCCTTCATTATAAAAAGAGGTCGAACAGGATCCTGACCATTCACAGGCGTTAGCTTGGAGATCCAGCCAGGACCCTGCCCCAACTGAAGCTGCTCATGGTAGAGGCCAAAACGAAGGCCAAGTATAATGAGGTGCCTCTTAAACAAAGTCTCGGGCATTATTGAGGATCTCCAAGTGGAAAGGACTCTTCATCTTTAGAGTTCTACAATCATTATCTGAGTTTGTGCGATTTCTTGAATGTATAGGATAACATCGAGCAATGCAGGGGGCTTGAGTGCACCCAGACTACACAGTATTTTTGAAAACAAACAATAGAACACAGATATTGCACTTATACAGGAGAAAAATTTTAAAGAAGACACATTTACACGTCTAGAACAAAATTCAAATTTACACAGAGGTTCCGGTGTGGCAATTGCTGTGTCCAACAGATTTACACTGATGTTTCCTGTATACACAGACATTTTCCCAGGTTTCGCGTCTTCCTTAGATTTCGTCTTGGGGGTCAAAACGCTAAGGGTAGTAAACGTGTACCTGCCGCATGACCAGGATATTTCAAGACAGGTGTTGTACTCAATCCTATTGCATTTTACGAAATTCGGTGGTTAGGTTATCCTTCAATTCCTTCAATCGATCGTCATTCTAGAGTTGAATTCAACTCGGTAAACGCCGCGCCATTGTCGAGCCGTGTCAGACATAGCAACCTTTTTGATGTCTACCGTTGGCTTAATCCAAAGACTAGGTCATACACAAGGGTTTCTCGAAGTGTCCATGGTAGCTTTTCGGGTTCGAGGATAGACAGACTTTACGTCTCGTCTAGCCTTCTTACGTCTTTCATTTAGTGAACACCTGTTTTTTGTGGTGACTAGCACTAGCACAGCGAGCTTAACTTGTTGAACTTGGGGCAGGTCATTAGCTATTGGTGGGATGTTCGAAAGCTTCAGATTCGCTCATTTATTGAGACGAGGAGCAGATATCATGCATCGAGTTTGACGGCTGAAGTCACCCGGATTGTTACACTGGCAGCACAAAACTATACACTTTACCAACTGAAGTGATGTGGTTTTCTTTAAAGTAATTTTTTCTTAAGTTTTTTTTCTCATCCCCTATTTCGTGTTTTTTTCTTTGAAATTTATTTTGATTGCATTTGTTTCTTGTTTTTTTGAATTTATAAATAAAAATAGTAAATTTTTCTTTCTTTGAAATTTTACTAAAATGTTTTTGCAATATTTTTTCTTTAATATTTTATCGGGAGCTTTGTTTGAATTCATATTCATATTCGGTTGAATTAATATGGTGAATTTTATGCTTAAGGTAGCATTTAACCAAATATGACTAAACGGTTTATTGGTTGATAAAAATTTTTATTCGTTTGCTCTATTTCGTTTTATATTATAATAATCATTTATTTAGGCAGCAAATTTCTTTAATATGATTTATTTAGTGACGTTTTCTCCCATTTTTTGTATCTGTATAATGAATTTATATCAAAAATAACGAGTTTAAAACAAGGCTAGGTCCCATTATTTGTGAAATAGTTAATTTGGCGAATTTTATTTATCATAACGTCCGTTGGGGCTTAATACATTGAAGGGTCCACAGAAAGAACGTGCGTAGTCATATTTTAAAAAAATTTCAGGAGAATATTTCTAAAGTGCGAGACTTGCAGGTTCCTTTCCTGTATGGAAATTTTAATATCTAGCGGGATTTTTAGGAAGTACATACGTTGGATCACTAAATGATATAAAAAACCAAAAACTTAAAAAATTTGACTTCGCACGATCTTTCCGTGGACCCTTATTATTATTATTATTACCTAAGAAGGAGATCTTCAGAGAATGGGAAACTGGAGGCCAGTTACTCTGTGTTATGTCGGCTACAAAATAGCTTGCAAAACATTGGGAACTCAACTTCGCTTAGTGATTGCCTCAGTAATACACCCGTCATAGTCCTACTACGCTCCAGGTCGTATTATCTATGACAACATCGCCGTAGCAAAGCATCTTTTCGCCTACCATAAAAAAACTGGTTCGCAAATGGCCAATATCTTTTTAGATCAAGAAAAGGCGTTTGATAGCGTCTCGCACGAGTATCTGCTGACCGTTCTCAATGTATTTGGGCTTCCGTCCAAGTGTATTGAGATCATCAGTGATCTGTATCGAGATTCAGTGATTCTCATAAAGCATAATGGGCATATATGGTATCCTATTCCGTTTCGTAGGGGTATCAAGCAGGAATGCCTGTTGTCAGGTATGCTTTATGAACTTTAACTGGAGCCGCTGTTGGTAAATCTTGGTCGATCGTTAAGAGAATATTCAGTTCACTTACCATATACTAATATAAGGCCACTTATATTAGCGTATACTGAGGAGCTGTCTATTTTGGTCACGAAAGAGGATGCATTTCCAGTTTCTTGTGCGGGAGGTGGTGGAATCGAACAGATTCTCTCCTCGGCATATAATGGACGAATACTTGCCTGCAATATTAAGGTGTTGTAACGAAGTTACAAATTCAGAAAACATGTTAACAGCAAATCTGTTAACAGTGGAACATCGTCGAAATAAAAATTTTCGAAGTGCCTCCGCCGCCATACCTCCGCCGGGCTATATAATGAGGACCGGCTCAGTGTCAAGGGGAGTCGCCGTCCAGTAGTCGACCAGACCAGACCGACCAGAAGCGAGAGGCACTCACGATCTAGTAGTCGCAAGACCAGACCGACCAGAAGCATTCACCGTCTAGTAGTCGAACCGGCCAGAAGCCAAAGGCACTCACCGTCTAGTAGTCGACCGGACCAGACCGACCAGAAGCATTCACCGTCTAGTAGCGCACTGGGTAGGCGTTAACTAGATAAACAGGGAAGCGCACTGGTTAGATAAGTGTCTCACACCAGGGAAGCTCGCTGGTACAAGAGGGAACGGTATAGTGGCCAACACCAGGGAAGCGCACTGGTGAGGGCGATAGCTAGATAACCAAGCCCATTGGTTAGGCGAGTGTCTTGCACCAGGGGAGCACACTGGTGCAAGAAAGAACGGTATAGTGGCCAACACCAGGGAAGCGCACTGGTGAGGGCGATAGCTAGATAACCAGGAAAGCGCACTGGTTAGACGGGTGTCTTGCACCAGGGAAGCACACTGGTGCAAGAGGGAGCGGTATAGTGGCTCGCACCAGGGAAGCACACTGGTGAGGGCGATAGCTAGATAACCAGGGAAGCGCACTGGTTAGACGAGTGGCTTGCACTAGGGAAGCACGCTGGTGCAAGCGGGAACTGTATAGTGGCCAACACAAGGGAAGCGCACTGGTGAGGGAGATAGCTAGATAACCAGGGAAGCGCACTGACCGATCAGAAGACAAAGGGAGTCGCAGGCAAGCAGTCGACCAAACCAGAAGCCAACCAGAGGTAATTGTAGGATTTGTAGCACAGTGGACCACGGCCATATAAGTCCGACCGGCAGAGGACTTAAGCCAGTTGCAGTCCGGTGGTCGAGGAAAACACAACCAGCTCAGCGAGTGGAAGCCAGCAGAAACAGCCGCCCGAGTTAAAAAGGTAATATTTCAATTTCAGGTGACTGAGCACTTGGGGCTATATAAGTAAGCCCAGTGAGGCATTTCAGTCAGTCCCTGACCAGCCACCAGCCGGACCACATCGAGCAGCGAGGGAGTCCCCAAGTGGTAAGAGGTACGCAGGTAATTTAAGTTTTCAGTAACCAGCGTGCTTCCCTGGTTACCTAGCTATCGCCCTCACCAGTGTGCTTCCCTGGTGTTGGCCACTATACCGTTCCCTCTTGCGCCAGCGTGCTTCCCTGGCGCAAGACACTCGTTTAACCAGTGCGCTTCCCTGGTTATCTAGCTATCTCCCTCACCAGTGCGCTTCCCTTGTGTTGGCCACTATACAGTTCCCGCTTGCACCAGCGTGCTTCCCTAGTGCAAGCCACTCGTCTAACCAGTGCGCTTCCCTGGTTATCTAGCTATCGCCCTCACCAGTGTGCTTCCCTGGTGCGAGCCACTATACCGCTCCCTCTTGCACCAGTGTGCTTCCCTGGTGCAAGACACCCGTCTAACCAGTGCGCTTTCCTGGTTATCTAGCTATCGCCCTCACCAGTGCGCTTCCCTGGTGTTGGCCACTATACCGTTCTTTCTTGCACCAGTGTGCTTCCCTGGTGCAAGACACTCGCCTAACCAATGGGCTTGGTTATCTAGCTATCGCCCTCACCAGTGCGCTTCCCTGGTGTTGGCCACTATACCGTTCCCTCTTGTACCAGCGAGCTTCCCTGGTGTGAGACACTTATCTAACCAGTGCGCTTCCCTGTTTATCTAGTTAACGCCTACCCAGTGCGCTTCCCTGGGTATCTGGCTCCCGCCCTCACCAGCGTGCTTCCCTGGTGTTGGCCACTAATACTGTTCTCTCTTGCACCAGCGTGCTTCCCTGGTGTGAGACACTCGTCTAACCAGTGTGCTTCCCTGGTTATCTAGTTACTGCCTACCCAGTGCACTTCCCTGGGTACCTGGCTATATAGGTAGCCCCCTCTTACTAGTTTATCGCCCTGACCGTAATAACACGTCCTACCCTTCTAACAACATTGTCCGTCGTACTCTAGGCTGCATTTTCTTCGTACAGATTGATCCTTCTTTGTCTCTTTTTCTTGTAGGAAACTTTCGTGTTTCTTCCGAAGGTAAGGCTAGTCAAAGTCGAGAAAAGTTTATCGATACCGCACCAACCGACCGGAATCAGAGTAAAAGCAGCTGAACTCCTCTGGAACCGTATTCATCGTGGGACAGAACAGACCAACGGCAACACATAGCAAGGGAGTACGAAAAGAGACCCGTCAGACAGAACCTAGTGTTTTAAGGAGCTAGAACAGCATAGACATAAAGTGAAATAAAACTAGTATAAGTGTATGAAGTGACTAGAATATAAGTATAAGTGACTAGAATTTGACATTTAATAAAGCGAAATTGTATTTAGGCAAAGGTTTTGTTTCTTTCAAAAGCCACTGAACCTGGATCCGGCGAGCTTATCCCCTGAAAGAAACCAGTAACCGCCTATCTACGAGGAAAACACGTTACAAATTGGCGCCCGAGCAGGGACATAATGTCCACAGACGAGACACCGGAGGCATCTATATACTATTTGAACAAGGAGGAGCTCCAAAGAGAATTGGCTAACCGCACACTAAACACAAAAGGAACCGTGGAAGAGCTGCGAAAACGTCTAAGCCAGGCTGTCCGAGGGGAGAAATCGGGGAGACTGCTCATCGACATCGGAGAACCATCAGGCGTAGCTGGAGAACCATCCCGATTTCTTACACCAAAGCTACAGGCAAATCAAATCCAAGGTTCGTCGCAGTGAAGCCAAGTCCAAATGGAATGGACCTAATGAAATTTTTTATTTAAATTTTATCAAATGTATATTTTCGAAGTTCTTTTGTTTGGAATTATAGAATTTAGTTAAGCCAATTTATTTGTTATCCCAGTGAAGTCCACAGTTTTTGCCATTCGCGAAGAAAGAGGGGGGTGTAACGAAGTTACAGAATTTAGAAAACCTGTTAACAGCAAACCTGTTAACAAAGGCACATCGTCTAAGTAAAAATCTTCGAAGTGCCTTCGCCGCCAGACCTCCGCCGGGCTATATAAAGAGGACCGGCTCAGTGTCAAGGGGAGTCGCCGTCCAGTAGTCGACCAGACCAGAAAGACCAGAAGCATTCACCGTCTAGTAGTCGACCCGACCAGAAGCCAAAGGCACTAACCGTCTAGTAGTCGACCAGACCAGATCGACCAGAAGCCAAAGGACATTCACCGTCTAGCAGCCAACCAGATCAGACCGACTCAGGACCGGCTCAGTGTCAAGGGGAGTCGCCGTCCAGTAGTCGACCAGACCGACCAGAAGCGAGAGACACTCATGGTCAGAAGCCAAAAGCACTCACCGTCTAGTAGTCGACCAGACCAGACCGACCAGAAGCCAAAAGGCATTCACCGTCTAGCAGCCGACCAGATCAGACCGATCAGAAGACAAAGGGTGTCGCAGGCCAGCAGTCAACCAGACCAGAAGCCAACCAGAGGTAATTGTAGGATTTGTAGCACAGTGGACCACGGCCATATAAGTCCGAACGGCACAGGACTTAAGCCAGTTGCAGTCCGGTGGTCGAGGAGACCACAACGAGCTCAGCGAGTGGAAGCCAGCAGAAACAGCCGCCCGAGTTAAAAGGTAATATTTAAATTTCAGGCGACTGAGCACTTGGGGCTTTATAAGTAAGCCCAGTGAGGCATTTCAGTCAGTCCCTGACCAGCCACGAGCCGGACCACATCGAGCAGCGGGGAGCCCCCAAGTGATAAGAGGTACACAGGTAATTTAAGTTTTAAGTAACCAGCATGCTTCCCTGGTTACCAAGCTATCGCCCTCACCAGTGCGCTTCCCTGGTGTTGGCCACTATTCCGTTCCCTCTTGTACCAGCGTGCTTCCCTGGTGCAAAACACTCGTCTAACCAGTGCGCTTCCCTGGTGTTGGTCACTCATACCGTTCTCTCTCGCACCAGAGCGCCTCCCTGGTGTGAGACACTTATCAAACCAGTGCGCTTGCCTGGTTATCTAGTTAACGCCTACCCAGTGCGCTTCCCTGGGTATCTGGCTCCCGCCCTCGCCAGCGTGCTTCCCTGGTGTTGGCCACTAATACCGTTCTCTCTTGCACCAGCGTGCTTCCCTGGTGTGAGACACTCGTCTAACCAGGGAGTTTCCCTGGTTATCTAGTTACTGCCTACCCAGTGCGCTTCCCTGGGTACCTGGCTATATAGGTAGCCCCCTCTTACTGGTTTATCGCCCTGACCGTAATAACACGTCCTACCCTTCTAACAACATTGTCCGTCGTACTCTAGGCTGCATTTTCTTCGTACAGATTGATCCTTCTTTGTCTCTTTCTCTCGTAGGAAACTTTTTTGTTTCTCCCGAAGGTAAGGCTAGTCAAAGTCGAGAAGAGTTCATCGATACCGCACCGACCGACCGGAATCAGAGTAAAAGCAGCTGAACTCCTCTTGAACCGTATTCATCTTGGGACAGAAAAGACCAACGGCAACACATAGCAAGGGAGTACGAACAGAGACCCGTCAGACAGAACCTAGGGTTTTAAGGAGCTAGAACAGCATAGACATAAAGTGAAATAAAACTAGTATAAGTGTATGAAGTGACTAGAATGTAAGTATAAGTGACTAGAATTTGACATTTAATAAAGCGAAATTGTATTTAGGCAAAGGTTTTGTTTCTCTCAAAAGCCACTGACACTGGATCCGGCGAGCTTATCCCCCGAAACAAACCAGTTACCGCCTATCTACGAGGAAAACACGTTGCAGTGTATATATGGGGCTCGATGGTAAAACATATAATAGCCGCATGGTTTTGATTAAACTCTCTGGAGCTGTGAATTCGTGGCGGACAAGACTGCATTCAATTTCACAGAAAGGACGTGCAGTCATTGTAAATTATTTGATTACCTCGTCCATCGTGCAACTTTCAAAATCGGAGTGCTTCAAAGAAGGCTTCGTGAAACTTTTACAGGCGTAGGTCGTTGACGCCTTCTGGGGGGAAAACAATGGGTTACTGAAAGCACGCTCTGCCGACCAGTAGCGGAGGGTGGTTTGGGTCTTACAGACATGAAATTTCGTTGTCTTCGGGAACGGGCTCTCCAACGAGTGTTCTGTCAAAGAGATAACTTAATTTAGCAGCTGTGGGTAAGTTCTATGGGGGGTAGCGGTGCAGGGAAGCACAACAATCTGCTCTCGGTTCGTCCACCATATCCGCATGATTGGTCCCAGGATCTGATCTTCCCTGGTTATCTAGTTATCACTGTCCCCAGTGCGCTTCTCTGGTGTTGGTCACTCATACCGTTCTCTCTCGCACCAGAGCGCTTCCCTGGTGTGAGATACTTTTCAAACCAGTGCGTTTCCCTGGTTATCTAGTTAACGCCTACCCAGTGCGCTTCCCTGGGTATCTGTCTCCCGCCCTCACCAGCGTGCTTCCCTGGTGTTGGCCACTCATACCGTTCTCTCTTGCACCAGCGTGCTTCCCTGGTGTGAGACACTCGTCTAACCAGGGTGCTTCCCCGGTTATCTAGTTACTGCCTACCCAGTGCGCTTCCCTGGGTACCTGGCTATATAGGTAGCCCCCTCTTACTAGTTTATCGCCCTGACCGTAATAACACGTCCTACCCTTCTAACAACATTGTCCGTCGTACTCTAGGCTGCATTTTCTTCGTACAGATTGATCCTTCTTTGTCTCTTTCTCTCGTAGGAAACTATCTCGTTTCTCCCGAAGGTAAGGCTAGGCAAAGTCGAGAAGTGTTCATCGATACCGCATCGACCGACCGGAATCAGAGTAAAATTAGCTGAACTCCTCTTGAACCATATTCATCGTGGGACAGAACAGACCAACGGCAACACATAGCAAGGGAGTACGAACAGAGACCCGTCAGACAGAACCTAGGGTTTTAAGGAGCTAGAACAGCATAGACATAAAGTGAAATAAAACTAGTATAAGTGTATGAAGTGACTAGAATGTAAGTATAAGTGACTAGAATTTTACATTTAATAAAGCGAAATTGTATTTAGGCAAAGGTTTTGTTTCTCTCAAAAGCCACTGACACTGGATCCGGCGAGCTTATCCCCCGAAACAAACCAGTTACCGCCTATCTACGAGGGAAACACGTTGCAGTGTATATATGGGGCTCGATGGTAAAACATATAATAGCCGCATGGTTTTGATTAAACTCTCTGGAGCTGTGAATTCGTGGCGGACAAGACTGCATTCAATTTCACAGAAAGGACGTGCAGTCATTGTAAATTATTTGATTACCTCGTCCATCGTGCAACTTTCAAAATCGGAGTGCTTCAAAGAAGGCTTCGTGAAACTTTTACAGGCGTAGGTCGTTGACGCCTTCTGGGGGGAAAACAATGGGTTACTGAAAGCACGCTCTGCCGACCAGTAGCGGAGGGTGGTTTGGGTCTTACAGACATGAAATTTCGTTGTCTTCGGGAACGGGCTCTCCAACGAGTGTTCTGTCAAAGAGATAACTTAATTTAGCAGCTGTGGGTAAGTTCTATGGGGGGTAGCGGTGCAGGGAAGCACAACAATCTGCTCTCGGTTCGTCCACCATATCCGCATGATTGGTCCCAGGATCTGATCTTCCCTGGTTATCTAGTTATCACTGTCACCAGTGCGCTTCTCTGGTGTTGGTCACTCATACCGTTCTCTCTCGCACCAGAGCGCTTCCCTGGTGTGAGATACTTTTCAAACCAGTGCGTTTCCCTGGTTATCTAGTTAACGCCTACCCAGTGCGTTTCCCTGGTTATCTAGTTAACGCCTACCCAGTGCGCTTCCCTGGGTATCTGTCTCCCGCCCTCACCAGCGTGCTTCCCTGGTGTTGGCCACTCATACCGTTCTCTCTTGCACCAGCGTGCTTCCCTGGTGTGAGACACTCGTCTAACCAGGGTGCTTCCCCGGTTATCTAGTTACTGCCTACCCAGTGTGCTTCCCTGGGTACCTGGCTATATAGGTAGCCCCCTCTTACTAGTTTATCGCCCTGACCGTAATAACACGTCCTACCCTTCTAACAACATTGTCCGTCGTACTCTAGGCTGCATTTTCTTCATACAGATTGATCCTTCTTTGTCTCTTTCTCTCGTAGGAAACTATCTCGTTTCTCCCGAAGGTAAGGCTAGGCAAAGTCGAGAAGTGTTCATCGATACCGCATCGACCGACCGGAATCAGAGTAAAATTAGCTGAACTCCTCTTGAACCATATTCATCGTGGGACAGAACAGACCAACGGCAACACATAGCAAGGGAGTACGAACAGAGACCCGTCAGACAGAACCTAGGGTTTTAAGGAGCTAGAACAGCATAGACATAAAGTGAAATAAAACTAGTATAAGTGTATGAAGTGACTAGAATGTAAGTATAAGTGACTAGAATTTTACATTTAATAAAGCGAAATTGTATTTGGGCAAAGGTTTTGTTTCTCCCAAAAGCCACTGACCCTGGATCCGGCGAGATTATCCCCTGAAAGAAACCAGTAACCGCCTATCTACGAGGAAAACACGTTGCAGTGTATATGTGGGGTTCGATGGTAAAACATATAATAGCCGCATGGTTTTGATGAAACTCTCTGGAGCTGTGAATTCGTGGCGGACAAGACTGCATTCAATTTCACAGAAAGGACGTGCAGTCATTGTAAATTATTTGATTACCTCGTCCATCGTGCAACTGTCAAAATCGGAGTGCTTCAAAGAAGGCTTCGTGAAACTTTTACAGGCGTAGGTCGTTGACGCCTTCTGGGGGGAAAACAATGGGTTACTGAAAGCACGCTCTGCCGACCAGTAGCGAAGGGTGGTTTGGGTCTTACAGACATGAAATTTCGTTGTCTTCGGGAACGGGCTCTCCAACGAGTGTTCTGTCAAAGAGATAACTTAATTTAGCAGCTGTGGGTAAGTTCTATGGGGGGTAGCGGTGCAGGGAAGCACAACAATCTGCTCTCGGTTCGTCCACCATATTCGCATGATTGGTCCCAGGATATGATCTTCACGATTACGAACTAGGACAGAATAAGACCAACATTCCATTTGCGATGGAATGAAATTGGGTACGAAGAATTCGCAGCAATTCCGATCAGGTTGAATCCTAAGTTAGTAGATTCGATGTTCAGTAATGGTCGTGGTGTAACGGCAGATACAGGAAAACTCACAGTTCTTGGAGACATCATTGATGCTTCTGGGAACACCCTTATACACCCCCACACAACACAATTAAACGAGTTGTTGGATACAGCACGAGAGCGTTTAAGTCGTCTCTCAACTAGGGAACCTTGCACTGATGTGATAAACGCTTTCGTAATGAATCGACCGCCGCACACGACATTCAGTACACTCACTTCACGATGTTTGTGTCTACAAACTGTATCATATCAGGATAGTAATCGCAGTTTACGTGGGTATATTGTACGTATTATATAGCTGTAAAATCAGGATAATAAAAAACATAACCTCTCAAAACTGTTTCTGTTGATACTTGAAACTCTAATGTAAATATTAATTTTAATCAAGTATTAATCAAAAATTTTAAAAGTAAAATTGAAACTTTTACTCCTTTATTTTACGTATAATATACCCACGCAAGTTACGATTACAACCCCGTATCATATGTTGATAAATTATATCACCTACCTAGTATCCACGTGATCATTGAATTTTTTTTCATCATCACGTGAATAGATTTCTTCCATATCTTACAATATTTTGTTATTTTTCAAACTCAAAAAAAAAAAAAAACACATTATTATTAGCACTGGATCAAGGACCAACAACATCCTTTAGTCACTTCGACCAAGATGTTCTTTTGTGACTTGATCCAGGTTAAGATTTAAGCTACCTAGTCAAGCTTTTGTTCCTTAATTAGACCTAAAATCTCTTTGGGGGCTGCCTTCTATATCTGGTGGTGATGGGAAAGCCAGACCAAAATGTCTGAGCCTGATACGGCCAGGTGTCATCTTCAGCTTGCCCTAACTTTTTTAGGTGGTAGCCCAAGGGGCAGTAACCAGTTAGAAGTCCTGTTATCTGCCTTAAATTTGGTCTGCTGAGTGAGAGCAGCACTTCCGTTTTCTGTTTTGAGTAGGTTATAAACCTCTTTGCCTGTCTTAACCCTGGAAAATTTGTCCAGTGTGAGTGCTTGCGTTCGTCCTCCTATGACCTGATACGTATTGCTAGTCGGCTTTTCGAGTAGCCACAGAATGGCTCAGGTCCAATAAATTGAGAATCCGCACCTTTTTTTGCCAGGTGATCGCGCCTTCTCATTATCTTCAATGCCCTCGTGCCCTGCTACCCATGACAGCGTAATGCTGTTGCTCTGAGCCAGTTCTTTGAGAGCAGTGAGACAGTCCCAGACGATTTTAGACTCAAAGGTGTAGGACCTCAGAGCCTCGAGTGCCGCCTGACTGTCTGACATAATATATACATTTGCACCGCGTATAACTCTTTTAGTAATTTCATGTGCGTAGAGTTCGATGGCATTTATCTATGCTTGCAAGTTGTCCCGATGTCCGTTCTGTCTTCCATCTTGGATCCGTCGGTGTACCAAACCGGAGATCCTTTTTCACAGATGTGTCTATTTTTGAGCCAATAATCTCTGCTCTCAAGGATCAGGTTGAATGGTTTATCAAAGTTGTGCCTTTTTGGTATGGCATCTGAGATTGAGTTGATCACCGGAATCGTTCAAGAATTTTTCTGTGACCAATGCAATTACCGGCTGTGAGGAGATTGGTGGGAAGCAGTCTCCTTCTTTATGTGTAGGTGTAAAGGGGGAGGTCTAATAGAGCCTCCATAGCTGCAGTGGGGCATGTGCGCATGGCACCCATAACTCCTTCGCATCCTGACCTCTGCATTTTTTGCAGTGTGGACTGTGCTGTCTTTTATTCTATTTTTGGCCACCACACGAGAGTTGCGTAGGTGATCACGGGTCTTATAATAAAATAAAAATCAAAACAAACTGCTTGTAAACTCGAACAACGTAAGAAACATAAAAATTTCTTAACACAATCGGCGTTTCTAATGAAGAAAAGTTAAGCACCTTAAGCTCGTTATCAACAGCAGCACCAAAGGGTTAACTTTTCCTCAGCTGCTGGACGCCTTCGCGAAAAAACGAAAATTAGATGAAACTCCAACACAAAATTTTTAAAACCGATATCGACAGCTTTATCAAATTATGATCACTGTCCCACTATATAATAGTTTCATATGCCCAAAGGGCCAGTTTAGGCCTTAGACCCCAAGTTTTGCCAAAGAGTCTTCGACAGAACCATAGGGCAGTCATAGCCTTTTCTGTGACCCTATTGAGTTGACGATTCCATATTTAACCTCACTTGTGAATTCTATCAGTGTTCCTTCAATAGTATTAGCCTCTAATCTTAGCTTCCTTTTTCTTGTGAAAGGTACAATGGTTGTTTTGCTAGGATTGACTTTGAGCCGTTCCCTAGTACACCAGCATTTTACCATATTGAGAGCATTTTTCAGTCTTACTGATAAAGTCCTGTCCTGCTTGCTCATGATGGTAATAACCAGGTCATCTGCGTAGCCCTGGCATTCGCAGCCAGCATCAGTCAGTTTAGCCAGGAGATCATCGACAACAAGCACAGCACAGCAATGCGGAAAAAACTCCCCCCTGAGGACAGACTCTTGTGACAATTACTGTTACCGATTTGAGCCTAGCTGTGATGTTCCGGTTACTCAGCATTGCCCCAATCCATCGGACCGTCGAGAGATCAATACCTTTGTCAGTGGCCGCTCGCTCAATGGATGAGAAAGACGTGTCGTCAAAAGCACCTTCAATGGCAAAGAAAGCACAAAGAGAAACACTCCTACCATTGACAGCATCTTCTAGTTTTTTCACTAGGCTGGTCGTCCCCCACCCTTGGGTATAAAGGCTACCCTTACCTCTCTCCACAGATTGGGGATATAGCTGAGTTGATAACTGGCCCTAAAGATTTTGACGAGTGTTGGCAACATCATTCTAGACCCTGCTGCAGGAGAGCTGGGAATATGCCGTCACCACCGGGAGATTTGCAGGCTTTAAAAGAGTTAATGGCCCACCTTACTGTCCCGGCTGTGAAGATTTTACCCGAGGTGCTCCTTAGTCGGCGTGTTGACCCACAGCGCGCGTTGAGTGATTGAGTTCCTCTGCATTATTCTGATACTGAACACTCAGGGAAATGTTTCTGCAGGAGTAATTTCAATGTTTCCTCCGAGCCAGTGGTGTAAGATCCACCAGTCCTTTGGAGAAGGCTTATGCCATTGGAGCGTTCTTTTAAGAGTATTTTTTGGAGACGTGCTGTTGTAGGTAGATCGTCAATCTCCTCACAGAACTTCCTCCAGGTTTTCCTCTTGGACCTTCCTAATTATTTGTTATACTCTGTCAGGGCCTGCTTGTTTTCGTTCCAGGCTCCTGACCTGGCTTTATAAAAGAGTTTTCTTGATTTAGCTCTTAGCTTACTTAGTGTCCTGTTCCACTAAGGCACATCTCTGGCTGCCTCTCTGTCGGCAACCATTTGGTAGGACCATTCATTTTGTCGCGAGTGCCTCAATTTATGCAGACTTTTTAGACAATAGATTTTAGAATTAATTTGAGTTTAGTTTCTTTAACTTGTTGATTTTTGTAATATTATCCGATATGATTTCTATGTACAAATTTCTACATGTTTTCTCTACGGGGACATGTTGCACCGTTTTGGAAAGGTAATAAGGTGGGCAATGTAATAAAAATAAAAAAGGGTGTACTAATTACATGAATTTCAGAGACAATTTAGGAAAACGCTGAACTTTGTGCAATTTATGATTCACCCTGTAACTCCCAAACACTTGAGGTTAATTTAGAAAGCCACCCTGTAAGTGGTAGCTCCCCGAAGAGTTTCGTAGAGTTTTGACAATATTTTGAAATTTAACCTAAACTAACAAAAAAGAGCCGAAATCAATATCGATAATTTTGAATAGCTAGAACACAGTGCTCCTTGGGGATAGACGAAGCACCGGGCGAACTCCCTGCATCGAGAACCCCAGCTTGCTTTGTTAAGCACTTTCTTAGGTGCATACACCACTCCAGCTAGAATTGGTGAGAGTGGACGACTTTATTTATTTATTTCAAATTATATAAATCAAAGAATAGAAAAAAATAAATAAATTAGGGAGTTTACAAAAGTATGCAATGTAACCTTAATTCATTCACTTATTCACAAATTTCGTCAAATAGCAGACTACTTGAAGTTAACAAGGAAAATAGATTTTCAGAAAAGTGGGATAAGAAAACTTATTCAACTACGATTAAATGATCATTTAAAAGTAGCAAAACAAGAAAACTTACTAACTCCTTAAAGTTTGCATCAATATAGAAACTATAATATAAAAGTATAAATCCAATTAATTAAAACATATAAAAATAATCTAAAAATAATCGCAAGTAACAAATCAAATAACTTAAAAATTTTCACATTGCAGCTTATAATTAGAGATATCGCTTTCTTATGAAGGGGAATAATAGTAGACATTATCTAGCGTTTAGGAAACATGCCAGAACAAATAGACAAGTTTTGTTTTTTTTTTCGATGTGGCCAAATCCTAGGGGACAACCCTTTGATGCGTTAGCATGGTTTTGGCCGGGAGGGAATTAGGGTAAGGGAAGTGAGGAAACTTGAGTCTTGTTTTTGCATTTTTGCGAGCTAGACAACAGGCCAGAGAAGGAGTGGATTATTTTAATTTCTTAATAAAAGCTCACGGGCTCATCTGGTCTCGAACCCGGGACCCATGGCATTTTGGTCTTGCCGCTAAACGTATTGATCCAACTCCGTCTCCGTTAAATAGATTACAAAGAATAGGAGCGAAAGAAGTACTGCACACTTTCAGGAAAAACGCAGGAACGCCATCAGGGCCGCATAGAAACTGTTAGCCAAATTCGAGATATATTTTAAGACGGTAGCTTCGTCAAGTATTGAGTCTTTGGAATGAAGAAGTCAATATAGGAAGATTCGAGGGCTGACCGGAATTGCGTAGACAGCGCGAAGTAGGCGTCTTCCAAGCCTTATTTTTCAAGTTTTTTAAGTGCCTCATACACTTCTTGAGTAAAGGTTGAAATGCTGGAGAGGTTCTAGATCTAGAGATGGGAACACAATTAGCAAAACAGACAGATAGAACATCATATAAAGATAAAACAGCCTTGTGAACATTATACTCGCCAAAAACATTCGACCAATCACAGGCGGAAAACCATTTGTTAAGTATGCAGGGATCAGCCTTTCAAAAGTTATAACAGTAATTACTAGAGTCAGCCGAATTTAAAGCAACAGGAGCAACACTAAAAATTACGTGACGCACCAGATGATGACGAGACTCAGGAACCAGGGGCGATAGACATCGCCTCACGAGAGTACTACATAAGTCGGAAGAGAACAGCAAGTCTAAAAGCCTACCTGAGTCGTTCACCACGTTGTTGAACTCCAACAAAGAGAGTTTGAGTTGAACCACTGACGGGGACGGACGTGCCGCCATGTTTTGCTCCCCAAAATAAATTAAAATTCGGTTGCGAAAGCAAATTAATAAATAAGTTAAACTAATTAAGTGCTAGTGCCATCTTCGCCAAAGGGAAGAGCTTTTATGCTCTATTTAAAAGTACAGTCTGGTGAGTCCGTCCCATTCTATATCATTTTTTTTTCATCCAACATTCAATGTAGTACAGTCATGCTTCATTGAATGCGTTTAACGGGTCTTCACTGCTGTGCATTTGGCTGCCTTCGTTAAGATCAAAGTTCAGCATAGCAGGTGTCAATTTTGGTTTTACAGGTAAAAGACTTAAAAGAGTTTTGTTTGATTGTAAATTCACTTTATTGAAGCTCACTAAAAAAACTTCCTTTGTTTTCGGAAAGTTTTTTATCCGTCAAAATTAAGTACGGGTTGCTGAGTAGAGATAACAACAATGATCTAAATTACTTGACCAAAGTAAACTTAATGAAAATATTATGAACTGTTGATAAGGAGCATTCCGCCAGCCTCGTCTTTAGGAGGAAATATCTTCTGGTGAACCATTATCGAAAGTAGCAGCCGCCCGCCGTAACAAGTCGGTGCTGAATGAGTGGTCTTCATCTGGTAAGGTAAAATACAGATCTTGCTAATTGGTCTCTTGACTATATTGTCCTTAGTTTTTATAGTTGCAATACCAACAGTTCCAACAAGTTCCAGGGTGTACCTTCACAATTCGTCATAATGCCCAGTTTGACGGTGGTAGGTTATCTTGTCGCTAAAGTACGATGGTGCCGAGTCTTGCGTTGGGAGTAGTTGTTGTCCACTTATTTCGAACTTGTAAATTGTTTAAGTATTCAACAGACCACCGATGCCAGAAATGTTCACACATTTGATCTACGAGTTGCCATCTGGATAACCTTGACATTTTGAGTGGTTGAAGACTTGGCTCTGGAACCGTCAAGAACGGTGAACCGCAGAGAAAATGGCCAGGAGTGTGTACCTCCGAGTCCAAGTCGTCAGGATTTGAGCTTAAAGGGCAAATTGGCCGAGGGTTCAGGCATGCTTCTACTTGGGTTAGTAAAGTGTAGAATTCTTCGAAAGTTAACGTAGTGTTGTTCACAATCCGCTTAAGATGATGTTTTACTGCCTTAACTCCCGCCTCCCAAAGTCCTCCAAAGTTTGGTGCTTGTGGCGGAATAAAACGCCAGTCTGTGCCTTGACTGAGGAGAAGCTTTGCAGTTCGTCTGGCAGCTGTTTCTTCAGAAAGAAAAGACATTGCTTAAGCTCATTATCTGCTCCAACAAAGGTTTTGGCGTTATCGCTGTAAATTTTGCTACAAAATCCTCTCCTAGCAATAAAGCGCTTGATGGCGGCAATAAAGGCTGGTGTTGACAAATCTGACACTAGTTCCAAATGTATTGCTTTCGTGCTAAGGCACACAAATAAGGCAATGTAGGCCTTATGGGCTGGTCTTCCACGTCCTGGACCGTACCTGAAATGCACTGCCCAGAGAAGAGAAATGGTCGAACTGCTTGAACTCAGTCCCTGGAAGGATTCCCATGAGCTGTTTTTGTGCGAGAGCTCGTTGGCGGAAACAGACCAAGCAGCGTTTAGTAAAAGTGTGAACCCGTTAACGGCAAGAGATAATCCAAAATCACTGTCGTATGTAACTTATGCAGAGTGTAGGTCTGTTATATTTTTTTGGGGATGGCCTGATTGAAACACAAACTCAATGTTTGGTTATTTACACCTTATTACTTATTGCCGGTAAATATTCAATTATTTAGTAACTAATTTATTTTTTCAATTACACTTATTCGATAGTTATTCTACACTTAATGTATTCTGCAAACTTTAATATTGATGAAGGTTTAATTACACTATTTAGATGGTTATTTTACACTTAATGTATTCCGCAAACTTTAATATTGATGAAGGTTTAATTACACTATTTAAATAGTTATTTTACACTTAATATATTCTTCATAACCGAATTTAAATTCAACCTTAGACCGTTTAGACCAACTTCTCCTTTCGATCTCTTTTTACCAGACCCTACGGACCCGCGACTTTACTCTTTCGCGTTGAGAACCAGATTCTGTTATTAAATTTTTTACCCACGACCAGTTACCTGTTTATTTTACTGAACTTTTTGATCAAGGTTGAAAGCTTTGAGCTTTAGCTCTCGATCGTATAACTTCCGTTCAGTCGTTAAACATTAGGTAGGCTTTTGGTCGTGTGTGTGAGAGGTTTTTCCTCTCACTTACTGGCTTGATCAAGTTCAAGCACCGATAGACCTTGAGCAAGGCGATGTACTTATCGGAATTTGATGACGAGGCGCTTTTAGCCTGTGAACTTTGATTCTTACCCAGGTGCTTCGCCATCATTTTCCATGTACTTTCGACTTGCTTAGATTTCTAGGAAAATTTACCCGTTAGCAACTTCGTGAAAGAGGATATGCAATTTCCTCTGGAATTTGTTTACGAAGTGGCTACTTGCTGGTAAATTTTTATGTTATTTGTTTGTGGTCATATCCGTTATCCGATGTTGTTGACATCGGATTTCGGATTTTAGACTTACAACAATCCTTCCTTCTAGGAAAAAGATACCTATTGTTTGGAGAGGAATAGTTATCTACAAAAATTGCATGCTAATGAAAATTTTGTGATAAAAGTTGGGTACTTGGGAGCATTTGTTACAGTTTGTATTTTGCAATCGTTCCAAAGGAGTTTCACTGAGGTAATAACTCAGCAAGGTTTTAGTGTGGACTCCCCTCACTCCTTACGAGTGTATGGGGTGTATGTTCTCCACGTTCACCGAGGGTGGTAGGGGTGGGTCAGTACGCCTCGTGTTGCAGCGTCCTGAGATGGCCCCGCTAAGTTTCTGGTTAGCACCAGCCACCGCCGGGTTATATTATCCGGTTGAAAAGCTTACTGAGCGGTGATACCTGGGTAGCGGTAGGTAAGACTTTTTAGTTATTGTGAGTGTTTGCCATTTTTTATTTAATTCTGATGTCTTTTTATTAGGTGGCAAGGTTGTAATCACCGGGGAATACAGTTCGCTCCCATCATTCGTTCCTCTGTTCACCGACCGGTCCAGGACAGATACAGAGGGAGATATTACCAGGTGGTGTGCCTTCGTCCCGTGTTTCCGCCCCTGGGGAAGATACCAGCAGGATTTTCACCGAAGAGTGATGGGACTAGTTTTGGGCCGACTGGTTTGCAAATTTAAGAGAAATTTATTGTCTTGACAAAAAAAAAGTTTCTTCTTTTAATTAGTTGTCTTTCTTCTTTTTATTCTTTATTTCATGAACATAAAATTATTTACGAGTTTGCCGTCCTCTGTTTTTTTTTTGTTTTGGGTTTGGTTTTATTATTGGTGGATTATTGGTGGTTTCTTAGTACACCACTTGGGTGAAATCTGCGTTGGGGGGAAAGAGTTTCTATTGTTTTATCGTATTCCCTATTTTTATCGGCGTTTGAGGAAGGGGATTGGTTTATTGATCGGCATTTTGGTTACGCGTTTTAAACGGCGTTGGAGAAAATTTTAATTAAATCTAAAAAAATATATATTTTTTTACTTAAACTGGGGATAATAGGGGTAGAGAAAAATGTTGTATTTGGTCGTACTCGGCATTGATAAATTTGAATTGGTGTTTCTATAATGGGAAGCTGTTGATAATGGGAGATTTTTCCGCCTTTGGGGAAAAATAAAATTTAACAATTATGAAGCTTGTTGTTGTTGTTGTCCCGCAGTAATTGTTTCCTAGCTTCATTATTTAACTCTGGGAAGTGTTTGGGGTCTTTGAAGGGTGTGTGTTTTCGGGAGTGTTTGGGATTTGGTTGTTGATTTGTGGGGGATCGTATAGATTGGCTGCATTGGTACATCGTTTTGAGTGGGCGGTCCGTTCTGGCTGATACATATTGAGACTTTAGGAGTCATATGTTTAATTAAAATGTACCCTGTTATTACCAACAGCAGTATGCTTGAGAGGGACAGGGAAGTGGTGGATAAAGTATGGGGTATCTTGGCTTTAATGTTAATGCGAACTTTCCCTACTTGGGTGCGAATCTATAATTGGTTCGTATTTTCCCCAATGAGCAATAAGGAGTGTTCCTGTGCGTGTGGTTCCGGGAGTATGGCCATGAAGTTTTCCAACTCTATTTTAGTTTCGTTTGTGTTTGGGAAGTAATCCGGTTGGGAGATTTTTAAGTGATGAAGATTTTTTGCTTCGCAATATATAGTGTTTGGGCCTATTTGTAGTTGACAAGGTTCGTTAATTACTAATATGCCTTGTCTGCTTAGGCGGTTAGTGAGTAGCCGTCGGGCATAGGTGATATGAACTATTGTTGGGGAGGCTAAAGAGTATAACCAAGTGTTGGGTCTTTTTAATTTGATAAGCGTATCCCTGGGGGTTAATTGTTCCCTTAATTGGCATCTGGGGTTTTCTTCTAGCGGGTTAAATAATAGTTTAATAACACATTCAGTGGACAGGGTTGCTTTCGTTATCGGGGTGTTTAGTCTGCCAATATATGTTTTTGGATACCTTTTGATATTGATGGATATTTGATGGTTTAAGAAGTAAAAATTCCGGGGTGTGTATTTGACTTGCTATGTGTGATTAAGCAATCTCTGGGATCAGTGAGTGGTTATTTTCCGTATGGATTGGGAAGCATCGGATTTGTTGTAGTTTAAATTTGAAAATGTCGAATATAGGGAGGTGAGTCGAATTACAAGTTTTTCTAATAATAGATGGGTTCGAATTTCGGTTGTTTGGTAAAGAATGGATAGGCAGTTTTGGGGATTCTGGCAGGCTGAATGGAATTTAAATTTCTAACAGCCCACCGGGTGAAATTAGTAATGGATGGATTTGGTTCTTCCTACTTGATACTATTATATCTAATAGGGCCTGCTGTCTAAACTCTAGTTCGACCATTTGGAGAAGGAGACTAGAAATAATTCCCTGTCTTAACTGTCTAGCTTGTAGATCATCCGTCAAGTTGTGCAGATCATTCATTTGAAGAGTTATTTAACTTTGACGTTCCGCCAGTGACGTTAAGGGTTTCTGAATTCTGTCAAAGGTTGTCTTTACTACGCTAATCTGTTGTTTCTCTAGGTCGGCGAGTGCTTGGGTATTTTTTTCGAGTTCGTCCAAGCGACTGTACACCTCGCGTTCGTTTCCGCTGTCCATCGTTCCGAAGAGATAATGCACGGCATTTCCTATACCATCGAATATCGATCTGGGTTTCCGGGATTTTGGTACGGCCTCCTTAATGACGTTGGTGCGTCTCTTAATGTTCTCCATCAGCGCATGAACATGTTTTTTCTGCATTTCGCACAGGCCTGTTGCTGATGAATGATTTCCACAGAGTTGTTGTACATAATGCTCTGCTCGCTCCGCCAGCATTGTTTGGTTTTCTAAATCAGACAGGTCCAGTTCCGTTATGACGTTCCAGGTGTTATGATACACCATCAGGCTTCCCAAGTCTTGAAAAAGTACTCCGGTGTTGCTCAGGGGAGTTATTGTATAGGGCTCTATCTCGCCTTTTGCCACAGGGGGCAGGAACAATCCGAGTATAATGATTGCCAAGGACATGTCTATAGGGAGAGGAGAGGATTAGATAGTTTGTATTCATGAGTTTGTTGGATTAATATTAAAGTTTAATAACTATTAGATTAAATGGAGGGGTTTGAAGTATTTAACATTTAAAGTATATTTATTTGGTTTAGTCATAATAAGGCTTCAGCCTGTTATTATGGACTGTGATTATTTTCTTACCAACTCGTATCGTGGTATTCACTGAGCTGGGGACGCCGGTTACCAAATAAGATCCTACCCATATTTGGGAAAGTTTATGTTTTCTGTTTTCTCTCTTAAGGAGGACCCTGTCTCCTATATGGAGATATACTACCCCGAATCAAAAGTATTCGCCCACCACTTAATTTTTACTGGAGTGCAAAAACAATGAAGAGAAAAAGCCAAATTATTTTTGATATTCTTATTTCTTTATCATTATATACACAATCAGTTCCTTGTGCTTTCTAAAAACATACAAAATTACAATTTTATTTAAAAAATAACAATTTCGAATTAAAAGTACGAAGTTAGTTCCACTTCAAAAGAATTCGCCTATTCAAGAACCGCTTCAAAAGAATTCGCCTATACAAGAACTGAAATGATTTCAAGGATAATGTCCTTTATAAGAAAATAGAGTTCCTTAATGGCAACCAAAAAACAAATTCTTGAAACCACAAAAGCGAAACCAAAAAAAATCCACCTCGTCTGGGTTCGAACACGAGTTCACTAATTTTACAAAAAAGTAGCACTTCTACTACACCAAACTGTCTCACAAGAAAATGGGTTAAAAGTCAAAAGATATTCAAGTTCGAGTTCATTAATTTATTCACAAAAATTTCTAATTTCCACTTCACAAATCATTCAAAATACTGCGAACAATTCACATAATTTGAGAAACGATTTCGAATTCGCGACTTGTAATTAAATTCAACTATATCAAAAGATTTTCACGATTTCACGATTTCAAAATTTTAAAGATTTCAAACTTTTTTGGATTTCAAATTGTTTACAGATTTCGAGAGTTCAAGTTTTTGATCTTTTCCGGCACCGATTACTTGATAACTGATCCAAGATTCGAAACAAACCCCCTTGTTTCTCCTCCTTGCAATGTAAATTACCATATTTGGTAATATAAAAGGAAATCGAATGAAAAATTCTAGAAACATTTCCATATATGGTAAAGTTTCTTTTATATTTCCCCATGCAAATTGTTCTTTTCACACATGCTATCTTTTTCTAAATCTAAATTCGCCCAAACTTATCGATAGCTTTTGGAGTGAAATTAATTATTAAATGTTGGCACTATTGCCCTTAGTCTGCCATAGGAAATGTCAATAGACTGAAAAATGGTAAGTAAATATTTTTGTAAAAAATATTATGTGTTTAATTTTATTCGGAAATTGGTTTGTATGCGTTTAGTTATTGTGACTGTTTCATGTGTTCTATGTCGTTTTTTGGCTTCGAAATCGTTTCTTGTTTTGGTAAGTTGAGTTGTTTTTGTTTACATTTTCGATGAGTTGTTTGTTTACATTTTTGTATTGCTTGTAATTTTACAAAATCAATCTAATTATTTTAATTTCAGAATTAATTCATAAATCAAGAAAAGCTGGACATTAAAAAAAATGGAAATTATTCTACAAGCTTTGGATAAGTACCAATTGAATTAAAAGTTCGAATATTTTCTTTGTGTATTTTTCCTTCTCTTTTAGGTTGATCCAGTTGTTGCTACTTGCGTCCTGAACATTCTCCCGGCCTTGGCATCTTTGAGGATTGAAGATGACAATATAGTTTTCGATGTCTTCTCTGGTGACGACTTGGCCAAGATAATTACTTCTCGTCTACAACCGTCAATGTCTAAAATAAAAATTCAATGGAGAACAAGGGAAGGGTTATAGTGCCCTTTACTCACTTTAAGGAATGTAGGATGCGGGAAATAATGATATGGACTTTTGCAACGGACAAAGGGTTTTCATTTGGATTGCAGTTTTGGGAGGTACCAGGGTTTATGAGGTAAGCATTAGTTTCTTTTTTAAATAATAAAATTAGATTTTGATTATAAAAATTTTTTTTGTAGTTAATTATTCTAAGGTTATGCGTCAGTTGCTTTTTCCTCTGCATTCGCTTGTGCAGAACTTGGTAGCAGGCAAATTTTAGTTATAGGTCTCTTCAATACATTTTCCTTGGACTTTAGTGTCACAACACGCACTAATCCGTCTTTGCCTGGATGAGTGTCTATTACTCGTGATAAAATCCAACGACATGGTGGTATATTTTCCTCTTTAACAATGACCAAATCTCCAATTTTCACGTTTTCTGTCTTTGTCGCCCATTTCGGTCTTTGTTGTAGTCTACAGAGGTATTCAGCATTCCACCGTCTCCAAAAATCTTGATATAATCTCTGGAGGAATTGCCATCTATCCAGTCTATTTAATTTTTGGTCTAAGAGTGATGGTTCCGGGGGTGTTAACAAAACGTCTCCGATTAAGAAATGAGCTGGAGTCAATGGGTTTAAATCCTGTGGATCACTGCTTAATTCGCACAATGGCCTAGAGTTCAAGCAGGCTTCGATTTGAGTCAAAATTGTGTTGAATTCCTCATAAGTGAGTACCGTATTCCCTAGTACTCTTTTAATGTGATGCTTAGTTGATCGAACTCCAGACTCCCACAAACCTCCAAAATGAGGTGATGCAGGAGGAATAAAATGAAATTTGATTCCCTCATTTTCCAAAATGGCTGCGATTTCTGAGTTCACGTGGTCTACCATTTGCCGATGCTGCTTAGAAAGAAGTCTATATCCTCCTATAAAATTACTGCCGTTGTCGCAATAAATTCATTACATAAACCGCGTCTCGAAGAAAATCTTCTGAATGCAGCAATGAATCCTTCTGTGGTCAAATCTGTCACGAGCTCCAAATGTATGGCTTTCGTTGCCATACATATATATAAAGCAATGTAAGCTTTATAAGTCTTCGGGTTCCGTCCTTTATAAGTTTTCATGATGAAGGGTCCGCAATAATCTACACCTGCTTGGGAGAAAGGTCGAGACATACGTACTCTTGCTGTAGGTAGATCTCCCACTAGCTGCGTTTGAGAAGATGCCTTCTGTCGATAACATGGTATACATTTGTGATTACACTGTCGAATTATATTTCTTGCATTTAATAACCAATATCTTTTTCTTAAAATATTCATCATGAGTTGTGGGCCTCCATGCAAAGTATCCTTGTGAATCTTTTCAATTAGAAGTCTCAAACCATTAGGATCGCGAAATGGATTAAGTTTGACCAGTCTGCTTCTACGACTTACGGGTTGTTTGGAGTTTAGAGCTGTGATTTCTTCTTCAAATTCTTGTTTCTGTGCTTTCTTCAACCAAATTTGTAGTGCTTCTTGAATTTCACTTGATTTAAGATAACCTGTCCCCTTTTCTTTAGACTTGTTTCGAATATTTTGAATAAAACGAAGGCAGAACGCAGTTACTCGTAAAAGTTTTGTTAGAGATGAATATCGATTATCTAAGTCTTCTGATTGTATGCTTACATGATGCGTTGAAGTTTTCCTTCTCTCCAGATCGGTAGTGATAAGGTGCCTATTGTTTGGCCAATGTATTTCAGGTTTTCCAAGCCATTCTGGTCCATCCCACCATAACTTGTTTTTATGCAACTCCTCAGGATACGTCACTCTGGATGCGCAGTCAGTGTGGTTTTCTTTAGAGGGGACATGTGCCCATATGTTTTGCCCAAGAAGATCATGAATATGCGATACTCGGTTCGCCATGAAAGTTGCCCACTTTGATGGATGGGCCTTTAGCCAAGCGAGAACAATCTCCGAATCGGTCCACGCATGAACAGCTATATTACACTCTATCTTTAAATTCTGTTTGACATAATGCAGAAGTTTGGCCAACAATGTGGCTCCACAGAGTTCTAATCGAGGCAGGGACACCGATTTTATTGGTGCAACTCTTGATGTGTCGTTTTCCTTCTGCGTCGATAGTGCACATATAAACAACTGCCGCATATCCTTTTATTGATGCGTCGGAAAACCCATGTAGTTCGACATAAACATTTGTATTCGAGAAATGAGACCATTGACGAATGCTGATCTTAGAGATGCCCTGAACCTTTGTTCGAAATGTTAGCCATTCGCTTTCGAGTTCAGATGATATTTCTTCATCCCAGTTCAATCCAGATAACCACAACTTTTGTATAAAGATTTTTGCAATGATAAATACTGGTGTAACCCATCCTAATGGGTCGAATAATTTCGAAACTTCTGATAAAATGCTTCTCTTTGTCCAAGGTTTTATTTTGTCTTCAATGATAAGAGAATAAGAAAAGCAGTCACTGTGTGGATGCCAATAGATTCCCAGAGTTTTCACAACTTTATCACGATTAATATCGAAGGGAGTACTAGTTTCAATATTTTCTTTTGGGATTGATTGCAGCAATTGCTCACAGTTAGAATTCCATTTTCTTAGTGAAAATCCTCCTGACTTCATCAATGGTTTTGAACCTCCAATGCTTCTTCTACTGTATCTGCTCCTGAAATGAGATCGTCAACATAAAACTCGGTTAAAACTGCCTTAGAGCCTTGCGGATAGTTTTCCTTTTCATCGATCGCAATTTGCTTAAGAATCCTTGTCGCCAAGAATGGTGCAGGTTTGGTTCCAAAGGTTACCGTAAGTAACTTGTAATCCTCTATTGGTAGCTCCGGTGATTCCCTGCAAACAATTCTTTGGTATTCGGTGTGTTCATTCTTTACCCAAATCTGCCGATACATCTTCTCAATGTCCGCTGTGTATACTACTTTATATTTTCTCCATCTCAATAGTAAAGCTGCCAGGTCGTCTTGTATCACAGGTCCCTTCAACAACATGTCATTTAAGGAGATTCCACTTTGAGTCGCTCTTGACGCATCGTACTACTGTCCTTTACAATTCCATGATGTGGCAGATAGGCGCAAGTAAATGAAGTTATTCCATTTGAGG
Source organism: Leptarthrus brevirostris (assembly GCA_964036015.1). Classification (NCBI taxonomy): domain Eukaryota; kingdom Metazoa; phylum Arthropoda; class Insecta; order Diptera; family Asilidae; genus Leptarthrus; species Leptarthrus brevirostris. The sequence continues at coordinate 76,837,689 of OZ038375.1, forward strand.
TTTGTTTGTGATCTTCTTCCTTTGTTGTTACTCGTTTCATGTGACCTAGTTGCAAGTATTCTTGTAGGCAGTTGCTATAGGATTCCCTGAACGTTGAATCTCTCTGGAAGACCTTTTCCAACTGAAGTAAACGAGCGATGGCAACAGATCTTGATTTTCCGAGATGATTCGGTTCACTTTCTTCTCGAAAGGGTAGTTCTACTTCATACTGTTCATTGTCTAGACGCTTGCAGGTTTTTACGAAAAGTTCCTCGCATTCTTGTTCTTCTATATTATATGTAGATGTAGCTGGTATTTCTTCCAGCTCCCAGAATCTTTTAAGACTGTTGTTTAGATCCGTGCATACGTGGAAATTATTCACAACTAATAAATCCCGGTCACCTTCTCGGACTTCACCACTAAGTATCCAGCCCAATGCTGTTTTTTGAGCCACTGGACTTCCCTTAGGTCCTTTTATCAGACCATTCATGATGATGGAGCTATAAATGTCTGCTCCCAGAAGTAAATCTATCCTTCCTGGCTGATAAAACTGCGGGTCGGCAAGTTCAAGTTCTTTCACATGCTCCCAATTACGCCAGTTTATTGTTTTCGTTGGCAAAAGATGCGTCAAATTTTTTAGAACTAAACTAGAAACCTCAATTTGATTCCCGTTATTGAGAGCTTTGATTTTAAAATTCACTCTATAGTTTGAACGACTAATTTGACTTTGTCCAACTCCATGTATGTTCGCGCTAATAGATTCTTTCTTTAGTTTTAAGTTCTGCACTATGGATTCCGTGACAAAAGATGCTTGCGAGCCTTGATCAACTAAAGCTCTTGCTATTTGTTCTTGGCCTGATGGTGATATGATTTTCACTAATGCTGTAGCTAGGAGAATATGCTCTTTAGGAGTACGACTTACCAAAAACGAATTCAAATTTGTAGATGTAGAAGGTATGGTACCAGGAATGAAAGCTGGTGTAGTGGCAGAAAGTACTTCATTCGGTAGTTTCGTAACTGTATCCGTTGTGTGCTCGACGATACTTGCATGGTAATTATTATTGTTTAGATTAGTAGAATCATTCATACTATGAACTCGTTGACTTTCAGGAAATACTGCAGAACCGACTACACTTGAATCATTTGAAATTCTATGAAGGAGCGTATGATGATTTTTCTTGCAATGATAGCACCTTTGTTGACTGGGACATTTCGAAGACATATGACCGGTACCAAGGCAATTAATACATAATCCCTTTTTCTTAACGATCTCTAGTCTCTTTGTAGCATTAAGCGATGAAAATTTTGGGCATTGTCTAATACTATGGCCACTTAAACAAACTGCACACGTAGTTGTTGCTGAGATATGGAACGATTGAGATGTAGACTTACATGTTTTAATAAAATTCTTTTGCTTCCAAAGTTCGAAATCTCGCGTTCAAAAATTCTCTTAAGTCTTCCCAAGTAGGTAAATCTTTATTTCGGCATACATTTTGTTCCCACAATTGATGCGTTTCGGATGGTAGCTTTTGGACGATTAAGTATACAATGAGTGGGTCCCAACCGGCAGTATCCACACTTATAGTGGTTAAAGCATTCAAACATTCAGTCGTATTATCCAATAATCCTTTTACTCCGTTCGCAGATTCATTAAATACCGAATTTTGATTTAATAAGACTTTCAATTGAGCATTCACTAGAACTCTCTTATTATTGTACCTATCCTTTAACAAATCCCAAGCTGCCTTATAACTTTCGTCGGTAACTTGAAAATGACGCAGTAAATGTTCTGATTCACCAGCTAAATGTAATTTTAGGTACTGCAATTTTTGTGCGGGAGATAACGAATGATTTTCATGCACTAATGATTTAAATAAATCGTGAAATGTTGGCCATTTCCTATAATCTCCACTAAATTTGTCAAGAGTAATTTTGGGCAGTTTAATGGATGATCCATGATTTGAGTTTGCAGGGAAATTTTCACGCGAATCTTCATCTGCAGAATTTTTAGGCGGTTATTCGTGTTTATATCTTTCATTAATTAACGCGAAATTTGAAAAGAATGACGATTCTACACTCGCAAATACATCTTCATCGAAATAAGTAATTTTATCCACGGATTTATCTTTAATCGAATATTTCATGACTAATAATTTCATATGTCGTTCTTTAAATTCATTCCATAAATTTTCAAAGTCTTTTAACCTTTTTTCATAATATACCGCTGTTCTTCTATCTTTCCCGTCTTTTTTGTAGTTCATAATAAATTTTTCTATAACCTCCTTTTGAGCATATTGCAATATAATTAAGTCTTCCATTTTAATGAGCTTTTCCCACCACCAAATGCGACTTACCGATTTTATGACTGCTGCAGATTTGATGTGACTTCAATTTCGAACAAAAAAATGCGCACAGCAACTTTCTCCACTTGAAGTAGCTTTGTTTGGAAATTTTTTGAGTTAAGTTTTTCACTTTTCACTTGTGTTCAGTTTTTCTTTCACTTCTTTATATCCGGCTCGAAGGACCATGAAATGATTTCAAGGATGATGTCCTTTATAAGAAAATAGAGTTCCTTAATGTTCAACCAAAAAACAAATTCTTGAAACCACAAAAGCGAAACCAAAAAAATCCACCTCGTCTGGGTTCGAACACGAGTACACTAATTTTACAAGAAAGCAGCACTTCTACTGCACCAAACTGTCTCACAAGAAAATGGGTTAAAAGTCAAAAGATATTCAAGTCCGAGTTCATTAATTTATTCACAAAAATTTCTAATTTCCACTTCACAAATCATTCAAAATACTGCGAACAATTCACATAATTTGAGAAACGATTTCGAATTCGCGACTTGTAATTAAATTCAACTATATCAAAAGATTTTCACGATTTCACGATTTCAAAATTTTAAAGATTTCAAACTTTTTTGGATTTCAAATTGTTTACAGATTTCGAGAGTTCAAGTTTTTGATCTTTTCCGGCACCGATTACTTGATAACTGATCCAAGATTCGAAACAAACCCCCTTTGTTTCTCCTCCTTGCAATGTAAATTACCATATTTGGTAATATAAAGGGAAATCGAATGAATAATTCTAGAAACATTTCCATATATGGTAAAGTTTCTTTTATATTTCCCCATGCAAATTATTCTTTTCACACATGCTATCTTTTTCTAAATATAAATTCGCCCAAACTTATCGATAGCTTTTGGAGTGAAATTAATTATTAAATGTTGGCACTATTGCCCTTAGTCTGCCATAGGAAATGTCAATAGACTGAAAAATGGTAAGTAAATATTTTTGTAAAAAATATTATGTGTTTAATTTTATTCGGAAATTGGTTTGTATGCGTTTAGTTATTGTGACTGTTTCATGTGTTCTATGTCGTTTTTTGGCTTCGAAATCGTTTCTTGTTTTGGTAAGTTGAGTTGTTTTTGTTTACATTTTCGATGAGTTGTTTGTTTACATTTTTGTATTGCTTGTAATTTTACAAAATCAATCTAATTATTTTAATTTCAGAATTAATTCATAAATCAAGAAAAGCTGGACATTAAAAAAAAATGGAAATTATTCTACAAGCTTTAGATAAGTACCAATTGAATTAAAAGTTCGAAAATTTTCTTTGTGTATTTTTCCTTCTCGTTTAGGTTGATCCAGTTGTTGCTACTTGCGTCCTGAACAAGAACCGCTTCAAAAGAATTCGCCTACTTCTAAAATATTAATATTACAATAAATATTATTATTTTGTGGTGTCGCCTTTATTTTTTAGGACTTCTGCGATTCTTAAAGGCATCGTAGAAACAAGGTTTTTACATTGCTGGGGCGTTATATCACTCCAAATTTGTTTAATCATCACCCGTAGTTCATCCTTTGTTCGTGCTGGTTTTTTTCTCACATTTTTTTCATAATTCCCCATAAGGATTCAATGGGGGCTGTTAGGAGGCAAATTTAATGTCGGTATATCCCGATTAGCGAGCCATTGCTTTATTCGCCTTGCCGTGTGGCATGGAGCTCCGTCTTGTTGAAAACAGTATTCACCTTCACTGCCCTGTACCAAAGGTATAGAAAGTAGTAAATCCTGTTCCAGTATCTCCTCGTACTTTGCAGCATTAACTGTACCATCAATAAAGCAAATACGGCCCACTCCTCGAGATGACATGCATCCCCAGACCATTAGAGCTGCTGGAAATTTAACACATCTGTTCAAGCACTCTGTGTGGAAAGCTTCTTCCTTTGTATGGATGACCTGTTTTCGTTTATCTCCAGGATAAATGTCAAATTTGGCCTCGTAACTCCAAATGACAGAGTCGCACTGACGACTAACCCACATGGAGTGCTCTCTTGGCCAATTTAACCTCTTTGTTTTTGTCTGGTAGTCAAAAAAGGCTTTTCCTTTACCTAAGTATTTAAGAAGGTGTTATTAAATTTCTCGCACATGCATAAATTTAATGTCCATTATCTCACCTTATAGAATTTAAAACCCAGTTTATTAATTTCTCTCTGACAGGTAGATACCGACATATTCTTTCCAGTGATATTTCTCCGTCGTTTTTGAATTTTGTAATGATGTCCCTCACTGTTGAACGAGAAATTGCCAGTTCTCTTGAAATATCATATGCAGATTTCCCTTTTTCCGATGATTTAATAATAATTTTTCGCACATTAACGTCAACAGACTTAAAATAAACATGTCTCACTGCTAATATTGGAGCTGGACAGGATGCTGCATTGGACAAGGTATTTTGGACTCTGGACTGGATACATGGAATTCTGTGTTTCTGCTGGATGCCGTCGGGAATAAGGTAAGAAATATGTTACATTTTTATAGTAGAAAATTTATTGTTTCTATTTTAGGAAACTTTTGACAAGGATCATTTTGCGAGATTCACAACATGCTGCCCCCCCCCCCACCCCTTGAAAGGTTACGCCTTTCAAGAAGGAATTTATGTTTAGGTGTTGTAAATTTATAGGATTAGGTTAATAAAATTTGAATGATAATGTAATTAATTCGAGCTGTGATTGTGTTGTGCAAATTTTAATTGTTGAATAAATGTGAATTGACACTAATTACCTGTGAGTTTTATTTTTGAATAAAAGCTACCTGTTGAATTTTATTTACCTTTTGGTTATGTGTCATACCTTGAATGTGTTGGTTATGTTGGTAACATAATGTTCTGATGTTAACCTTTTGCCGAACTGTGTGTGTATGATTGTTGCCTTGTACATAATTTTTATTGAAAGGTGATGGACTTATGCTGTAGTAGCAATTTTATGCTGCGATTTTAGAGGAGTTTTCATGTATGTGTACACTATATTGGAAAATTTAAGGAAACGAGCTGCAATTGAATTTTTAAAAAGCTGAAATTAAAATTTTAATTGAAGCCAAATTTGAAAAAATACAAATAAAACGAGATTTCAATAAAAGTGTTTTATTTATAGGAAACTTTAATATCTCCAGTTGCCAGTAATTTAATATTTAAACGAGTTCCTGCTCGGGAGGTAATTCTTTGTTTCCTTTTTTTTGACCGTCGCAGTGCCGTTAAAGACACACGAATTGTTTCCGATTTTTCCGGGATGTTTTCGTCGACTAAATGTACAAAAAGGTCGTCACTGGAACTTGTGGCTGGTACGAGAAGTATATTTTGTAGGATCCGTATTTTCGGTGGAGTTCGAGTTGATGGAGGTGGACATTCGTCGTCGTCTATGACAATAACCTCTGGATCAACATTTGTTTCTTCCAACTTGATTCCATTAAATGTTCTCCTCAAATGCTCAATGTTGGGTGGCTGCTGCGTCGAGTGCGGAAGCTGTCCTGAGGAATTCCCTTCCGTCGTTTTGTGCTCGATGTCATCCAGAAGTTCCTGTATTTCCCTTAATAGCGTGTCATCATCGGAATTTCTTAGATGATCTTCCCTATCCTTTCCATGTGTTATAGGGCGTTCTGAAATTTCCATGATTTTATTAATTTCTCGTTCTGCTGTTGATTTTTAATCGAATTCACGCGATTCCATTATTACACTTGGAATTCCACTTAGACTTTCATTTCAAATTCAAACGCGTTACTGGTTTGTAGCGATCGAACTAAAATTTTGCTGGCATGCGAGCAGAATATATATAAATGTAACGGACGATTTGTCTCTGATTTGAGATTTGTTTTAACGGGTTCGTTTGTAATTTTATTTTCAAATGGAAAATACAGTTGAATTTCGGAATTTTTTGTGAAATTCAATTTGAAGAATTTTGAATTTTTGAAAATTTTGATTTTGATTAATTTAGAACCTTGAATTTTTGACATCGGAAATTTTTAATTTTTTAATTTTGGAAATTATTATTGACAGAATTGAATTTTGATTTAAGAATTTTGAATTTGAAAATTTTGTACAATTTGATTTTGATTAGTTTGATTGTGGAAATAAACATATTTTGGAAATTGGTCTTTTTAATTCAGAATTTTTTGTTTTGACTGTCACCACCCTAACTAAATTATCTGCACCTGGATGAATTTTTGTAATTCTGCCAATTAGCCAACGAGAAGATGGTAAATTATCTTCTTTAATTATGACTAATTCTCCAATTTTTGGATTCAAAATTGGTGTTTTCCACTTAGGACGATTTTGTAGCAAATTTAAGTAGTCCTTAGACCATTTCGACCAGAATTGTTGTTGTAACAATTGCAGGTGATTCCAGCGAGATGTATGCTTTACAGTAGATGGTTCTGGAGGTGTAATTATTGAATTACCAATTAAAAAATGACCGGGTGACAAGGCGTCCAAATCATCAGGGTCATCGGATGTTGGGCATAATGGCCTTGAATTAAGGCAAGCTTCTATCTGAGCCAAGACTGTTGCGAATTCCTCAAGTGTTAAGAGTGAATTGCCTAGAACCCTTCGAAGGTGAAATTTTATAGATTTCACTCCTGCTTCCCATAAACCGCCGAAGTGAGGCGTAGATGGAGGATTTAAATGCCATTCAATACCTTCAGTTGCTATACTTTCAGCAATTGCCTTATTTGCTTCCTTTATTGCAATTCCGAATTCAGTTTGCAGCACCTTACTAGCACCAATGAAATAAGTGTCATTAGTCAGAATATATGTGGGAGCACAGTCCTCTTCTGCTGCAAAAGCGTCTGAAAGCCGCAATAAAGGCTGCTGTTGACAGGTCAGAAACAGGCTCTATATGAATGGCTTTGGTGGCCATACAAATAAATTTGCAGATATAGCCCTTATATGATCGATTATCCCTATCTTTCGACATTCTCAAATGTATCGGTCCTGCATAATCAATTCCGGTATGTTGGAAAGGACGAGATAAGTTGACGCGTTGGAAAGGTAGATTTCCCATGAATTGATTTGATGTTTGAGGAGATTGTTTGAAACAAGTAATGCATTTATGGATTATGTTTCGAACAGTTTTTCGTCCTTGAGGAATCCAAAATTCGTTTCTTAAAGTGGTTGGCACTAATTGGGTTCCTCCGTGGAGCGTTTGAGTGTGAAAATGTCTTATAATTAGGGAAGTAAAATGGCTATCTTTTGGTAATAATACTCGGTGTTTTTGAGAATACGGAATATTTGCATTTTGTAGACGACCTCCAACACGTAGAATGCCCGTTTTGTCTACAAACGGATTGAGAGATAGAAGAGCGCTTTTAGCGGGTAGTTGGTGGCCTTTTTGAAGGTTTTCAATTTCAAATTGAACTGAAATTGTTTGGACCAGTTTTATTAACGCCAATTTTGAGTCTTGTATTTCGCCTGTTGAAAGAAAATCCAATTTTCGCTGATGTTTTTGTTTGCGACAGTTATTAGAAAATCTTATACAATAAGCTACTGTGCGTATTAATTTAAAGTATGACGAGAATCTGATTGTAACTTCGTCTTGTATTGATTTTACGTTTGCAACATGTGGAATCCTTGTTTCTTCAATTTCTTCAGCTACACTTCCTAGTACCTTAGTTTTTGGCCAATTTTCTTCGTGGTCTTTTAACCAGTTTGGTCCATGCCACCAAAGATTATGTCCGTTGAAGACAGAAGTTTTAATACCGCGAGAATTGCAATCTGCAGGATTATCTTTAGATTTCACATGTTGCCATGAATCAATGTCAATACATTATTGTATTTCCGCAAATCTATTCGCGACATATGTTTTGAATTTATTTGCGTGATTGCGAATCCATGACAAAACAATTGACGAATCAGTCCAGGCGAAAATTGGTACTCGATTTAAATTAAGATCAGTTTTTACACGTTTAATTAGACGAGTTAATAAAACTGCGGCACACAACCGGCTTCACAGGTGCTACTTTGCTTTTTGCCAAAAGCAAGTTTACATGAGTATTATTTTCCTTGTCGATGACTCGAATGTAAATAGCGGCAGAATACGCATGAATTGAGGCGTCTGAAAACCCATGAACTTGACAGCCTTGAAAATTACTTTTCGTGTGCAACCATCTTGGAATGCGAATCTGGTCAATGTACTGTAATTCGGTTTTGAATTGTTGCCATTGTTTATTGATGTTAGGTGGAATCGGATCATCCCAGGAGCATCCGCAGAGCCATAAGGCTTGCATCAGAATTTTTCCGGTTACGACTATTGGAGATATCCAGCCAAGTGGATCAAATAATGTGGCAATTTCCGACAGAACAGAACGCTTGGTGGGTATGCGATCTATTGTTTGTCGGTGTTGCAATGTAAAATAGTCGCCTACTGGGTACCAAAAGATACCTAGAGTTTTAACCGCATCATCGCTTGCAAAGCGCAAAGGAAGTTGAATTTCCCTGTAATGCTCTGGAATGTTTTCTAGGAGATCCGATGAGTTGCTAACCCATTTCATTAAATTGAAGCCTCCGCCATTCAATAATTGAAGAAGTTCCCTTTGAATTACCAGAGATTCTTTAATAGAGTCTGCACCTGTCATCAGATCATCAACGTAAAAGTCTCTGGTGGCAATCTTAGCAGCAATTGTATAGTTCTTAGCTTCGTCTTTGGCTAGTTGATGCAATGATTTTATAGCCAAGTAAGGCGCTGAAGTAGTTCCGAAGGTTACAGTGGTTAAAATATAGTCTTTAATTGTGTCTAACGGGTTATTTCTCCAAACTATTTTCTGATATTTCTGATCTGGATTTTGTACATTGACCATTCTATAAATTTTTTCAATGTCTGCTGACATTGCACACTCGTATTTTCTCCATGTTAACAACAGAGTGAAAAGTTCTGGTTGCAGAACTGGACCTGCGTGAAGCTGTTCGTTTAAGCTTTTTCCATTTGTAGTCTTCGCAGATGCATCAAATACTACCCTGACCCTAGTTGTTGTGCTTTCTTTAAGCACAGCATGGTGTGAAAGATAATAACTGTATTTGTGATTATCATCCTTTGTAGTACGTCTCATGTGTCCAAGAGTTTCATATTCTTGGAGACATTTATTGTATTCATTGCGAAGGTAAGGGTCTTGATTCAGCTTTCTTTCTAATGCATGGAATCTGCGTACTGCCATATTTCGCGAATCTTCAAAAAAATCTTCACACTCTTTTTCTGATGCAGGCTGTTTAGCCTGATACACTACTTCCTTACTTTCCCAAAATTTTTGCAATAAGGTGTCAAGTGAACTATCTTGTTCGAATCTCGCACGTATTGTTAGGGAAGATACCTTAAGACAAGGAGCATTAGAAGAGAGATTACCAAACAGAATCCAGCCTAAGGTGCTGTTCTGAGCAGTAGGTGTACCTGGAGAACCCTTGCGTAATCCTTCAAGGATAATTTCACTATAAACATCCGCTCCTAATAAAAGGTCAATTTTTCCAGGCTTGTTAAAGAAAGGATCAGCAAGCTCGAGATTGTTTATGTGATCCCACTTTCTATCCTGAATAATTGCAGGAGGTAGCAAATCTGTAATAGTTTGTACAACTAATGCAGTGACAAGGGTTGGCTTATACCTCGGAGTTTGAGGAAATATCTGAATTGAGGTTTGTCTTTGTACATTTGTAGCTTTAGACTTTCCCAAACCAGTGAGTTGAACAGAAATATTATCTGTTGGTAATTGCAACCTGCGAGCAGCAGCTTGAGTAATGAATGATACTTGCGATCCAGAGTCGATTAATGCTCGCAATTTGTAAACTGTGCCTGATTTAGACGTAAGATTAACCAAGGCCGTTGATAATAAGGCTTGAGCGGTGTGTTGACCATGTTTCGTATAGAATGATTGTATTGGTGTTACTGCATTATCAATAGATGTGGAAGTTGTTGGTTTCGAGATTGAATTTTCACAAGGAGTTATGCCTTGTGATGCACGTGATCGCGAATTCTGAATTGAATTATTTCTATGAAGTAACGAATGATGCTTTCATCCACAACGTTGACAAGAGAATTTGCTTGTACAGAATTGCAGTTTTTCACATAAACTGTTTTTCGACACAATTTTAAATCTTTCGTCGACACTTAGTTTGGCAAACTTTGGACATTTGAATAGTTGATGCGAATCATTACAAACGGAACATTTTTGACTTGATGAAGCAAAATGTGATGCAGCCTTAATCTTGTACTGATCAAGGCCTTTACTTGTGGATCCGGTTTTAGACTCCATGATTGCCTCTAAAGTACGGAATCTTTTTCCAAAGAAATTCTTGAATTGTTCAAATGTTGGTAGGCCTTCAGAGCTACTTATTTCTTGTTCCCACATTCGGTGAGTCTCAGAAGGTAGACATTGTACCAATAAATAAATAAGAATTGGATCCCATTCCTTCATAGAAATCCCTAATGCTTCGAGCTTATATATGCACTCTAAGGACTTGTCTAACAATGACTTACTTCCCTTTGCTGACTCAGTTGTTTGTTTTTGAGTATGACAAAGAATTTTTAGTTGCGCGTTAACTAAAACTCTCTTATTGTCATATCTGTCAACAAGAAGTTTCCATGCATTATAATAACTTGCATTTGTTATGGGGAATTTTCGTAATAAGTGCTCTGCTTCTCCAGCAACACTTGTTTTCAAGTAATGGAGTTTCTGCAGCGGAGGCAGTGAGGGATTCGTGTGCACTAATGAATGGAATAAATCGTGGAATGATCGCCACGATTCGTATGATCCTGAGAATTTAGGAAGTGTGATTCGAGGCAACTTTAAAAACGAAGAAGTTGATTCGGACACTGATTCATTGGTTATTTGAGATTGATTATAAGAAGGTGATGGAGGAGGATCGAGTGCAGTTAATGCATCTTTTAGGTAACCGATAAATTCATAATATTTTTCCTCCATCTCCGAATATTGGTCACTCACGAAATATTCATGCACGACTTCTTCAGGTTTAGCACTATGAGCCAATTGCGTAATTGTATAATGATTTTTAGTATAATCTGCCCAAAGTTTCTTTATGCCTGTCTGCCGTTCAGTTATAACACCCTTTGTACGCTTACTTATAGAAGTTTTCTTGAAGTTTGTGATAAATTTGGAGATGATTTCAGCCGCAATGGCTTGTTTGACAAGACTATCACTTAGTGACATCTTGAGAAGTTAAATATATGTTGTAGAACTGTTTATCCGGCTCGAAGGACCATTAAATGTTCTGCCCGTAACAGGACGAACACGCAAAATAAAAGAAAAAGAAAAGAAGATTTCGGACAACAGTTCTATATATATTTTTATTCTCCTTATTGTATCACAGATTTCACTTAAAATAAGTACTATCAGTTAACTTACAATCTAATCACTTTAATTCACTAAGATAAATTCACTAATATTCGCTCGAGACAAATTCATTAAAATACTGGAGAATAAAACAGTGCAAGAAATTTCAAGAATGTAGTAAGTACAAATTCAAGAAATGGAAAAGTTCAAATATAAGATTACTGTGTTAATAAGTAGTATAACTAATATTATATTGCAATTTGATCGTTTAAGTCATATACTAAAACAATGAAGGAAAGGAAATCTTTATTCTAGTCGAAAACCTAGAATAAAGTGAAAGGAAATCTTTATTCAAGTCAGTACCCTGAATAAAGTGTAAAGAAATCTTTATTCTAGTCGAAAACCCAGAGTAAAGTGAAAGGAAATCTTTATTCAAGTCAATACGCTGAATAAAGTGTAAGGAAATCTTTATTCTAGTCGAAAACCCAGAATAAAGTGATAGGAAATCTTTATTCAAGTCAATATCCTGAATAAAGTTAAATAAAATCCTTATTCTTGTCAATACCAAGAATAAAGTGGAATAAAATCTTTATTCAAGTCAATACCCTGAATAAAGGGGAGTTAAATCTTTATTCTAGTCAATTCCCAGAATAAAAAGGAAATTACTATGCAAATATATTTTTTAATGTTCACTCACCGAAAGCCGAATGATAAAAGAGAAGGGTAAACGGTATCCGCAGTCCTTTTATAGATGAAAAGCTAGCGGCACTATGATTTGCAATCAATGACGTAATTTCTTTAGTGTTACCAATTTCCAATTCTTGAAATTTATACCTACTTATGTCCTTTACAAATTTATTACAATGAATTGTGATATTTATTTCCTATCTACCTTCATTTAACGATAAATTCTATTTACTTTCAAATAACAATAAATTTAATTCTTTAATATCGTTGTTTTCGCGCAGTTGAATTAATGTTTATAACATTTGTAAAGTTTTGTTGCGTGTGGAAAAGAGAATTGGTCCAAGCCGTCTAGCCGTTTAGCAATGTAGCCGTGATAAAAATTGGCCATCTGTCAAGATGTGTCAAAGTTTTATTTGTTTTGGTGTGATTGGGATGGCTGTGGAAATTAATAAATTATTAGGTAAGTTTTATATAATGTTTATATAAAAGAACATGATTCTTTGTGGGTTTTTTCTCCTTTCTTTTTCAGGGTCGGAGCTGGGCAGGATGCTGCATTGGATAAGTTATTTTGGACTCTGGACTGGATACATGGAATTCTGTGTTTCTGCTGGATGCCGTCGGGAATAAGGTAAGAAATATGTTACATTTTCATAGTATAAAATTTATTGTTTCTATTTTAGGAAACTTTTGACAAGGATCATTTTTCGAGAGTCACAACACGGTCATAAATTTCCTGTAATAGTTGGCAAGTCCCAGAAATGATTTTATTTGTCTGACTGTTTGGGGAACGGGGAATGTTTGGATGCATGCCGTTTTGCTAGGGTCTGGTAGTGCTCCTTCGTTGGAACACTTATGGCCTAAGTATACAACCTGTCGGCTTAGAAACTGGCATTTCCTGGTTGCAGTTTCAGATTGTTCTCTCTCAGTCTGTCGAAGACTTTGCGGATCTTTTGATTGTGGTCTGCTAGGTTTTTCCCGTAGATGACTAGATGATCTAGGTACACGAAGCATTCCAGGCCTGCCTTGTAAACCTGTTAATACGAAATTCATTAGACGTTGGAAGGTAGCCGGGGCACCTTTGAGCCCGAACGGCATACGCTTGAATTCGTAGTGTCCATAGTTTGTGCTGAAAGCTGTCTTTGGTCTTTCTTTGGGGTCGACTAATACTTGGTGATAACCATTGGCCAAGTCGAGGGTAGTGAAGTATCGGAAATGACCTAGTTGGTCGACTATGTCCTCGATACGAGGTAGCGATTAGGCGTCGCCAATCGTTTTTTCGTTAAGTTTTCGAAAGTCGACGACGACGCGCCACCTTTTTTCATCATCGAGTCCTGCTTTCTTGGGGACGACTAAGAGAGGTGAGTTCCAGGGACTCTTGCTCGGTTGGGCTATGTCATTATCCAACATTTCTCGGAGCTGCTCGCTGATTACCTTGCGTTGGGTTTTAGGCAGTCGGGTTTGATTAATGGGTGCTTGGTCTTGCAGCAGGGGAATATCGTGGGTGATGGGGTTGGTATGAGTGAGCCTATCACCTCTTAGGAAGAAAATATCATCGTACTCATTACATAGTTTGGTTATGGCAGATGACTCTTGCGCGCTTAGGGTGTCGTCCAGGTTGAGTTCTTGTACTAACCTGGCGAGACGCGGGTTATTTTGGGGTTCGTCTGGATCGTCACTGTCCGGGTATAAGTACTTAATGTGTTATAAAGTGGCCATATTATCGGCTCTAGTAACTCTGTTATTGTTTTTTTTGTATTTAATTTTCTTAAAACTATTGTTTTTGAACTTTGGAGTTTTGTGGGCCGTGATACCTACGGGTTCAGGCATTCGTTGGAATTCGCAAGCGTTTGTCGTTTGTATTTTAGTGCTTGAGATTCTGGGCGATGGAGTTTGTCGATTTAAAGCCCAAATCGACAAACTTGGGTGCGAGACATTTGTTGTACTCACAAGCGCCAGAGGTTGGGGTTTGCGTGAGGGACCCACAAGCGTCTCTGGAGGGGCTCTTATGCGATCTTACATGTTTGGACGTGTTCTTACCTCTAATTGGCGTTTGGGCTACTGGGTCTTTGTGACCAGTAAGAGTAGACCTTTTGTGGGGTTTGTCAGCGCCATTATTCCAGCTCATGGGCCGTGTCTCTCTGTATTCTCTGGTATTTTCATCTAGTTTTGTTTGATCCGATCCGTTGGCGATAGGGATGACGATGTAGTCTTTAGTGTGGGCAAGCGTTATTTCAAGGCTTGTAAGGACTAGGAAAATTGTTAGCGTTGAGGATTCCAATGGGCGCTACCTTGATTCCTGATGAGAGTAAGCTATTTGCCAGGAAGACTCCATCGTCTATCTCCTGCGATAGACAGAGCATTTCTTCAGCCAATTGCAATGGGATTTTGACTACGATCTGGGATCTTGCAGGTATGCAAACAGGTTCGGCTAAGACTGTCTGGTGCTGCCTCATTTCGCAAGCCGGATCTTTGGTAATTCTTTTATCCGAGTGGTGTTCTTGTGTGCTGCAGCCAGCATTCTCCAATTGAGATGCCTTGAGGACACTGCAAGTAGACAGCTTGACCTCTGAGACCTCCGTGCTACCTGTTAGTGTTTCTTCTTCGACTGCGTTCTGTGAACACGCTTCGTCCGATGCAAATGTAAGGGGTATAGCGAACTCTTCGAGGTTAATTTCCGTGCGAGGAAACCTGAGCGCCATATTTGGACCTTCAACATTATAATTCTTCGCTGGGAATTCATTTCCTAACAAACCGTCGTCCGTGAGACCTGGAAGGTTTTGAATGACTTGGAAATTACAGGGTATTTTGTGCTTCAGTGTTAAGTTTCCCTGGCAGCTTCCCAAGGTTTTTCCAGTACCAAACGGCGTTTGTAGCGTATACACCTCCTCAGTATTGATGTCGTCGAGGGACTGTAATGTCCTTTCCTTAATAATACAAACCTCAGCGCCAGTATCCACTACTTATTTGGTTTGGCCGTGTAGGCCGATGTCCAATGGAAGTTTTACGGTACTAGTCTTGAGCGTCTGAGGTGACCCTTGTTGGTTTTGCGGAGGGTTTATAGTCGAGCCGGGGAGTTCTGGGTTGACTGTGTGTCATTTCCCTCACTCTGAGACTCCTATTTCTGTTTTTGTTGGCGAACGTCAACGTCCGCGTCGGCCGCAGAAATTACATTTGAGGCTTATGTTATACACTCGGGGGCCGCCGGATGGTCGTTGTTCTAAGGTCGGCCTGTTTTCTCTTGGGGGCCATCTTTCATGACTTGTATCTTGGATTCTAGAGCATCGTGCTCATAATTTTTGCAATTCACGCAGAAAGGTGTGGTTTGAGTTTTAGACAGTCAGAGTACGTATGACCCCGTTTTTGGCAGAAAATGTAATGTTCTGTGCCGGTGCACTGGGGTTCGGTCGTCTGTTTCCAAACCTGTGGTCCCTTTGCTGAAATGAAGGGCGTTGTGATGGGTTCGGAGTGTAGTGTTGGTTTTGGTCATTTGGTGGTGTTGTCCTAGGGGGTACCTGTAAAAAGTTAATTTGACTATGGGCTAACGGGCAGGTCCCTGTGAGTGTGTCAGAAGTTTGTGTGTGGGGTAATGTTGGCATTTGTGAAAGTGGGGATTGTATGAATAGGGCGCTTTGCTGGAGCCTCTCCATGTCTAGCGCCTTTTGTATTAGCTCGTCCACTGTAGCATCGCCTATTGTAAGGAGATACTGGCACGAATGCGGGTTACCTACTCCGCTTTTTAGTGCGTTTTTAGCGAAGTCTTCTAACTGAGTCTTCACTGTGGATGCTGCATTGCCGTAGTTGGTGTCAGCAGCTTCTTTGCAAAGGACCAACAGTTGTTTGAGTCTGGTTGTATATCCGTTTAACGTTTCTAGGGGTATTTGTCGAGTTGTGGTTAGTTTATTTACCAACTCTTGAAAAGTTTTCCCTAGGTAAATATGCCTTATTTAGACGTTCCTCCACTCCTTTGAAGGTGGGTGGAACGTCTGAGGCGAAGAGTTGATACACGTCACCCCGAAGTCTGGTGGGCAAAATTTGTAGGAAAGCTGTTTGTTTCTCTGTAGTTAGGCATTGCTGTGTTTGTTTACAGCAACCTATAAAGGTTTGGAGTTCTTGGCTCAACTTAGGTTTATTTGCGCCAGAGAACGGAGGAACAAGCTGTGCCGTTAGTTTGGCTACTTTGGCGTAGTCTACCATCTTGGAGTATTTGTAGGGGGTTTATACTCTGGCAGACTAAGCAGGCTTTCCTCGTGACTGGTGTCCGTGAAGGATACTTCCAGCCAATCGTATAAGAGGTCTTCGTCGGTCGGTTCGGATTCAGTCTGATCGTCGGTGTCTTTACCTGGTGAGGCTCTTACAATTACTCTGGCCTCTTTACAATTTTCCCTATTTAACTTATCTTCCTTAACTAATTCGAGCGAGCGCGAAGTTCCCTTAAATTCGGCGATGTCCGCCTTAAATCTCTCTGTATCCTCCTGATATTTTTTTTTACAAATACGAGCCTATTCTTGCGGTTTTGTGTTAGTTTTTTTTAATGTAAAACGTCACACTGAGGCACAGAGAGTTTATCGGAGTCCCGCGCTTTCTCGAGAACCCTATCTAGATACTTATTTAAACTTACTGTAGCGGCTGTTAATGTAGGATAAACTGTGCCACTTCGGAGTCTTCTTCCTTCGGCTGCGGGTTCGTGTTCCGTGGGTGAGAAGAGCTGTCGGTTGTCTTGTGGTGTGGATGTCCGACATACACTACGGGTTGTTGGTGGTTACAAGGGGGGCTAGTAGCCTACTTAGGTACTCCCTTGCCGTAGTTCGCTGTTGATAGGGGGGCTACTTCTGCCGTCTTTGGATTTCCCTTTGATGTGGCCTGAAAGGGGGCTTTAAGCCGTCTTCTGTTTTTCTTCTCAGACCTACTGCTGTGCGGTAACTGTGGGCGGCGAGTTGTCCCTTTTGTCACCCGTTTTTTTTAAAGTTGCGGACGGGTTGACCTTGACTTTCCATAAAATCGTTCTTCTAGGATTGGTTTCAGGAATAGGAGGATGATTCCTGGGTGTCCTACTGTTCTTTCCTGGTCACGGAGGAATCTTCAACTCTTTAAAAGATGGTGCCTTTATGCACTTGTTAAAAGACAACCGCTTGCTCGCCTGGAGCAGAGGCAGCTAAAGTTGTTTAACCCTGAGCGTTGGGGGTGACATACTGGGCTATTGACTACCCAGCAGTGGCCAAAGGATCCCCTTTGATTCGATATTAGATCGAGGGTCTTAAAGCATTTACGGTTTGTACCAATCAAGCTTCCTCGATCTTACCGGCGTCGCTGTCGTATGTAACTGATGCAGGGTGTAGGTCAATGTTTGGTTATTTACACTTTATTACTTATTGCCGGTAAATATTTAATTATTTAGTACTCAATTTATTTTTTCAATTACACTTATTCGATAGTTATTCTACACTTAATGTATTCCGCAAACTTTAATATTGATGAAGGTTTAATTACACTATTTAGATAGTTATTTTACACTAAATGTATTCTGCAAACTTTAATATTGATGAAGGTTTAATTACACTATTTAGATAGTTATTTTACACTTAATGTATTCCGCAAACTTTAATATTGATGAAGGTTTAATTACACTATTTAGATGGTTATTTTACACTTAATGTATTTCGCAAACTTTACTATTGATGTGGGTTTAATAACACTATTTAAATAGTTATTTTACACTTAATATATTCTTCATAACCGAATTTAAATTCAACCTTAGACCGTTTAGACCAACTACTCCTTTCGATCTTTTTTTACCAGACCCTACGGACCCGCGACTTTACTCTTTCGCGTTGAGAACCAGATTCTGTTATTAAATTTTTTACCCACGACCAGTTACCTGTTTATTTTACTGAACTTTTTGATCAAGGTTGAAAGCTTTGAGCTTTAGCTCTCGATCGTATAACTTCCGTTCAGTCGGTAAACATTAGGTAGGCTTTTGGTCGTGTGTGTGAGAGCTTTTTCCTCTCACTTACTGGCTTGATCAAGTTCAAGCACCGATAGACCTTGAGCAAGGCGATGTACTTATCGGAATTTGATGACGAAGCGTTTTTAGCCTGTGAACTTTGATTCTTACCCAGGTGCTTCGCCATCATTTTCCATGTACTTTCGACTTGCTTAGATTTCTAGGAAAATTTTCCCGTTAGCAACTTCGTGAAAGAGGATATGCAATTTCCTCTGGAATTTGTTTACGAAGTGGCTACTTGCTGGTAAATTTTTATGTTGTTTGTTTGTGGTCATATCCGTTAACCGATGTTGTTGACATCGGATTTCGGATTTTAGACTTACAACAGGTCCTCCATGTAACGTCTTTTGGTGAGCATTTGTAATGATGAGGTCAGCTAAGTGACAAGTTTTGGGTATCAGGAACTGATATTTCGCATCATAGGCAAGGTTTGACTTCTGCAGCCTACCACCAACACGAAGAGTTGTTGTAGCATTATCGAAAAAAGGCGTCAAGCCAAGTATGCAGCTTTAATCATTGATCTTCCTTCCTGTTGAAAGTTGTCGATATTCGGCTGGGGATCCGGCTTTTTGAGTGGATTTTATCCAAAACATCAAAGAATCTTTGATTTCTTCTGTTGACAGGTGTCCGACTTTTCGATTTTTGTCACGTGTTCTTAGGTTGTACATGAACCGCTTGCAATAAGCTGTTATTCTAAGAAGTCGATCGAGGGATGAGTATTTTTTAATTAACTCCCAGCTTGCAAATGGCATCCGGCCAAGAAGTAGAAGGTGAGACCAGTTATGATGGCCCTGTCCAACAAAGCGACAGACTGGATAGTTTAGAAGTTGCCACCCCTCTTGAAGCTAAGTAAGGAACATGTCGCCATTGTGCAGAAGGAACCAATTCGTGGATATTGCTTACACGATTGGCTACGTAGGGCTTCCATTTAGATGGATGAGCCTAGAGCCATTTTAGTACGGTTTGAGAATCACACCAGCAATAGGTAGGAACGTCCGTGAAGCTCATAGAAGTTTGTACGGTCTTGACGAGTTGTGACATAATCCAAGCACCAGCAAGTTCAAGTCTTGGGATTGAAAGCCTCTTAATTGGAGCAAGCTTTGTCTTCGAACATAGAAGCGTCACTTGAACATTGCCAAAATCATGAACAACTCGTAAATAAATAACGCTGAGACTGGCAGCGTGGCATCCTATCCATCTCGGTACTCTTATAAGCTGCAACCTCACAGATAACCAATTTTGAGCGAGATATTTCGGAAGCGGAGTGTCCGAATCCAGTTTTAGTAGCCATAATTGTTGAAGCATGGCCTTTGCGAGAAGTAACGCAGGTGCTAGGAAACCTAAGGGATC
Organism: Leptarthrus brevirostris; assembly: GCA_964036015.1. NCBI lineage: Eukaryota > Metazoa > Arthropoda > Insecta > Diptera > Asilidae > Leptarthrus > Leptarthrus brevirostris. The sequence goes on from OZ038375.1 coordinate 76,857,314, forward strand.
GTACAACTTCCCCACATCTGATAGTAAATTGCGTTTGGTGATAATAGATGGAGGGTCGCATGTGTTACCTTGAATCCAAAACTATCTGATGTTGGATTCCATTGGAGACCCAAAGTTTTTACGATATTATCTTGATTTAGATTTAACGTTGAAGCGAAGATCGTGAGACGGCTTCAACGACTTGAAGAAGTTGATAAGCGTTTGACGCCCATTTATGTAAAAGGTATCCGCCAGATATTAAAATTGCGACTAATTGATTTTGTTCTTCCAGAGCATCCGATAAAGAATCTACGTAGATTTCATGGCGAAGAATATTTGCTTCGAGTGGTTAATGTTTCTCTTCGTCCTCTGCAAGCTGTAGAAGCGAACGTATGGCTTAATACGGCGCGGATTTGGTGCCATATGTGACAGTGCATAAACGGAAATCCTGAGGATTGTCATCCTGTCCTGTGGGTCCACACTGAAGTTACAAGTTTCGCCGACAAAGTTAGTAAACATCTATAGATAAACCAGAAACAAAGTTACAGGTTACGTAATTGTCTACACTGAAAAAACAATATTTGATAACTTTGTTTGCGACTAAATTATGACGAAAATTAACACGCCCGCTGTCAAAAAACTTTGTCACTGACAATGTTTTTATTTCGTCCACATCACAAATGCAAAAAACTGAAATTTAAAAGAAATCAGTGGTGCTTGTACACTGTACAGCAGTGTTCGAAATGGCTGACGAAGAACTTGCTATAATTGCTGCCGGAGTGTATTTAATTTTATCGCGAAAAAAAAGATCACGAAGATATTAAGTACGTCCTAGTTTACGTAATGGTAGAAAGAAATACAGTGGTAGTGAATTATTAAGAGACTTAAATTCAGATGACAAGGATCCTTTAAACGGAGCGCTTCGTGAAGATAGCTGCTTTAAAAATTTTACGAGAATGTCGAGTTCAGACTTTGAATATTTACTTAAGAAAATTGAGCCTGATATTTCTAAAATCAATAATTTTCGAGCAGCTATTCCGGCTAAAGAGAGATTAGCTCTCACATTAAGATTTCTTGCAACCGGTGACAGTTATACATACAGTTAATGCATTTTTTCAAAATATCTAAACAGTCAATTACTATTATTATTCCGGAGGTGTGTGAAGCAATAATTAAAGGACTGAAAGATTCAATTAAGGTATGTAAATAATTTTAGTTTATTTCTAAAAGTAAATATTCTCCATGTAACACGACATAACAGTATTCCACATATAAAAAAAAGCAAAAAAAAATTTAATTCAGAAACCTCTTAAATAATTTTATACACTAATTACATTTCACAGTTAATTGCAGAAATAACTGAAGCATCCTGCGAAAGCTGTGATAAAGTATATTCTTTAGGCTGTGTATTATATTGTGTATTATTTGCATCCACGCTAATTACCTGGGCAGGTAAAGTGTTTTCACAAGTAGAAGTTGCAAAAATATAGTTTTGCTGAGATGTATTTGTTGTTGGAGTGTCATACTTTCCCATTTCGGCCTCCCAGAGAATGGTATTTATCATATGCTGCACATTACATCTTGCATACTCTGTTTTCAGTTTTCTTACCTTAAAGGCTACATTTTCTCCGAAAACAGTGTACTAATCTCTCTCACACCTCAATTTATAAGTAGAACTAAGTATGTTGTAGGCTTCATCTTTCTCGATCATCAGCTATACTTCTTTTAAGAGTCTTTGTTATGTTAGTGTTTATGTGCATCTACAGGTGGGAGGGAATCTCTTTTAGATTCCTTGGAGGGAATTTTCGCTTGTGAGCATTCTTGATCCTGGGTAATAGTTTCCTCATATGTTACATCTGCGAACGACATTTCCTAAAAAAATATTATTAACTATTAGTAATAGTGTAAATTTTTTTTTAAATTAAAAAAAAAAATTCCAGATGCCTTCATCGGAGGAAGAATGGGAAGATATTGCGAGAAATTATAATGCCAATTTGCAGTTTCCGCACTGTCTTGGGGCAATGGACGGGAAGCATATTTCACTGCAGGCACCAATTAACAGTGGAAGTGAATATTTTAATTATAAGCAGTTCTTTAGCATTGTTTTGTTTGCTGTCGCTGATGCGAACTATAATTTTATATAAGCTGATAATGGTTGCCAGGGCCGAATATCAGATGGAAGTGTTTTTGCAAACACTTCTTTAAAAAAATGTTTAACGGAAGGATTTTTAAATTTGCCGCATACAAGAGCACTTACTGGAAGAACAGCACAAGTTCCCTATGTTTTCGTGGCTGATGACGCCTTTCCCCTATCGGAAAATATATTAAAACCAGGTACACATCCCAAAGACTCTAAAGAAAGAATACTCAGTTATCGCCTGAGTAGAGCTCGTATAGTCATAGAAAACGCTTTTGGGGTTCTTTCAGCTGTGTTTCGCGTTTTAAGGAAACCACTTCTTTTGGAACCAGCAAAAGCAGAAAAAATTGTCTTAGTTTGCTTGCACTTACACAACTTTTTAAGGAGAAGTAACACATCGAAAAACATATACACTCCAGTTGGGAGTTTTGACAGGGAAGATGCAGATACACACGAAATAGTGCCCGGTTTTTGGAGACGAAATGGATCAGCATTGTAATCAATATCAGCTTCTAAAATTATACCTCGAAAGACATCGCTTACAGCTCAAGCAGTTAGAGCAGAGTTTGCAGAGTATTTTATGTCCAAAGAGGGTCAAGTACCATGGCAAAATTGTGCCTCTTTGGCATGAATTTTGAGATTGCAATAAATTTTCTCAAAAACGACAATATGTGTTTATAAAATCATTAAACTTACCTTATCCTCGGTATTTAATCCAATCCGAAAGTTTTTTATTCTCGCGCTGAAATTGCCCAATCAAATTTTTCATTTTTCTTTCTACTTCTGATCGTTCCACTTTGTCAGCGACAGATTCGGAAATTGTTAAAAATTTTCAGCATTGTAAGTTGATGTGGACGTATTTCAAACTTCCGAGGAGTTGATGTCGCACTAAACATGTTTTGTTTTCTATGTCGTAATTTTAATGTGGACAAGATTGAAACTTATGTCGGTGACACTGTCAGCGACCATGTCGACGACATAAGTTTCTTTGGTGTGGATCTACCTTCGCCATATGACTCTTTGTAAGTCAGCATCTCGATTATCGACACGAATCTGCCGAAACATCATTTTGATGTCAGAGACGAAGACATGAACGTATTTTCTCCAGGTTGAAATGATTGAGCGTAAATCGGTTTGAAGTTTTGGCCCAGCGGCCAAGTAATCATTCAATGAGAGACCGCCTCTTGATTTGTGAGAGCCATTGAATACTACTCACTACTCGAAGCTTAGTCGTAGGACTGTCTTCCCGTATTATCCCATGATGCGGGAGGTAAAATATCAAAGAAGAAGTAGGATTTGCGTTGCTGGAGACAGATTCCATGTGTTCAAGTGCTTGATATTCGCGCATGAAGGCAATGTAATGAGCTCTAAAGGCAGTATTAACTTCAGAACGTTTTTCCATATAAAGAAAGCTCTGCATAGCTGCTGTTCGTGAATCTCCAAGCATTACTGCATCTTTATAGCAGGGTCTTACAGGAAGACGAACAATGCACCGTCCATCCGAAACACGTGTTACAGTTTCTGAATAAAACCGTTCGCCAGCAAGATCTTCTTCTGTGAGAGTCGATTCCGGAATCGTAGGTTCCTCGTATTGCCAAAACTTTTGAATGAGTGTGCTTAATTCTTCTGATTCACTAGTAATGCGCGCATGGAGAATTATTTTTGGTGAGTCTTTGTATGCCGTTCGAATGGGGCCTGACAAAATCCAACCTAATGCAGTATGTTGTGATACTTTGTGATCAATGTCGGCGCCTATAATAAGGTCAATAGGAGAATTGTCCATGAAGGTCGGGTCAGCAAATTGCAAGCCGTGCAAATGAGGTAAATCAGATAACTTTATCTTGCTTGGACTCCTCAATTGAGTTAGAGTTGACAGAACTAGCGCTTCTGTTGGTATCTCAAAGTCAGGATAGACACATTTGTAGCCTCACTTTTCTGTATGCGGCACCGATATTACATAATCCTATACCAGTGAGCGGGATCAGGGAGTTGAAGAAGATCAGAAATGTAGGCACCGTAACTGTGTAAAAGTTGAAAATTTCAGGATAACTTGCGCGGTAGCGAGGAGGACATGACCGACAGGTTGCATAATTGTGCTGGTAGAAAGTGCTGTTTAGGTTTTATCTGAGGAGCAAGTCACGATGCTAGAAGAAGAACATTCACCTGTTGTGGCGTCCAAAGCCTTAGTAGAAGAAGGGACTGAGCTTGATGTAAATCCATGCAGTAGCAAATGGTGACGTTGTTGGCAACAGACACCTAGGACACTTTCCAGTCGTAGAAATATTATGAGCTTTTAGCGGGTTGGCTTTATATTGTGCCTTTTGGAAGAAGGCTGGTTGAAACCCTTTATGCTTCACAGTAGGACAAGCAGCCTCAAGTGTGTGAATGCGGTTGTTCAGAAAACTAGATAACTTTTCAAATTTAACTAACTCAGTATTTTCACTAATGGAATCTTCTCAGTCCTTTCGTGTAACAGAATCAAGTTTGTTTACTGTTATGTAAATAAGCCAATCGTCCGAGTTAACTGGGCGGTTTAGAGTTTCTAGCGCGCTAATTGCCTCAGTAGTCACTTCGAAAAGCTTCTTTAGGTAATCGGCTGATTCTGTCTTCATTAGAGGTAACGAGGTGAGCAGTTTAAGATTCGAATTTACTTAGAGTCGCTTGTTCTCAAACCTATCGGTTAAAATTCTCCAAGCGGAGGTATAATTTACGTCAGTAATAGCAGGAACTAATTTTTCAGCATCTCCATACAAAACAGTTCGTAAATAAAATATTTTCTGCGAACCGGACAGTTGTTCATTTGAATCTATGAGGCTTTTGAATAGATCGCGAAAAGAAGGCCAGTCTTTTATCTCACCACCAATTTTAGGAACGGGAATTTGAGATCGTACCGATTTTAATAGATCCTTTAGATAATATGCTTCACAATCCGCGATTTCCGTGTCATGATACTCATCCTTTGTAAAATATTTATGACCGAGGTCTTCGGAAGTAGTTTGATCTTATCATGCAATGTTTGAAATTTGTTCCAATATTTCTTGAGAAGATATCTATGCGAGTTTGTAGGAAATTTTCGGAGAATTTGTCTTTGCCCGATTTAATTGTGTAAGTATTAAAATTTAGAATTCGCCTTTTAATTCTTTTTTGATTTTCTAACAGCTTATCCATTTTTGGGTTAGTGATAAAAAATTGGAAAGAAATTACTTGAATGCCAGCGGTGTTTCAGTAGCGGTTCTTTTGCCTGAACAAATGCAGCTGGTGTGGTAAAGATTATGCGCGCCCGTTTTTTCTATTACAGTTCTCAATAGAAGTAAGTCACCTCATGTACATGTAATTCCACTTTTCCACGGTTACCACTTTTTTGAACGAGCACAGCACGCACATCCCGTTTATCAGTCCTTGTGTCGGCGTACGTTTCACCTGGTTTTGTTTTGGGCAAATTACGACCGGAAGTATGCAAAAATTTGTACTTAACATTTGTGGCTTGAAAAGTAACTATTTTTCAGTTTACTGCCACTTGATCGTGGAAAAACCTGCTGTTTTTGCACTAAGTGAAACTAAGGTTGTTTCCGATTCTGATATTAATCAGTATCACATTACTGGATATCACTTAGTGCCACTCTTGCCTCTTTAGAGGGGAATCGCGGAATTTAATTATGTCTGGATTAGATTTTAATTCAATCGGTATATCATTTGCTTCTGCTTTTTATAACGCAGCCCTAATATGTTTGACACTGACACTGTAAAACGCGCATCTTTTGGAACTATTGCTAACATCGCATCCAAAAAAGTACTCGATTTCGGTAACTGCTCCCTTGGTCAATTCGGACCATTGTCTTATCTCCACCCAATTTTCCACATCCTCTCTGACAACCACTTACCTAAATTCCGCCAAAAGATTAATGTGGCATTATAAAAATGCTGATTGGGCGGGCCTAAATAAATATCTCAGACAGCTGGATTGGTTTGATTGCTTTTCTATGAGAGACGTTTACAAAAGCACCGATTATATCTTGAACATCCTCTGGCTTGGAATGCATCGCTTTATTCCTCATAGCTTTAAGAACATCAAAACCCACTAACCAATTGGTTCAATTATGACTGTTTCGCAGCCATTTAAAACAAGGAAGCAGCCTTTCAGGTATAAAAATTGTGCCTTTAATTGTGGGTCCACACGACACAGACTTGACACAGACTTCTATAAACTTCTATAGAATTTTGTCTGTGCAACAAAGCAGTACAGATAAATGTCGGTGCGTTAGAAAAGTCGGAGGTATGCATGAAAGTCGGAAGTAAGCATGTATGGCTGCGTATTTTTTGGATATCTGTACGAACAAAAGTATGTATCGTGTGGACCCACCTTTAGAGGAATCAAGCCGCAGCTATAGAGATGCGCAGAATAATTGCAATTCAGTAATTAGTCCGGCAAAGTTAAATTTCGACCAGAGCGTTGGATGGAAGGTATTTTCTACTCAAAAGGGCAGTAAGGGCTTCTGGTCTTTAGTAAAAACCGTAAAGAACAATTTCACCTGTTCGTCAATACCACCACTCAATTATAATGGGAATGTCTACACTGACTCAAGGACAACCAGTTCGTCAATACCACCACTCAATTATAATGGGAATGTTTATACTGACACTGGACAAGGCCAACCTGTACACAGTGCACTAGTAGGCAAAAGCCGCCACACACTCGACTTCGGAAAGTTTTTAGGGTACTTTCGAAACTCGACGTATCCAAAGCTACTGGGCCTGATGATTTCTCACCCCTGGTCTTAAGATGCTGCGCCTCTCCTTTGGCTAAACCTCTGCGCAAACTTTTCCACTTGTTACGTTCAACAGAACTGTTTCCAGTCGATACTTAAAAAAGGACCCCTACAACTACAGACGATCATATCTAAAGTTTTTGAATCACTCATCAACTCTCAGTTGATGAAATATCTAGAAAATAACCATTTTATCAACGATTACCAGCACGGTTTCCGCGCTGACTACTCAACCGGAGACGTACTAACGACTCTAACGGAGCGTTGGAATTATTGTCTTCATAATTTTGGTGAGTCCGAAATCGTCGCTCTTGATATTTCGAAGGCTTTTGTTAGAGTCTGGCATGCTGCCCTTTTAGCCAAACTTCAGACATTTGGTCTGCACCCTACCCTCGTTAAATGGATAGAGAGTTTTTTTGTCAATCCGTGTAGTAATTGTAGGAGTTACATCTGATTTCTACGAAACAAATGCCGGTGTACATCAGGGTACAGTTTTTTTATCAACCTTATTTCTTATTTTTATTAATGATCTTTTATTCCTTACTCTCAATCCCATTCATAGTTTCGCCGACGACAGCGTACAAGGCGTACGCTAAGCCTTGATTTCGCGTACTCATTTGATTCTATAGAAGTCAACCGAGCATTTATGTTTAACTCATTAAACAACGACATTTCTATGGTCCTCCCTTGGGGCAGAGCAAATCGTGTTTCGTTTAATGCACCCAAAACTCAGTACTTTTTAATGTCCCTTAAAAACACCCAATTCACCCCCAACCTATATCAGTTGACGCCCTCTCTAAACATCTTTGGTATTGAGATATCCAGCAATCTTAAATGCACTGAACATATATTATATTTGCAATCGCTAAAGGTGTGATGAAATGCTTGTGTTCAGCCAAATCACCTAAAAAGAAAAAAATATATTCAAAATTTCACTCTAAATCGAAATGATACAAATACTTACCTGAGTACCTTGAATTTCTTCAGCTACCAATGAATTATAATAGTTACCTGAAATAAAAGATAAATTGAACTGCTTGAATTTGTAAACAAATTTCTTGGCGAACTAACAACAACAACAACACGTGCAAAGGAAGGCAGAGAAATTGCATTAAATTTCATGCACTGCTTACATCTGAATGAATGAATAAATCCATAGTAAGGGACACAATTATAATATAAATTTGTTCAACTTACACGCGTCACAGGTGAAATTCGCGAAATTCATTTTCCTGTGACAGTTTCCGAACTTTTTCATTATTTATGAATTTCAACATAATTAAACGAACTAAACGATCAAATTAACAATTTACAACACAAATACACTATGGAATTATGAAACTTACCTGTATTATTACACATAACGCAACAAAACAATCGAAAGCGCAACTTCGCGACACTCGCAACATGAAAACCGCGAACTGTCAAACTTTATGTTCAGCCAAGACCTGACACATCAAAACAAGGTATTTTTTCGCGAGGAATTTAACGGTGTTGCCAGAAATAAGGTACATTGCGTAATTTTCGTTTAATTAACGATTTAATAATTTTTCATTTACGCAATGAGAGTGAAGGTTAGGTTAGGTTAAAGTGGCTGCCTCAGAAGGCACACTTAGGCCAAGGAGGCCCATTGTGATACCACTTCAGGCTACACAAATTTTACAACCCCATAAAAAACCTTAGAAATAAGAGTGGAGCCTACCTAATTCCGTTAGCTCTTCAGGGAACGGGGAGCCGAAAAACCGGTTCCTACGATTGGTTAGGGCCGGGCAGTTTGAAGGCGCGCCCACTCTATCGGCGTGTCTACCTATGAGGCAGTGGCCCGTAATAACGGCTACGGTATTGCTTATTGTTTTGCGTCCTTGTAGGATGAGCTCTCTTGACTGTTTAGGGTCAAGCTTTGGCCATATCTGTCGGTAATCAGGCAAGTGTGTTCCTCCTGCCAATCAATGTTTGCAATTTTAAGAGACTCCTGTAAGAGTTCCAGTTGGCATGTGGCGAGCGGCTTACCCAGCTGGTGGTTAATGTCCGAATCAGGGAGACTGCTACCGATTCTCGCTAGTTCGTCGGCTCTGCAATTGCCCGAAATATCACTATGTCCAGGCACCCAGATGTCATTTGGTGCTGAGCGACATGTTATAATCGCTTTGGAGATGGTGTATACTCCCGAGAGGGACTTAATAGCGGCCTGACTACCTTTGAAAATACATATGCTGTCTATATAGCCATGATTTTCACTTGAAATACGCTGCAGTAGTCAGGTAAGCGGAATGAGATATCGAGATCTAAATGTTTCGAGAAAATACCTCCACCCATTTTGCCTTCTAATTTGGAGCCGTCAGTGTAAAGATGCACTGACTCCCCCCATTGGGGAGGACCCTCTTACCATTCCGATCTGATGGGAAAGGAGGAGCCGAATTTAGTCTCAAAGAAAAGCTTGGGCGAGGTATATTCGATATTGCTGGCAGTTCTTCTGCCCAATATTTTGGAGTGACCGAAGTCATTTCGTTTCCAAGTCTGGATTGAGTTAAGCCTAATGACGGCTGAAGATGCGGTTTGCTTACGAAAGAGATCCAACGGTAGAAGGTAGAGAATACTGTTCAGGGCTTTAGAAAGTATGGTTCTAAGGGCACCTGTTATCAGCAGTTTTGCCATTCTCTGAACTTTATCCATTGCTTTGTGATGGGTTGAAATATTTAGTGCCGGCCACCAGACAATCACCCCATACATAAGTATAGGTCGTATGACACATGTATAGAGCCAATGCACAATGCGTGGCTCCACACCCAATATTTTCCCTATAGCCTTCTTACACGAGTACAGCGCTAGTGTAGTAGCCTTCCGTAATCTTTCTTGGATGTTAGCCTTGCAGGTAAGTTTTCTATCGACTGACTATACCTAGATATTTAATCTGATTACACAGTTTCAGCCTAACCCCGTCTAGTGTAGGGCAATTCATAGGAGGTGTTTCATGTCTTCGAGAGAAGAGTATTAACTCTGTTTTGTTCGGGTTTATACCCAGACCACTTCCATCACTCAATGATAATATCTTGGATAGGGCGTATTGTTACACTTCAGAAAGTGTCTTGGGGTGCTTTCCTGAACATACCAGGGCAATATCATCGGCGTAGGCGATAGCTTTGTGACCGGATAGCTCCACGTCTGTGAGTAACTCATCCAGAGTTATGTTCCATAAGAGTGGTGAAAGGATTCCTTCCTGGGGAGTACCTATAGTTACCACTCTCTGGATATTGGATCCTCCCAAACTTGAGACGATGACCCTGCTTTTTAGCATGAGGTCAATAAGTTTGATGAGGGGATCGTCAAGTTCAAGCCTCCTTAAGGATGCCATTGTCGCCTCTGCTCTATGATTGTGGTAATTTCGTGCAGGGATGTCTCTACGGACTTACCCTTAGTGACAGCATGTTGCGAGAGAGACAACTTGGAGGGATTGATTGTCTCTTTAATATAGATATCTAAGAGTCTCTCCAAGGTTTTGAGCAGGAAGGAGGAGAGACTGATGGGCCTAAAATCATTGGGCTTATAATGTGAGGCTCTTCCTTCTTTAGGGATATAGACCACCTTCACCTTCGTCCATGAGGACGGAATATAGGGAAGGTTAAGGCAGGCCTCATAAATGACCATTAGCCACGGAATCAGTTTCTCGGAAGCTAATTGTAGTTCAACTGGGATGATGCCATCTAATCCTGGTGATTTATAGGGCTTGAAGCTTTGTATCGCCAATTTCAGTTTTCTCACATCAAGTATCCTGTGAACCAGTTCATGGCCGCTCGGAGTATCCGGCAACGATGTAGGCGTGGTCGGAAAAGGATGGTTCCTTGGATACCTTCTACTCTGTTATTAGGTGGAGGATTGTTCCGAGACTATCGTAAAGTCTAGAACTTCTCGCCTAATTGAGTAAGTAAAAGTGAGTTCTGCACCCACGTTACAAATCTGAAGGTTAGTTCCAAGAATATGATCAAAAAGTAACTCACCTCTTTCGTTGATATCCGAGATGCCTATGTGGTGCACGTTGGCATCAAATTCAAATTCAAATCATTTATTAATAAACTCTACACAATTAAGAAATAGTCTTTTGCTTATGCGTAGGAAAGTTAATTAAAAAGAGAAGCAATAAGTACTATTGGCTAATTAAACTAAGTAACTTAAATTTACAAAATAGTTAATATATATATATCAGTTTAAGAAACTAACTCTTCAGTATTTATGAGCAATATTCAAAGATAATATTTACTATTAAATAAAAGATAGAAGAGAAGTACAACAACCAAATCATTAAAATCAAGGTCATTAAAAATTAATCTTTAAATAATAAATAATGTAGTTCATATTTTCCCGTTACTACCTACGAGATAGAAAATCAAATAATGCGGTCCGAAACCTGCCACTCCCACTTTTCCTAATTTCAAATGGCAAAGAATTCCACAACCCAATGGCATAAATAAAGAATTGACGCTCGGTTACAAGGTAATTAAAACCCGGTACATTTAACGCTACCGTTCTATTAGATCGAGAAAATACTTATTTGTCAAACAAGTAACTTGGAATTTTAGTTACTATTAAATTGTGTAAAAATAGGATAACTCTAAAATTTAGATAACATTCTAAAGTGCATCCAAAAATTGATTTAACGTATCGAGGAACATGATCAAATCTTCTCAGACCGAAAACGTAGCGAACCGCTGAATTGAAAGCCACATTAAGTTTGCGCTGGGATGAGGAGTCTAATCGACAAAATATCTCACACCCATATGTAATTAAAGGGACAATAAGTGATTTCACTAACATTATTCGGGTATTACGCTGGGTAAAAGGAGCAGCTATTGATAATTTACGTAAAGTTCCATATATCCTAGAAACTACAACGTTTGTATGTGTAGACCATGTCAGCGTTGTGTTAAACATAATACCAAGATTTTTAACAGTTTTACTGTATGGTATTGAAGTGCCATCCAACATTACCAGTGGGAAATCTGTAGTATCTAGGTCATTTCTGTACAAGGCAATTTTATCTGATTTAGAAGGATTCAACAAAAGCTTATTATCACGTGCCCATATGGATATAGATGAGAGATCATCATTTAACCTAGTTACTGCATCCTCAATTAATCCTCGTCGCCTTGAAATATAAATTTGACAATCATCAGCATATAAATGGAATTTGCAATTTTTTATTACCGAAGCAATATCATTAATAAAAATTGAGAATAATAAAGGACCAAGAATTGATCCTTGCGGAACACCACTAGATACAGGCAGGAAATCTGAGTGCGACTCACCGCAATATACTTTCTGCTGGCGTTCCCTCAAATAAGACCAAATAAGCTCACAGGCACAGCTAGAAAAATTATATGATCATTTAAGTTTATCAACCAAAAGCAAGTGGTCCACTTTATCAAGAAATCAAGAAGGGTAAGCACAGTTATCATGTCAGAATCCATAGACACCCGAATATAATCCGATATCTTAAGTAGAGCAGTAACGCAGCCATGTTTAGGTCGAAATCCGGACTGAAAACTTGATAAAAGATTATTTTGGTCAACATACGAGACTAGTTGGTGGTGTAGCAACCGCTCGAAGACTTTAGACATAAATGGCAGAATAGAAATAGGCCGATAGTCAGACATTCCACTTAGAATTTTTGGGAATGGGGATAACTTTGGAAAATTTCCAGTTACTAGGAAATACAGATGTAAGTATTATTGTGTTGAATAAATGAGTAAGAGCCGGCAAAATAACAGGTAAAATAAGCTTAAAAAATTTTGGGTGAATACAATCGAGACCAAAAGCATTGGGGGTGACTGAGTTCACAGCTCTAAATTCTTCCTCTGAGCAAACCTGCGTGAGGTAAAATCCATCGTAAGATGAGCCAAAAATAGATTGAAAGATAGTTCTTTCATGGTCATCTGTTTCATTAGACGCTCAACCAACGAACGCAGTGTTGAGTTCATTAGGCTCAGCATCAATACTCAGACCCTTCGACCTAACCAAGCCAATATCTCCAATATTACGCCACAACTTTTTAGTGGGAAGCCTAGTGTCAAGCTTTGAACCAAAATACAATCTTTTAGAAAGCATTATTTCCAGGTTTACATTATTGCGCAAAGCGCGAAAAGTTTCCCAGCACTCTGGCGTGCGAAAGCGCTTCCATCTATTGTACGCAGTATTTCTTCGTAAGATTAAAGTTTTGATTCGAGATGTGCACCAGGGACACTTGTTATTGATAATGTTACGAGTTTTTAGCGGTACATGTTTCTCAAAAAGATCATCAATAAGATATTCGAAATGGCGTACCTGATCATCCACAGATGAAGTTCGATAGACATACTCCCAATCAAGTGTTGCCGCTTCATATAATATACTATCATCTCCAATATTACGCCACAACTTTTTAGTGGGAAGCCTAGTGTCAAGCTTTGAACCAAAATACAATCTTTTAGAAAGCATTATTTCCAGGTTTACATTATTGCGCAAAGCGCGAAAAGTTTCCCAGCACTCTGGCGTGCGAAAGCGCTTCCATCTATTGTACGCAGTATTTCTTCGTGAGATTAAAGTTTTGATTCGAGATGTGAACCAGGGACACTTGTTATTGATAATGTTACGAGTTTTTAGCGGTACATGTTTCTCAAAAAGATCACCAATAAGATATTCGAAATGGCGTACCTGATCATCCACAGATGAAGTTCGATAGACATACTCCCAGTCAAGTGTTGCCGCTTCATATAATATACTATCACGGTTAATAGCACTGAAATCACGATATGTAAAAGTTTGTGGTTCTGTATCACGATTTAAAGTAAAATTATAAGTCAGAAAAATCAAGTCGTGCTTTGAGAATGCCAAAAAAGACAATTGACTTTGATAAAGAACAAGATCAGGTTCAGCAACAAGGAAAAGATCTAACAGTGTGGACGAGGTAGATGTAAAGTGGGTGGGAGTAGAGTTGATAAGAGATAGCCCGAAGGATTCAATAAAGTCATAAAAATAATTATTGCAATTAGTGCGACTTAACATATCAATATTAAAATCACCAGTGATTATGATATGGGAGTACAAGTGACACATTTGTGACAGAAATGTGTTAAGGTGGCTAATATCACTCATACGGGGGGTCTATATACAGCACCGAGCAAACACTTTTCACTTCCTCCACATAACTCCACAAAAATGTACTCAACATCAGAACCAGGATCAGAGCAGGCAATAAATCGGTGACGCAAAGAATTCCTAATGTAAATCGCAACTCCTCCTCCAATGCGATTAAATCGATCGTTACGAATAATTTTGTAATTTTGCAGAGATATAAGTCTGTCATCGATATAAGATCTTAACCATGTCTCTGATATGCATATAACATCTAATAAAGAAGAGATGAAAATTTCTTTGAACTCATCAATCTTAGGGAATGAACTTTGAGCGTTAAAATGACAAATCCTTATTTCGTTATTTCCGTTATTTCTTTTGCATAAAATATCAAGTACAATTCGTGAATTATTTATGCCATTAGGAGTAGAGACACGTGGTTCATTCATTCAAGAGCAAACAAAAAGATAAATAAGAGGAGAATCCAAATCCAAAACACAAATACAAATGGAGCAGCAAGCAGGACCGGAAAATTAAACACAATTCATTAAAAACAATTTACCTAATTGAATATTAAATGCAAAGAAGAATTCACAAGAAAAAATCATGTAATAACATTGTCGCCGGCAATAAATGAAAACATTAGTTAATCTCAGGCAAAATGTGTAAAAACCTTGAAAATAATAGTAACTCCTATACACAAGAAAACATAACAAACTAGTACAATTCAGCAGTTCATATAGTAGATACTTCCTTAGAGGAATATAACAAATCAGTGAATTACTCAATTTATAACCTAATATACTATACCTAAGAATTTCATGACTAAGGAATACCATAAACTAATCTACACTACTAACTCTCGTAGCGAGCTCCTCCAACAAACGCAGATTAGAAATAAACTGAGCATTTTCTCTCTGTTTAATTTTCACAAAAACTCGTCCATTTCGGGTAAACACAGATTCCAACTGATTTTGTTTCCTAAGACGATGAGCCCTCCGGTAGATCGTATAATTTTGTTTTGTTAAGCTTTCATGAACATAAATACGTGCATCGGATTGAAAGCCAGCATCTCGAAGTGATAACCCTTTTTTCCGTCGAGCGTAGACCATTTTCAGAATATTATTCTTATCACCAACGGAACTAAATTTAACAATAATTGAGCTGTCATTATTGGTTCTACTCTTAACGCGAAAAATTTGCCTCGATTGTGGCACTGATGCATTTATGGACTTGCAAATGTTTTCAAATATTTTGGGCAAATCTTCATTTTCCGTGTGTGGGATACCATTTACGACTACATCGTTAGCAAGATGCTGGCGCTCAAGCTCATCAATACGGTTCTCGAGTTTAGAGATGGCTGCATTAACGTGCGAGGTAACTGTATGCATCTTTATTTCCACTAGGTCACCAATTGTCTCTTGTATTGACCTAACCTGTAGCTGAAAGTCAATCCTGAGTTCCTCTACCTTATTTGTTACATCTTTTATTTATTGTTTTAGTAATATTTCAAGATCATTCAACTGTTTTTCACAACAAGTATTGTTGGAGTTTTGAGCAAGAGCCTTAGCATTGCTATTGCAAGCTTTATTTTTAGAGCGGGTATCGCGCACTGCTGAATTTGTGTTTACTGCATCAGATGGTGTGGAAGACACATTCCGCTGTCCACTTTTATTGGTTTTCACTGTATCACTCATATTGTACCTTTTTAATGCAAAAATTGGAAGAAAATTGGCAAAATTACTCAAAAAAAAAGCTTTAAGGCACGACGCAGTAAACAAATGAACACAACTGAAAGTTTTTAGCAAATATTATAGGCAAAATATACGAGAGAATAAGAAAAACTCGCGCACGACAAGCAACGTGGCCTATTCACTCATAGCGATCCAACGTTATTCCCACTCCGATCACCAGCGTCTTCTTTTGTTCAGTGGCTTCCTTGACCGCATTCCTGAGTGTTGACTGTAGCGGTAGCTACAAATTTAATTTTTAATTTTTAATTCAAATTTTATCAGTTTGATTATATTATTTCTATAAAATATTTTAAATAAATCCACTTTGATTATGTTCAATCAGACTGCACAGATAAAATAACTGTAAAATAAATGTTGGTCAACCTGTACACTTCGATACATTTTGAATAGTGTGAAACACAAACACTTTAAAAAATATTATATTATAATCATTCAATCATTAACAACAAAATACTGTACTCTATACAGAGAAAATTATAAACACACTATCAATGTATTAATTGTAAAGTAGGTTACAAAAAATGTAAATTGACACTTCAGTCTAACCAGATTGTTTGAACAATAAGGATTAAATGTTAATAAAAAAATAAATATTTTAAGAAAATAAATTTTGATTTCTTAACAAAAAAAACTTACAAAATTTATCTAGACAATTTTCTAGGTATAAAGAAGTGCTAGGATTTGAGGCCCCACAACTGAAGGGACTTCTCTCGATTCAATTTGGCCCCAATCCTATACAAAGAACTTCATTGGTGACCCAAACGCTCCGAACCCGCAAATTTAAAAACAGAAGTACGCCCTACCCAAGGTAAGGTTTTAAAAAATCAAACAGCAACATTTTTAATAAGAGGTACCCCCAACCGTGGGAGGGCATCCCCTGTATTTAAAAAAATCATCAATAAATCTACAAGCAACAATTAAGAACAGCAACATTTTAATAAGAGGTGCCCTCCACCCGTGGTAAGGCGTCCTCGTTATTAAAAAATAAAAAACAATCAACAATAAATCATCAATCAACATTAAACAGCAACCAAATATTTAATAAGAGGTGCTCCAATATTCAAATATTCAACAATCAACAATTTGAAGTCAACGTTTCAAAAATAAACATCTTTACGAAGAAGGAAAAATCAACATAAGAAAGAAGCAATAAAAAAAGGCAACACATCCTAAATTTAATATTAGTATGTTCTTTTTTTAATTAAAATTAACGTTATTGTACAACTAAAACATACATAATACTACAATACATCATATTTTTTTCACCTTTCAAAATTTGTATCTTTTTCAATAAATAATATATCTTTAACTCAAATTAAAATATATTTCATAACGGTATAGTCATCTGAAAATTTTATCTCATTTTACAAGTTATAATAAGTGGTTGTACTTTCATTTTGTGATTCGCGAAGTTAAGTCTCGTTAAAATCAGTGCATAAATAAAAAAGTGAAATTTTACTTTCAAACAATGAGTAAATACAATCATGATGACTAGTGAAGACGAGTCAAATTTTTCACAAAAAACTTTACATACAAATGCTACAAATTTCAATCAATTTGTTTAATAGAATCTTTAATAAAAAAACTATGGATGAGACCATTGCCGGCAAATATAAAGCTAGCCTTAATATCTTCCGGAAAACAAGCTATTAAAGAACCTTTAGGCTTGGCAGATTATATATATGATATTTCCAAAATTCACTTTATATCGGAAATAAACCAAAATCTAAAAACACTAAATTACAATTTTATATATAACAATTTTCTTTTGACAAAAACAAATAACTTAGAAAACAAATTAGAAAGTCTCGAAAATTTGATAAAATGATTATCATGTCAAAACCAAACTCCTTACTCACGTTCTAGAAACAGATCGAAAGATCATTCATTTTCTATAAACAATTCGCATAGCAGAAAAGTTTCAAACTCTAGAAATAACAATTCCCATTATTGGTATCAGAATAAATTTGGTACCAAAGCGAATAAATGCATTTCGCCGTGTTCTTTCAAAACTATTAATAATCAGTTAATAACAATATTAATTTCATTTTTGACAAATTTCAAAATATTTCAGTAGTACCTACCGAATTCTTTAGAAAATTTAACAAAGACCCTAACTTATATTTATCCGCAGCAAACGGTTCTACCATTAACACTTATGCTACAAAACTACTTAAAGTAGATTTCGGTCTTAGGAGAGAATTCATTTTCCCGTTTGTAATTGCTAATGTCAACAAGCCCATCATCGGAGCAGACTTTTTAACAAAATTTAATTTACTAGTCGATTTAAAAAACAAAAGATTACTCAGCGGTACAACAACATTAAGTGTTAGTGGAATCACGGTAAACGCAAATACTCCAACTCCTCGTCACTATTCAATCAGTAACGAGTACGGTAAAATTTTGCAAAGATTTCCCACATTAACACAACCATCTCGTTATGATTATCCAGTTAAACAGAACATAGTACATCGCATAGAAACTAAAGGACTACTTCCTTTTCCTCGTCCAAGACGTTTAGATGGACATAAATACAAAATCGCAAAATTAGAATTTGATCACATTGTTAAATTAGGTCTGTGCGAATTATCACATTCTTCAGTATTTTCTCCACTTCATCTAGTAGCAAAGAAAAATTCTACGGATTGGCGACCATGTGGAGATTGTCGCAGGCTCAACGCAATCACACTTCCGGATATATACCCATTAGCGCACATACAAAATTTCTCAATGAACTTAAACGGTTGCATCATTTTTTCAAAAATTGATTTGGTAAGAGCTTACTAGCAAATTTCAATGGCTAAAGAAGACGTACACAAAACAGCCATTACAACTCCATTCGGATTATCTGAATTCACTAGGATGCCATTTGGTCTAAGAAATGCTGCCAAACATTTCAAAGATTGATGGACCAAATTATTAAAAATTTAGATTTCGCTTTTTTCTACATTGACGATAATTTAGTTGCCAGCAAATCAGAATCCGATCATAAAAATCATTTAAACCAAATTTTTAAACAACTATCAGATTTTGGAATCAATATCAATCCATCCAAATGCATTTTCGGAGTTGGATCTTTGGACTTCCTCAGTCATAAAATAACAAAAGAAGGCATCTTACCTTCAGAAGACAGAGTCCAAATTATTAACAATTTTCCTTCTCCAAAGTCTATTAAACAAATTCAACAATTTATAGGCATGGTTAATATTATTACCATAGATTTATTCCAAATCTTGCCAAGCTACTAAACCCAATTCACGCTCATTTGGCTCTACTTCTCAAGAAGAAAACAAATAACGCTAAAAATTTGTCTTGGCCAGTTGAATGTGAAGAACAACTTAATAAAATGGAACAATCATTTTCAAAAGCAACTTTATTAATTCTTCCTATTGAAAATGCATAATGCAATTTAACCGTAAACGCTTCTGCCAGCGCTAATATTCGGCATTCCACCGAGAACTTTTGGCATTATATATAGCCATCAAACATTTTAGACATTTTCTAGAAGGTCGAGAATTTATAGCTTTTACAGACCACAAACCACTCTTTACAGCCATATGGTCTAAACCAGAAAGAAGCCCAAGACAAACTAGACATCTGGACTACATAACCCAATTTACCTCCGATATCAGACATATCAAAGGCAAATCAAATACAGTAGCAGATACTTTATCTAGAATTTCTATCGAACATTCAAAACATAACAATACCAAATTTGATTTAAAAACTATTGCTGAGTATCAAAATAGTGACGAAGAACTTACACATCTTTTGATAACTCAGCCTAACAGACCAGATAATTAAAAATATAAGCTTGTAAAAATTAAGTTAAACACTTTTGAGTCTGACATTTGGTGCGAAGTTTCTACTTAAAATTCACGGTCATATATACCCAAAGAACTTCGAAAAATTGTTTTTAATACCCTTCATAATTTACTTCATGCAGGAATTGGAATAACACGAAAATTTATTGTTTCTAAGTACTTTTGGCCTGGAGTGAATACAGATACTAACAATTGGACTAGAAATTGTGTCAATTGCCAAAAAGCCAAAATAATCAAGCTCACAAAATCAGAAATTGGTTAATTCGAACTACCCAAAGCAAGATTCGAACATATCCATTTAGATTTGGTAGGTCCTTTACCGTCTTCAAATGGATATTCTTTCATTCTAAGAATAATTGATAGATTTACTCGTTGGCCAGAAACTTATCCAATCAAAGATATTCAGGCAAGCACAATTATCAATACCTTATACGAACAATATTTTTCACGTTTTGGTATTCCACTAGAAATTACCACAGATTAGGGTACTCAATTCGAATCCAAATTATTCGAAGAATTTACAAAAATTTTAGGATCACATCGAATCCGCACTACTCCTTGTCATCCACAATCAACCGGAATGATAGACCGATTTCACCGACAATTAAAAGCAGCCATACGCCACGTGACGGCCAAAATAATTGGGTCACACAATTACCTGCAAACCTCTTAGGTTTCCGAACCACGATTAAAGAAGACTTTCAATGTTCTCCAGCAGAACTTGTCTATGGACAACCTCTTCGCGTTCCAGTAGAATTTATCATTAACAACAATTCAAGATCCATTAAATTTCTTAAGTAAAATCAGATCTTGTATAAATATCTTCAAACCCTTACATTCTCGAAAGCAAAATTCTAAAATCTACGTACCTAAAGATTTAAAAGATACAGAATTTGTTTTTGTTAGAATCGACAGAAGCAAATCTTCTTTACAAAACCCATTGGAAGGTCCGTTCAAAGTATTAAACAAACTTGACAAATAACGAACATTTCAGTCGACAGGCTAAAACCAGCATTTATCGAACACAAAGAAAAAATAATTACACCAATCAAAAACAAGACAAAAAAGAAAGTAAGATTTCAAATATAAAATTTTTATTATAACAATATTATTATTCATCATATTCTTAATTTTACGATTCACTTAAAATAGACGTTTTTGCTGAGAGGGGAGTAATGTAGCTGAAGCTACAAATTTAAATTTAAATTTTTCATTAAAATTTTATCAATTTGATTATATTATTTCTATAAAATATGTATTTTAAATAAATCCATGTTGGTTATGTTCAATCACACTGTACAGATAAAATAACTGTCAAATATATTTTGGTCAACCTGTACACTTTGATAAATTTTGAATAGTGTGAAACACAAACACTATACAGAGAAAGGTATAATCAAACTATCAATGTATTAATTGTAAAGTAGGTTACAAAAAATGTAAACTGGAATTTCAGTCTAACCATATTGTTTGAACAGTAAGAATTAAAAGTTAATAAAAAAATAAATATTTTAACAAAATAAATTTTAATTTCTTAAGAAGAAAAAAACTTACAAAATGTATCCAGACAATTTTCTAGGTATAAAGAAGTGCTAGGAGTTGAGGCCCCACAACTGAAGGGACTTCCCTCAATTCAATTTGGCCCCAATCCTATACAAACAACTTTATTGACCAAGGAATGTCAGCCACATCGTGCGCCATATAACTGGAGGTCATCCAGATATTGTAGACTCTAAGCTCCGGTGTGGCTGTTGTAGTGTCCTTATCACTGAACTGAAAAAGGATAAGGGCATTAATATCATTCTTAATGAGGATACATGACCTTGGTTTACCTGTACCTTGTAAGTAGAGGAGCTTATACCCCTTCATATTGAGTCCGCAAACCTTGTCTCTGACGACCCAAGGTTCTTGGACAAGGATGAGCTCTTCTCCTTTTTGTGCAAGACCAAGGAGAAGGGCTGCGGACGGTGCCTTTGAGTGATGAAGGTTAACTTGGACTACTCTTAGCATCACTGTGTTTAGGTGAGGATACCTCTATCACAGTGATGTCAACAGTCTCCAGTCTCCTTCATTGCTGGCATCTTCATCAGTAGAGGTAGCCAGAAGTAGGTTCTCCAGCTCTGGTCCGGGATCAGGAAGAGTGTCAAATTCGAAGATGGGGTTGAGTTACGCATCACCATCTTCTGGTGAGGGAGTGACAACGGCAGAAACTGTCGTTGCACTCTGTTCTTCCTTCTCCGCGGTAGTGCTTGTGGAGGCTGCTGAATCCTCCTTTTGATTACTAGTAGTGTTGTGCGCCTTCAGGTCCTTTTCATAGACTTTCAGGCTTATTGAGCTGGAGCCATAGCAAATAATGCCATTGCGTTCGGCAAGTGGGGCAAGGGACTGCTCATTTAGGATCACAATGACCTGTCTTGAGTTTCCCTTGACTTCGCCTACCTAGGCTACTTTCCAATTATGGGTAGGTAACCCAGGGCTGGCCACTTGGATGAACTTTAGGATCTCTAAAGGAACCGAAGGTTCGATCGGTATCCAGGCCCTTCACCTAGGTCTACAAGGGATTTTATCCCTGGGAACGGCTTCGATTCTTGCACCAGGCCATATTTCGCCGAGACGGGAAATCGCCTGGTTAAGAAGCTTTGAAAACCTTTGGTAAGAGCAGGCAAGTAGTTTAAGGTGGTCTTGATTGCCCGCCAGCATCAAGACAATATGGGGAAGGGCCAGAGTTCAGTAAGAGAACCTCCATATAGACCTTCAGCAACGCAACCTCCACCATCTTCCATCTATATGGCGTGATGGAGCCGTCCGCGTTGCCGCAATCTTTAATCGCTCTTACTAAGCTATCCTTCGCTATCTCGCTGAAAGATCTAGCGGTAGAGAAAAGGGGGCTAACCACCTTAACCCTTTTGGAGGGTGGCTGCGGCTCGTTAGGCGAGCGAAACCTCTTCGGGGTAGCTTGCACAGGGCCTTTAGAGGCCGAAGCGTTATTTTGGGCAATGATCTTATTTGCCCACTGCAGAGTGGCTTTTTTCTCTGCGAGGTTCTCCTGAGAGACGGAGCTCAGTCTGCGGAGGATTCTGAGCGCAGTCCGTCTCTCTTTGTAGGCCACCGTTAAGGGGTTTCTCTTCTCCTTGGTGGTCGTTGAGTTGTGCTGAGATGCCCTGAGAGGCGCGCTGGTGGATGTATGTCCGGGTGTTTTAACCTTGGACAGGGACGTACTACCACGCTCAGGTTTTGTAGAGGGAAGAGGAACTGAACTGCTACTTCCTCGAGGGGGTTCACAGGACTCCTAGGGGGGAGCCGCTGTGTTTACCTCAGAGAAGTTGGAGAAGGAGCGAGCAATGCTCGCAGAAGATTGTCCACTTAACCCGTGGGCTGGGTCTGCCTTGACGGCGGGTTGTCCCCCTTTCGGGTGGATGAAGTAGCAGTCTCGGGTTTATCCGAGGCTGGGTGTTTTTTGTGCAGAAAATTTTTCATAATCGACCATTTTCACGACAAGGCGGTACTCATGTTCTCAAGATATTGTGGGGTTGGGAAGATCCCCCATGGTAGAGCCCCATACCATGGTAGATCCTTCTTACTTTTTGAGGCGGACAGGTATCAAGGAGGCTCCGTTAGAATACAGCTAGTTATCCCCAGCTGCAAACTACCCAATGGGCACGGTAGTCGCTTAACACCCTGGATTGGGGGAGTTTGATCAAGAGAGTGACTGTCTATCCACCCGTCATCATTAGCCAGTCTAGAGCAAAAACTACATGACTGTAACCTGCCACCCCACGTGGAGGGTGATGCGGACTTCATGCAGTATTCACACTTACGGCAAGCCTACAAATTAATGATAACTTGTTAACGCATTGGTCCCCCTGTTAATCTGAAGGCATGTGGCCAATGAGAGTGAATGAGAAGTAAGGTGTAACAAGGATGCAAAACAAATACATTCCACAGCAAAATTTGCTTAAATATTGACGAAAACTTGCCAGTCCGCCATGTTATAGCATAAATTAATAGTTTGCAAATATCTTAAAATCTTTTATTCAAATTTAGAACTCAAAGAAATAAAATCAAAACTAATTAAATATTTTATTAATTGTAAGATTTGTGTAGATTACGCAATTTTTTAAAAATTACTTAACGGTGCTAACAGTATTAAATTTGATTAACGGTGAAGGTGTTATATTACGGTCAATAGAACGAGTTTACAGTCAATTTAAGATATTCTTACGGTTTCTATTTGAACTCTCACCGCGGCTTACGGCTACAAATATTATGAGATGTCTTCGCTAAAAGAGTTGCTAAATAAGGAGAAAGTTTTAAGAATTATATAAGATAAATTAGTTGAGAACGGCAAGAAAACTGCACTTGCTAAACGCACTCAAGGGTTTTTCGAAACGAAAATAGCTGATTTAAAAAAATGTGGCACGGTTGCAGTGGAATTGATTTATCAATCAACAAGTTATTAGATGAATCAGATACAGACGAAAATAAATATCGGGAAGAAGATAATTATGCTGCTGTAGAACTGAAATATTCTGATTACATAAGTGCAACAGGAATCATCAATGCCTAGAATTTCGTTACCAAAATATAACGTCAATTATGATCTATGCCGATCATTTCATGATCTCTTTGTTTCACTTGTGCATAATAATACTCAGTTAAAAAACGTACAGAAATCACACCAGTTAAAGGCATGTTTAGTTGGTGAGGCCGAGAAGGTTTTAAGACATACATCAACCACAAACGAAGATTATAAACCAGCTTGGAGCAAATTGAAGGAACGGTATGTAAATATACGGATATTAGAAAATCATGAACTCAAATCACTAATAAACCAGCCTAAACAAAATATGGAAAACATCAAGGGAATAAAATATTTATTGGATACAACTGAAGAGTGCTTGCAACAATTGAAGAGCCTAAAGAGAGACACAAGTTCGTGGGATGTACCAGACATTTACTGGTACAGATACTACCTTTCATCACGTTGAAATTATGGGAAGAAGATCAAGCAGCATATAAAAAATAGCCAAAGTCCAAGCAATTTATTTCATTTTTAAATACCAGATTAAAAATAATAGAATCTATTGAGAATGTTTTAATAACAAAGCCGCCACACACAAAACCTGTAATAAAACAGACAACAAGACATGAAGAAAGTTAACATTCGAATTGATATTGAACCACACTACTATATCCCGCATCACGAGGTATTTAAAGCTATCACCACGACAAAATTCATAGGTGCTTTCGATGCATTAGCTAAAACCACAAGTGGAAGGTCAATCAATGATTATTTATTAAAGGGACCCGCGTTACAACCAAAGTTACTTGCAACTTTGCTGAATTGGAGAAAATATAAAATAGCAATGAATGCGAGAAAATGTATAGGATGCTTGGGGTACATCCAGATCATGGTGCCTTGGCAACATCCTATCACAAAGAAAGCTCAAGATTATCGACTGAACACAGGTTCATTTGGTACATCTTCGACTCCATATCTAACTGTACGCAACTTTCAACAATTGGCAGAGGATGAACGCAATAATTGGCGATTGGCTTCAAGCCACATATACCAATTTCTACGTTGAGGATTTGTTGACAGGAGCTGACAGTATAACTGACGCGAAGGAGCTTCGTACTCAATGGGAAAACTTTAAGACATATTTATAACAAGTGGAATTGTTGAATATTCCAAGTTGGATTCAGTATTCTTCAAATGCACATATACAACTACATAGATTTTGTGATGCTTCTGCAAAGACCTATGCTACCGTATTATATTTAAGAATTGAAAGAGCAGATGGAAGCGTCAAATCAACCAATTTTCGCTTGAACCGATGCAATGATTGTTTTACAATAGATTAAGGAACACCCATCTCGATGGAAAAGCTATGTTGCAAACCGTGTTGTAGAAATACAAGATATTGTAAAATACGACTGTTGGCAACACATTGCGACAACCCACAATTACGCAAATCTAGCATCCAGGGGCATGACAACGTTAAGTTTAATCAACAACAACCTATGGTGACATGGACCACCATGGTTGACTCAAAGGCAAGAGGAATGGCCTATATCGAATGGCATTTGGGAACAAACAGACTTAGAAACAAAGCAATCCGTTATTTATAGTAGGTTGGAGGACGATATCTTTTTAAGATGCTCATCCTTTTCACGATTAATTCGAATCATAGCAACAATTCAACGATTTATTCATAACTGTAGAAATCAGTAAAATAAACACACGAATTTATTACGGAGTACTGAATGAAATACTGCTGAGATAACAGTAAAGTTAGTACAACAAACATCCTTTCAAGTAGATTACAGTTATTAAATGCACCAAAAACCATTCTCTCGTAACAACAGTCTTCTCAAACTCAATGCCTTTATTGGCACTAATGGATTGATACGGGTATGGGGAAGGTTAGAGAATGCCTTGTGTATAGACATCCGATCATTTTACCGCAACATCATCACGTCACACTAATATCGATTGACATTATGCATTGTGAAACGTTACATGGCGGATCATCCTTAGTTTTATGTACAAGTCGTGATAAATATTGGATTTTCAATGCAATACGTACTATTACTAGTAGAAACACAAACGTGTTAGCTGTGCTAAACAACGCAGTACTTCAAATACTTAACAGATGGGAAATTTTATCTACATCCCGCGTAAAAACAACCAAGCCATTCTCAAAGGTTGCCGTTGACTACGCTGGACCGGTAATATTGAAGGTGTTGTCACATCGAAATGCCAAACGACAAAAGGCCTACCTTTGCTTATTTATTTGTGTGGCCACTAAAGTTATTCACATTGAGTTGGTATCTGATCTTACATCAGAAGCCTTTATTGCTGCATTAAGGTGGTCCTCTACTCGCGCGGTTTCAAAAAATCGATTTTTTATTTTTAAATTTCAATCTATATGTATCTGAGAATACGTGAAAGGAATGTGTGAAAATTACATTCCTTTGCATTTCTCTGGGAACAGAAAGGTGTCTCCGGCCGTTTCCGAGAAACTAAGCGTGGCGGGCCACGACGGCGCTTGTCCAGTTAAAAATCATTGTCAGAAGAATTTACCGGTCCGTTCTTGAGGAGAATGTGGACAACCAAGAACATCAACGTGATGAGGAAGGAGAACTCTACGGCCCCGGTATAGCAGATTAACTCGTAAGTTACTACAGTCAAGTTATACACCGTAATTCATCATTAAACGCGTTTTCCCGAAAGTAGTGTTTTATTAGCTGCCGAGTAAGGCTTCTCATAAGGCTTGGTCCAATTTCAATAATTTTTTTTTCAATTGTTCAGAAAACATACCGTTATGTTTTCCCGAGTACGATTTGGAAAATTTTATTTTGTTCCATTTTTATAGCCTCGAATAGGTCAAATAATGACGATAAAATTGAAAATTTTTACAAATTGTTGCACAACTTGCAAAATAAAAAAAATCTGTCTCGGAAAAACATAGCCAACATAACTATCCTTAAAAAGATTTGTAGCTAGAAGAGTTCTATGTTATGATATCTATTCTGACTGTGATACCAACTTTGTTGGAGGAAAATCGATGCTTGATGAAGATTTTGTTCAAGCAATAAAACAATCAATACCTTAAGCTGGTCAATATCTCGCGTAAAAGTCAGTCACATGGCACTTCAATCCACCAGCTTCTCCACATATTAGAGGTATATGGGAGGTTGGTGTGAAATCAATTAAGCGCCATTTATGCAGAACATTAGGGAATTTAATTTGTAACGTTTGAAGAGTACGCAACAGTTCTTGCTCAAGTTGAGACATGTTTAAATTCTAGGCCACTATGTCATATTCCAATGATCCGAATGATTTATTATGGGGTTTAAAATTTTTTTCTGGAATTACATCTTGTTTTCGGTTTCGTGCGAAAGCGTCCAGCAGCTAAAGAAAAGCTAACCCTTTGGTGCTGCTGTTGAGGAAGAGCCAAAGAGTTTAGTTTTTCTTTATAAGAAACGATTATTGTGTTGAAAAATTATTTTATATTTCTCACGTCGCTCGAGTTTTTAAAAAGTTTACTTACGATCAAATTAACAATTTTTTTTTATGTAAATATGACACCCTATTTTGGCACAAACGTTAGTAAAAGTTCTATTATAAGTGACAGAAAGGAAACTACTTAACCTATAAAATGTATAGTAAGAGAAACAAAAAATGGTTAAGTAACTATAAACGACAAGAACAATAGAATGAACAAGAACAATAAATATAAAGAACAAACAAATGAATAAAAATAATAAAAGAACAGGAACAAGAAACTAATTTAGAAGAACAATAGACTAATCAGCAAAAAACCGCGTAGTATCAAAATGAATGAAAAAGTATAAAAAATCAACAAAAAATTGTAAAAGCCACCAGGCAAGCGGCAGCTCCAGGAAGAGTTCCTTCAAATTTCGAAAATATTTTAAATTTAACCTAAATTAACGAAAAAAGAGCCAAAAATAAAAACGAAAATTTTGGATAACTAGAACACTACACACTGAGTGTTTCCGGGGATAGACGCAGCACCGGGCGAAATCACTGAATCGAGAACTCCCGCTTGCGTGCAAACATAAACGCTCTCCGCAGAAACATGCACCACTTTTCTACTCCCCGGAACACTCAGTATCAAGTATACTAGACAAACGTACGAGAAATTTTGAACGCGATAGAGTCCCGCAGGACCAGTCTGCAGAGTCGTGGACATCTTCAAACTGATCCAATCATCCTCTCAGTTCTTCTCTCCGCAGTACTTGCAGCAAATCCAAAGCGGCGAGAAGCATGCAATACAAATGAACTGATGATTTAGCTAGTGTAAGAACAAAGCCAATTAAACAATTCACCTGGTTACATGTCCTTGGCCGCAGTAAAAACGATGTTCTAGTTATCCCAAAACGCGGGCAGATTATCTGGCACAAGTGACGGACCAGTAACATGAAATCGCACAAGGCCGGGCATGCGAAGTATTGGTGGAACAAAGTTCCTTCACCCGCACAAACCGTGCACACTCTTTGAACGGTCTGGTCAATGTGCGACAGCTGATTTGGATGCACGAGGCTATGATGTAGCAGTTGGAATGCTACATCAGAGTCTCTGTAATTGGATGGATAACTGTATACCACTCTGCTAATCACCCCTCCGATTACTCCTAATTCTACCCCGAAATGTGCGCTCTATCTATTAACACCTAAGTGTTTTTTTTTTTTTTTTTTTTTTTTTTTTTTTTTTTTTTTTTTTTTTTTTTTTTTTGAGGGAGGTGAAATGCTTTATGCACGCTGGGGCACTCCTTCCCAGCAGTGTCGGACTCCTGTGGCGCAGTTTACCGACTAAAACACCTCCCTTGCTCTCCGGACACTAGCCTGGAACCGTTTTCCACATTACTTCAAGCTAGGTCCTTTCCTTTAGCCCGTCATTCGACCATCTCTGCGGCGGCCTGCTCGTCTAGTTCTTTCTTTTTCCTGCGCAGGACATCTTCCGCGTACCTGACTGTGACATTCCAGGTTTCTTCGTCGGCGATCATGGCTTGGACTATAGTTTCCGGGGCGATCGCCCCTCCTAGGTGGACTCTTAGTGCTCCCCTCACGGGAGCCCATCTCTGACACTCAAAGAAAGTGTGTTCTGCGGTGTCCGTTTGGCCTGGGCAATAGAGGCACTCCGGTGACACTACCTTTCCCATTCGGTGAAGATACGAACGAAAGTATCCGTGGCCACTCAGGAGTTGGGTTATGTAAAAACCTACCTCTCCATGCCCTCTGTCGATCCAGGGGCCCAGATCACTGATGAGCCTCGCTGTCCATCGTCCCCTGTTCTCCTCTCTCCATCTTTGTTTCCATCTTTCCATGGTGTAGGACCTTTCCTCTCTGCGAACCGTTGCCTTGTCCATTTCTGCCTTCCTGAGATAAATCGCCCTTCGCTCCCTAGCGAGCAGGTCGATGGAAACCACCCCTGCAATCACCAGGACAGCCGGTTCGGAGACAGTGCGGTACGCTGAGGCCACTCTCAGGGCTGCGCGCCTTTGTACCTGGCCAAGTCTCTTCCGATATTGCTCCTTACTTAGGGCTTCCGCCCATACCTCTGCACCATACAGTAGGGTTGACTGTACTGCTGTCATCAGGAGGCGGCGTTTGCTCGAGCTTGGACCTCCCACATTGGCCATCAGCCTGCTCAGTAATGTGACGCCTCTTGCTGCTTTATCTGCAGTTTCCTTTATCTGCTGGAAGAAACTCATCTTGGTGTCAATTGTAACGCCGAGGTACCTCACCGATGGTCTCGTTCGTATGGTCTCTTCTCCGACTCGCACTGAAAGGATGGTCGGGATTCTCTTTTTGGTCAGGACAACGACCTCCGTCTTACTAAGGGCTAGCGACAGTCCGTGCGCCGTCATCCAGCTGTTTACGGCTCGTATCACCTGGTTCAGCTTTAGCTGCGCCTGTTGCACGTCGCGTGCTGATATCAGTGCAGCAACATCGTCCGCATACCCGACCAGGGACGTCTCTTCGGGTAGTTCGATTCGTAGAAGGCTGTCGTAGGTGGCGTTCCAGAGATCCGGTCCTAGTATCGATCCCTGTGCTGCCCCCGACGTGATTCTCCTTATTCGCTGTCCTTCTTTAGTCTCGTACAACAAGCATCGGTCTTTCAGATAATCGTCCAGTATCCGCAAGAGGTATCTCGGCACTTGGAACGAGCCCTCTAGCGCTTCCAGCATGTCGACCCATCGCGCGGAGTTGAAGGCGTTCTTCACGTCTAGTGTTACCAAAAGCACCACTCTGCGCGAGTAGCGGCTATGGTCTTCAGCTTTCCTGACCGCCTCGATAACCTCCAGAATTGCATCCGCCGTGGACAGCCCCGCCCTGAAGCCATACTGTCTCGGCGAGAGATCGCCGGTGTTTCGGATTGCTGCTGTAAGTCTCGCCCTGATGAGCTTTTCGAAGATTTTTCCAGCAGTGTCCAACATGCACAAGGGGCGGTAGGCAGACGGCTGTCCGGGCTCCCCCTTACCTTTGCTTATTAAAACTAAGCGCGCTATCTTCCAGCGTGAGCAAAAGACCCCCGATTCCAAGCATGTGTTGTACATGCGCAGCAGCAGCTCCGGGTTTTGCCAGTACACCATCTTCAAGACTTCATTCGGTAGACCGTCTGGGCCTGGTGCCTTCTTGTTTTTCATGGTAAGTACGGCTCTCTCCAACTCCTCCGCTGTGAACATCGGGAAGACCCCAACTGAACCGAAGTCAGCGTCTGCTCTCACCGGATGTTCGGGAAAGAGTGCGTCCACGATGTTTTCCATGGTGGCGGCCTCAATCACACACGTAGGTTTTAGAGCTCCCAGTGTCTGGGTCACTAGTTTGTACCCGAGCCCCCATGGGTCCCTGTTGACGTCATCTACCAAGTCTCGCCAGCATCGGGCTTTGCTTCGGTTTATTGCCTGCCGAAGCTCCTTTTTCACCGATTTATACTCTGCGGATCGGAGATTTGCCTCGTTCCGGTTTCTTGCCCTTTGTGCAACGCGCCGAAGTCTGAGGCACTCTCTGCGTAAGCCCGCGATCTCCTGAGTCCACCAGTACACCGGCTGTTTTTCGTGGCGTGGTTTTCTCCTCGGCATAGAGGTATCGCACGCTTTCACTATGAGCTCCATGGTTGAGGTTACGAGGTTTTCCGCGCCTGATCTTCCGCTCGGGTTTGCTCTTCCAATCTCCTCGCCTCGGAGTCCCTGCGTGGTTGTCCCTCGTCGCAGATGTCGAACTCGATGTACTGGTGGTCGCTCCCAGTATAATCCTCAAGAACTTTCCAGCTCTGTATATGCGGCGCCAGGCTTTCAGTGGCGAAGGAAACGTCGGGGATAGTTTCCCCATACCCAGGGCGCCGGAAGGTGGTTACTGCGCCGACGTTTAGCACTATAAGCCCTATTCTGGCGGCTATTTCCATTATATATTTCCCTCGGGAGTCAGGATGTGGCATACCCCACTCGAGCGCTCTCGCATTAAAGTCTCCGACCACTATCATGTGTCCCGTCGTCCTCATGATTTCGTCTTCCAGGCCGTCGACCTTATCCCGGAATTCTTGTATTGACTCATTTGGCGCCAGGTAGCAGCTGAAATAGGTCACGTTCCCGCATTTGACCCATACAAAACCCCTGCCTCTTCCTTGATTAGCAACCAGAGTCCTCCCCGCATCCAAGACCCAGATAGCTGCGGTTCCGAGGAGGTCTGAGTACCAGGAAGAGGAGTCCCTATCCCGATACTGCTCGCTCAGCAACAGAATGTCAGCTTGCCTTTCGGATGCAAGCTGATATAGGAGATCGTTGGCCGTCCTGCTCCTATTTAAATTTCCCTGTAGTATGCGCTTCATTTTATGAGTGCTTTGGCCTTGACCAGCTCATCTTGGAAAACGCAACATCGCCCTGAGCCCGGCACGTGTGTCAGGCGGTCTTTCTCCAGGCCTCTGTCTGCGCAGAGCACGCAGCGTTGGGAGGCGGTACATGTCTTCGCCTTGTGTCCTGCTGTTCCACATCTGTAGCACAGAGCGCTCCTATCCGGTCCTTTGCAATCTCTGGCCACGTGCCTATAACCAAGACACCTAAAGCATCGTTTCACGACTGCTCTTTTCCTCACTCTACAGTAGACCCAGCCGATCTGAATCTTCTGCCGCTCTAGCAGTTTCGCCGCCGCTTTTTCGCGTATCTCAACGATGGCTACTCTCTGCCCTCTGGAGTTAACTGGAGTTAGGCCAATCGTAACCTCTGCCAGTTCCGAGATGTCTCGTTGAAGTGCTGCTTTCACTTCGGTTTCATCCGTGAGGCAGTCGAGGTCCCTGATCTCGACGGTTTGTCTAGGCTCAAGAGCAGACACAATTGCCTTATCTCCCAGGATGGTCTTAATAGCTTCCTGGAAGGCGCCCTTTTCCTTCGGCTCCTCTCCAATTTCTAGGAGGACACCTCCCGACCGTGTCTGCCGAATGGACCGGACTTTGGTCCCAGTGTCTTCGGGCTTAGTCTTCTCCCGGATTTCCTTGAGGACGTCCGCGTATGACTGCCCCTTCTCTGGTTTGATAAGGATCGCCTCCGAGCGCATCCTGATCCTCCTCTTTTTGACACTCTTCCCCTTTATCTTCCCGGGGGTGTCAACCGTCTTTTTTTGCGGGTTCTCCTCCTTCTTTCTCCGTGCACGTTTGGGCCTCACGACATTCCAGGTTGGGGGTGATTCGACCTGCTCCCTCCCCAGTTCTACCACGCTTTCTACGGCTCGCTTTTTGTGCGCCTCCGTTTCCCGTTGCGCCGGACTAGAGGCGATCCGCTTCTGAGTGGGACTAGGAATCTCCTTTGGTGCAGAGACCTCTTTGCGGGTAGGCCGCACCTGCTCTCCCCTCCGTCCTCTCTTCCTGTTATAACTGATCGCGTCGATCAGATCTTCCAGTTCGGCTAAACCGTTTTTAACCCCCATGGCTATGCCCCGCTGCTTATTGGTGGCGGCCTTCATATCTTTTATTATGGCCCTGCATTTGCGGAGCATGACCTCTTCGTTGTTGTCTGGGTTGTTATCATCCTCGTTATTAGATGAGGTGATTGGGGTGATTGCCGTCGTTATAACAGCTGTCCCTGAGGTGCAAGGTTTAGGAGGAGGTCTCAAGGGTCCTCCCTTATCCTTCTGCGCGCTCGTGCTGGCTGGGGGCGGTGTTCTCCTCAGCGCAGAACTCCTCCTAAACGGGTTCGCCGCATCGCTCGCTCCGTCTGGTGTTTCAATTGCATTTTCCTCCTGACGTTTCTCTGGGGTTTTTTCCTGTTGTTGTTTTTCTTTTGTTGTTTGTTGTTTGTTCATGTCTAATTGGGTCCCAACTCAGGGCCGTTATCTCGGTTCGGTCGTGTGTAGTCACCTCGAGATCCTATGGTTATCTATGCAAGCAGGGAGGCCATACTAGGGTTGACACAAGTCCTTACGGGAGCTTGTGTTCAGAGCCGGATCGGTGCTAATCAGGAGTACTTCAACTGAACCTACACCACCAACCCAATGGTGCCGAATCGAGAGCGTTCCCTAAGTCCTGCCAAGGTTTTAGCGGGACGGAGGCGATTACAGCATTTACCTGAAAGCCGTTTCTGCAGGATTTCACTCCAGCATACTCAGGTAACAGAATACTGCAATCGTCAGCCCATGGCAATCTTTTCCAAAAACGTTGTCCAGTATGCCGTAATTAAGACCTTACTGGGCTCGGTCTTAATGCCAAAATCCATTGGCGCCTGTCGCTTTCTCCCACGCTCGTGACGCACCCACACTGGTGCTTCATCTGTTCCTAGTTGTGGACTGCTCTTGGTCACACGGCGACGCAACTGGATTAGTGTGTCGTCGTGCTAAGCCCCCCTACCACGTCAAGGTGGCAGTCCACAGGGGGACACCTAAGTGTTCTGCAGGTAACGTATCTGCAAATAGATCACACAGCCGATGTGTTGAAAGTGTACTGAATGGCGTGTGCGGCGCTTGATTCACCACGAAAGCGTTAAGCACCTCTGTGCCAGGCGACCTGGTACTAAGTTGGCTGAAACGCTCTCGTGCTGTATCAACTAATTCGTTTAATTGTGTTATGTGTGGATGTATTAGTATATTCCCAGAATCATCAATGATATCTCCGCGAACTGTAAGCTGCCCTGCGTCGGCTATAACCCCTCGAGCATTACTAAACAACGAATCCACTAATTCAGGATTTAATCTGATCGGTATAGCTGAAAATCCCCGTACCAAATTTCATCATATTGCAAATGGAATGCCGGTCTTATTGTGCCCCAGGTCGTGATTGTAGAGATCATTTCCTGAGACCAGTCGTGCGGAAAGGGTGGGCGAACTGAAAGCAGATAGTAATGCTTTCCTACGCCGGCACCCGCCAAGGAACTTACCTACAGCTGAGAAATCAAGCTGTCTTCACACCGGAACACTCGGTGCTCTGACCTGAAGGCAACGAGTTTTAACGACCATGTCCGTAAGACCCAATCCAACCTCCGCTACTAGTCGACAGAGCGTGCTTTCAGCGACCCGTCTCCCCCCCCCCCCCCCCAAATGCGGCAA
This sequence comes from Leptarthrus brevirostris, assembly GCA_964036015.1. Taxonomy (NCBI): domain Eukaryota; kingdom Metazoa; phylum Arthropoda; class Insecta; order Diptera; family Asilidae; genus Leptarthrus; species Leptarthrus brevirostris. The sequence goes on from OZ038375.1 coordinate 76,891,938, forward strand.
TGATTTTTGCCTGCAAAAGTTTAACGAAGCCTTCCTCAAAGCACTCCGACTTAAGAAGATGAATGATGGACGAGATAATCAGGTAATTGACAACGACTGCACGTCATTTCAGCGAAAGAGGGAACAATCTAGTCCGCCACGAATTCACTGCTCCGGAAAGTTTCTCCAGAGCCATGCGGCGATTACGTGTTTTACCGTCCAGCTCGATATGCACACCTAAATACTTCAGGCAAGTATTGGTCCATTGTATGCCGAGGGGAGAATCTGAACGACTCCTCAACCTCCCACACCATAGGCCTTGGCTTTTGCTTAGGTTAACCCAAGCGCCCGCTAATAGCTCATATTGTTCGAAAACCCTACGAGCGAATACGAGAAAATAGACAGGTCGTCAGCATACGCTAGAACAAGTGGCCTTATAGTAGTGTATGGTAAGTGAACTGAATATTGTCTCAACGATTGACGAAGATTTACTAACAGCGGCTCCAGTGAAAAGTCATAAAGCATTCCTGACAACGGGCATCCCTGTCTGATACCCCGACGAAACGGAATAGCAGACAAAATATGCCCATTATGCTTTATGAGAATCACTGAATCTCTATACAGACCACTGATGATCTCAAGTAGATACTCACGCGAGACGCTATCAAACGCCTTTTCTTGATCCAAAGAGATCATGGCCATCTGCGAACCAGTCTTTTCGTGGTAGGCGAAAAAATGCTTTGCTACGGCGATGTTGTCGTAAATAGTACGACCTGGAATGCAGTATGATTGTTCCGGGTGTATTACTGAAGCTTTCACTGAGCTTAATATAGTTCCGAATGCTTTGCACACTATCTTTTAGTCGACATTGCACAGCGTAACTGGCCTCCAGTTTACCAGCCTCTGAAGATCTCCCTTCTCGGTTATTAGACGCAAAATGGATCTCCGCCAACTTAAGGGAAATTCGGTATGTCCAACCACTGCAGAACTGAAGAGCTCCAATTGGTCTGGAATGAAAAGATTCCCGAAGAGTAGAAAAAATTTTGGAGTTAGACCATCATAATCAGGAGAGGTATAACGGCGAAGATCCTTCGTTGCGGTGAGCATATCATCTAGGGTTAGTGCTCTGTCCAGGAATTCTCTACTTTTATCAGAGAAAGCAGGAACGTACTGGAAGAATTCATCTGTGGATGTAGGTGTTGGCAAATTCGGTGCAGCATATAGCTGTGTGTAGTAGTTTCGGATATAATCCGCAAGCTCGTCTCGGTGCAGGATATGCCCATATTCGGCAAGAATCGAGTCTACTTCAGAAGAAGCGGTACGTCTCAGCCGTTCTTTTACTCTAATTTTTTTAGGTATATATGGCTTTTTATTTGGCACAACCGTTATAAAGCATAAAAATCCTACAAAAACTAGCTACCCTAAAAATAACATAAACATTAAAAGGCATAGTAATAAGGATCAAAAATAACATAACAAAAATGACTCAATATACTGTGTTACTGTAAATAGGTTAAATAAAAGGACTCTAAAACTTGAAGGCAAAAACCTGTCAAAAAGTAAATACAAAGAAATTTTGAAATGCCTCCAAGCGAGTGCCAGCTCAAAGGAAAGTTCAGGAAAATTTTTGAGTAGAATTCGAAACAAAACCTAGAGCTTAACCTGAAACGAACGAACAAAATAAACCGAAACCAAAAAATCAAACTCGAACATGATTGTCTGAGTGTTCCCAGGGGGTAGATATAGCACCGGGCAAAGTTCCTACTTCGGGAACCACTGCTCCCCAGCAAGCACCCTCTCCGTAGAGCCGTTCGACACTGAGACTTGTCCTTCCCGCAGCACTTGCAGCAATACCAAAGCGAAGAGAAGCTTCGTGGACAAGCTGATGCAAGTCTGCGGCCTGTTATTTATAGTGAAAGACGAGGCTTCCGTTCCGCACCGACGATAAAGGTTGCCAGGTGCAGTTGAATGTGTCGGCCTTCGTTACCACGAACTCTAGACGTAATCGCCTCTTCAATTTGGCAATGAAGTATTTCTTAAGTGCATGTGTGTGAAACTGTTGGTTAGTGGGCTGTTGCCCAGGCTCGATCCGCATGCAGTACAGATGAATTGTCGATTTAGCAAGTGTTAAAGCTTATCAAGCAATTTACCTGGTTACATGTCCTTGGCCCCAGTAAAAACGGCTTTCTTGTAATACTGAATGTCAGGCAGATATGCTGGCACATATCGCGAACAAGATTATTAATGTCGCACAAGGTCGGGCATGTGAAGTATCTGTGGAACAGGGTTCCTTCACCACCAAAAACAGTGCAGGCTCTTTGAATTCGTCGATCGATATGCGACAGATGGTTTGGATGCACGAGGCTGTGATGGAGGAGTTTGAATGCCACATCAGAGTCTCTTTAATTGGACGGATAACTATAGATGACTCTGCTAGTTATAGTCCCCATTACTCCCAAGTCTACCCCAAGATGTGCGCGCCATCTATTAACCCCTAAGGTATCCGTAGGATTTACTCCTTCGAAGAGCTCGCGCAGCCTACGTGAAGTGAGTGTACTGAATATCGTGTGCGGCGGTCGATTAATAACGAAAGCGTTTATCACCTCAGTGCTAGGGTCCCTAGTAGAGAGACGACTAAAACGCTCTCGTGCTGTATCCACCAATTCGTTTAATTGTGTTGTTTGGGGGTGCATAAGTGTGTTCCCAGAAGCATCAATGATGTCTCCAAGAACTGTGACTTGTCCTGTATCGGCCATTACACCTTGAGGATTACTGAACACCGAATCTACTAACTCAGGGTTCAACCTGATCGGAATTGCTAAAAAATCCCCGTACCCAAGTTCATTCCATCGCAAATGAAATGTTGGTCTTATTCTGCCCCAGGTTGTAATCATGGAGATCATATCCTGGGACCAGTCATGCGGGTATGGTGGGCGAACCGAGAGCAGATAGTAGTGCTCCCCTGTGCGGCTATCCCCCATAGAACTTACCCACAGCTGCGAAATTAAGGTATCTCTTTGACAGAACACTCTTTGGAATGCCCTTACCTGAAGACAACGAAATTTCACGACCATGTATGTAAGACCCAAACCACCCTCCGCTACTGGTCGGCAGAGAGCGCTTTCAGCGACCCATCGTCTCCCCCCTCCCCACAAGGCGTCAACGCCTGTAAAAGTTTCACGAAGGCTTCTTCGAAGCACTCCGATTTTATCAGGTGCACGATGGAAGAGGTAATCAAATAATTGACAACGACTGCACGTCCTTTCAGCGAAAGTGGGTGCAGTCTAGTCCGCCACGAATTCACAGCTCCAGAGAGTTTCCTCAGAGCCATGCGGCTATTAGATGTTGTAGAAAATTAATTTAATGGCGCCACACATTTTTGCCTACATACAATTATAAATAATTGTAAAGAACTCATAGTCAATTTCTCTTACATTTAAATAACTCTCTTCTTCTTGTTATTCATTCTCACACTTTTACAGTCAGTTTTTAGTTTCTGCTTAGCATTCTCCTTGAACACTTGTAGACCCAATTCGCTATTAAATTGTTAAGATTTGTGTTGAAATTGATCCGGTGTTTTATTTAATAACACAACGAATAGAAAATATTATTTATTTTTTTATAGATGTTTTACCATCGAGCCCCACATATATACCTAAATATTTCAGGCAAGATTTCGTCCATTGTATGCCGAGGGGAGAATCTGAACGATTCCGCCACCTCCCACACCATAGGCCTTGGCTTTTGCTTAGGTTAACCCTAGCGCTCGCTAATCGGTCATATTTTTCGAAAACCCTACGAGCGCCTGGAATGGATCATCTTTCGTTACAAATATAGACAGGTCGTCCGCATACGCTAGAATAAGTGGCCTTATAGTAGTGTATGGTAAGTGAATTGAATACTGTCTCAACGATTGACGAAGATTTACTAATAGCGGCTCCAGTGAAAAGTCATAAAGCATTCCTGACAACGGGCATCCCTGCCTGATACCCCGACTAAACGGAATAGGAGACAAAATATGCCCATTATGCTTTATGAGAATCACTGAATCTCTATACAGACCACTGATGATCTCAATCCATCCAATCATGGCCATTTGCGAACCAGTTTTTTCATGGTAGGCAAAAAGATGCATTGATACGGCGATGTTGTCGTAGATACTACGCAAATTCGTCTCCGTATAGGATCTGGCCCGCTTCGGCAAGAATCGAGTCTACTTCACAAGAAGCGGTACGACGTCGAGTTGTCTGGAAGAAGTACTTGGTCGGAGAATCGCCCTCCTTGTGCTGTCAGTCGTTTTTTAAGTCTCTTGTATTGTGCGAGTAACTCTGGTTGCGCGGGCAGAAGCATACCAATCCGGGTGACTTCGGCCGTCAAAGTCGACGCATGATATCTGCTCCGATTAAATCTCGTCCCGATAAATGAGCGAATCTGAAGCTTTCCAACATCGCACCAATGGCTAAGGTTTGAATAAATATTCTTGTTATCACGTCATTGGTGCCAAAACTGAATGAACTGCTCTGAATTCAACAAGTTATTGTTGAAAATCCAGTAAGCAGTTCGCTTTTTGACCAAAGTGCTAGTCGCCACAACAAGAAGGTGATCACCTAATGAACACACTTCATGAGTGACACTAACGAAAAAGTTTAGAAGGCTAGACGAGACGTAAAGTCTGTCTATCCTCGAAACCGAAAAGCTACCCTGGACATTTCGAGAAATCCTTGTGTATGACCTAGTCGTTGGATTAAGCCAACGATATGCATCCACAAGGTTGCTATGTCTGACTAGGCTCGATAATCGCGCGGCGTTGACCGAGTTGAATTCAACTCTAGAATGACGATCGATTGAAGAATCTAGTGTGCAGTTGAAGTCACCACCAAGGATAACCTCACCTCCGAAGTTCGTAACATGCGACAGGATTGAGTCCACGTTTACTATCCTTAGCATTTTGTCCCCTTAGACGAAATCCAAGGAAGACGCGAAACCTGGGAAGATGTCTGTGTATACAGGAGACATCAGTGTAAAGCTGTGGGATATAGCAATTGCCACACCGGAACCTCTACGGGGTGTTTCTGTGGCAAAAACTGTGTAACCCTTGTGTAGATTTGAATTTTGTTCTAGACGTATAAGTGTGGCTTGTGTAAAATTCGTCTCCTGTATAAGTGCAATTACCGTGTTCCATTGTTTTATGTCTTCGAAAATACTGTGTAGTCTAGTGGGTGCACTCAAGCCTCCTGCATTGATTGATGTTATCCTATACATTCAAGAAATCTCAAGAACTCAGACAATGACTGTACGACTCTAATGATGAAGAGCCCTGTCCAGTTGGAGATCCTCAAGGATTCCCGAGACTTTATTGAAGAGGCGCTCGCACCTCGGCACCTCATTGTACTTGGCCTTCTTTTTGGCCTCTGCCATGAGGAGTTTCAGTTGGGGCAGGATCCTGGCTGGATCTCCAGGCTCACGCCTGAGAATGGTCAGGATCCTGTCCAAACTCTTCTTGTAGTGAAGGCTGTCGAGGAGCGAGCGCAGCTTCTCCCTCGGAACCTCCACCAAAGCAGGATTCACTTTAAAGCGGCTATTAATCGATATGGAACTTCCACACGATTCATAGCCGCTTTGGGTTGAACCGGCCGTCTCGAGAGCAGAAACAACCTCTACGTCCGAGAGAACTTCAGTGACATCCATTGGATGTGTGTAGCCTCTTCCCTCGAGATTCTCCCAGCGCTTTCTGCCTTCTTCGGTGGTGGCATCACCTCCTGGTCAGGCTTTCCTTTCGTTTTCCTGTTCATCATCTTTCTTTTTCTTTTTTTAGCTACCACTAGTAATCTCCTCGTCCGAAGAGTCTGCTTTTTCCCGTGTTGGAGTGGCACCGTTTATAGCCGACGTCGGATTTGCCTCAGGGAGTGCTTCCTCAGACACCTTAGGTCACTGTTTTGGAAACTTCTGCTAGAACAAGCGTTTCCTCCACAGTGGCCTCAGTCACTTTCCTGAGCCCCTTAGGACACTCCGCAATTAAGTGCACTACCTGATGGCAAGCATGGCATTTCGCTTGGATGATGCCATGACCGAGGCCCTCATCCCCTATTCTTAGTGGCACCGCTCGGACCTTGCTAAGAAGGCCTCAAGATCCTCAGACCTAGCCCAGAGGGGAACCCGAGAAAAGCAGACTCTCGTCAGCTTCACTGAGCCCGGGTTAGGTTGGAGGTGCCTACCACCCACCTCGATGCCCTCAAGCATCAGTTTAGTTGCTGCGTCGATGGTAGTGGTATAGACCTCCACCATACCGCGGCCAACTAGTCCGAAGGCGAAAATATTCTCACTGACAGTAAAAGAGACCTTGAAGCCCCGCTACCATCTTAGGGCGAGACTTTCCCAAGTCGGGCGGCGGCTGACGTGGAGTTATGTAGCTGCCCTGAATGATAATATTTGATTAACTTTTTCTAGAGCTACGACTCACCTGTTGGGCGTAGCTAGGCCCTGCCTTGCTGACCTCAATCCTATTGTTGTCAGTCAGCTTCGGGCGCATAATCAGTGGGTTTGGTGGTGGGGCTTCCATTGAACCAGCTCGCACTTCGTCCCTCAGTTTTGGCACTATTACGGTGGATGCCCCTGCCATTTTTGCAGGTGATGCTTTTGCAGTAGAAGTCGCTTTTTCCATATTATTGCAGGAGGTACTTCCAGCTGTTGCTGCTGAAGATCCGTCAATAAATTTGATGATGTATTTTCATGAGATTTGGTCTTCCTCAGGGATGCTGTCAACGCCTCTTGTGTGGGGTCTTTAGGTGTTAGTAACTCTGCGAGATCCATCTTCTGTTCTCGCCCTCTTTTTTTCTTTATATCGGGTGGCTTTTTCTTTCCCCCACTGTCACTACTACTTGCACTCATTTGAGTGCAGTAGTCAATGTAAATGCGATTAAAAAGTTTTTGAGACAACTAGATTTAAAAGTGACACGTCAAAAATTAATTAATAAAAAATGCAAAAACGCACAAAACGTCAAAAAAATTCCAAAAGTTTTTGTATATAACGACACAAATTGTAAACAGAATGATGAACACAACTCAAAAAAATTAACCGAACACGAACACACAATGTAACAGATACCAATTTTAACGTAAATTATTGCTTTTTCGCTTTAAAATTATCCCGGCACAAAAACGCGTCTTGACTCTTTGGCACTTTATAATAATAATAATAATTTTTTTTTATGTAGATATGTCACAATATTGGCACAAACGTTATAAATGTAAATGTAAAAAATGGTTAAGTAACTATAAGGGAGAATCACTTTCCCCGCAGCACTTGCAGCAAATCCAAAGCGGAGAGAAGCTCCGTGGACAAGATGCTACAAGCTGCGGCCTATTGTCACCAGTGAAAATTGAGACTACAATTCTGCACCAACGCTAGCGGCTGCCAGGTACAGTTGAATGTGTCGGCGTTCGTTGCCAGAAACTCGAGATGGAGTAGTTTATTCAGCCTGACAACGAAGTGTCTCTTAAGTGCACGTGTATGTAACTGTGTGTCAGTGGCCTGTTGCCCAGGCTCGATCCGCATGCAATACAAATGAACTGTTGATTTATTTAGTATAAGAACAAAGCTAATTAAACAATTCACCTGACCAGTAGCATCAATTCGCAAAAGGCCGGGCATGTGAAGTATCGGTGGAACAAAGTTCCTTCACCCGCACAAACCGTGCAGACTCTTTGAACGCTCTGATCAATGTGCGACAGCTGATTTGGATGCACAAGGCTATGGTGCAGCAGTTTGAATGCTACATCAGAGTCTCTATAATTGGACGGATAACTGTATACCACTCTGCTAGTCACCCCTCCGATTACTCCCAATTCTACCGCGAGATGTTCGCTCCATCTATTAACACCTTTAGTGTTCTGCAGGTAACGCATCTGCAAATAGATCGCGCAGCCGACGTGTTGGAAGTGTACTGAATGGCGTGTGCGGCGGTTGATTCACCACGAAAGCGTTCACCACCTCTGTGCCAGGCGACCTGGTACTGAGGTGGCTGAAACGCTCTCGTGCTATATCAACCAATTCGTTTAATTGTGTTGTGTTTGGGTGTATTAGTATGTTCCCAGAAGCTACAAAGATATCTCCGAGAACTGTAAGCTGTCCTGTGTCGGCTGTTACACCGCGAGCATTACTGAACACCGAATTCACTAATTCAGGATTTGACCTGATCGGTATAGCTGAAAAATCCCCATACCCGATTTCATCCCATTGCAAATGGAATGCCGGTCTTATTCTGCCCAGGTCGTGATCGTAGAGATCATTTCCTGAGACCAGTCGTGCGGATAGGGTGGGCGGACTGAAAGCAGTTAATAATGCTTTCCTACGCCTGCACCCCCCAAGGAACTTACCCACAGCTAAGAAATCAAGCTGTCTTCACACCGGAACACTCGTTGGAATGCTCTGATCTGAAGGCAACGAGTTTTAACGACCATGTCCGTAAGAACCAATCCAACCTCCGCTACTGGTCGACAGAGCGTGCTTTCAGCGACCCACTTTCTTCACGCCTAAAATGCGGCAATGATTTTTACCTGCAAAAGTTTAACGAAGCCTTCCTCGAAGCACTCCATCTTAAGAAGATGAACGATGGACGAGATAATCAGGTAATTGACAACGACTGCACATAATTTCAGCGAAAGGGGGAACAATCTAGTCCGCCACGAATTCAGTGCTCCGGAAAGTTTTTCCAGAGCCATGCGGCGATTATACACACCTAAATACTTCAAGCAAGTATTGGTCCATTGTATGCCGAGGAGAGAATCTGAACGATTCCGCCACCTCCCACACCATGGGCCTTGGCTTTTGCTTAGGTTAACCCTCGCTCCCGCTAATCGCTCATATTGTTCGAAAACCCTACGAGCGACTGCAAATGCATCTGCTTTCGTAACGAAAATAGACAGGTCGTCTGCATACGATAGAATAAGTGGCCTTATAGTAGTGTATGATAAGTGGACTGAATATTGTCTCAAAGATTTTGACGAAGAATTACTAGCAGCGGCTCCAGTGAAAAGTCGTAAAGCATTTCTGACAACGGGCATCCCTGCCTGATACCCCGACGAAACGGAATAGGAGACAATATATGCCCTTTATGCTTTATGAGAATCATTAACTCTCTATACAGACGACCGATAATCTCAATCTATCTGGACGGAAGCCTAAATTTATTGAGCACTCTCAGTAGATACTCATTTGAGACGCTATCAAACGCCTTTTCTTGATCTAACGAGATCATGGCCATCTGCGAACCAGTCTTTTCGTGGTAGGCGAAAAGATGTTTTGCTACGGCGATGTTGTCGTAAATTGTACGACCTGGAATGCAGTAGGGATGTTCCGGGTGTATTACTGAAGCTTTCACTGAGCTTAATGTAGTTCCGAGCGCTTTGCAGTCGACATTGCACAACGTAACTGGTCTCCAGTTTCCCAGCCTCTGAAGATCTCCTTTCTTGGGTATTAGACGCATAACGGATCTCCGCCAACTTGAGGGAAATTCGGTATGTCCAACCACTGCAGAACTGAAGACCTCCAATAGGTCTGGAATCAAAAGATTCCTGAAGCGTAGAAAAAATTCTGGAGTTAGACCATCAGAACCAGGAGAGGTATGACGGCGAAGATCCTTCGTTGCGGTGAGCATATCGTCGAGGGTTAATGCTCTGTCTGATGTTGGCAACGTCGGTGCAGCATATAGCTGTGTGTAGTAGTTTCGGATATAATCCGCAAGCTCGTCTCCGTGTAGGAGTTGTCCAGATTCGGCAAGAATCGAGTCTACTTCACAAGAAGCGGTACGTCGTCGTGTTGCGAAGAAGTACTCGTTCGGAGAATCGCTCTCTCGCAACCAGCGCGACTGATTTCGGAGTACAAAATCCAAACTATGTTTGTAGTTTTGTGCTCTCAGCCGTTCTTTTAATCTCTCGTATCGCGAGAGCAATTCTGGTTGCGCGGGCAGAAGCGTACCAATCCGGGTGACTTTGGCCGTCAAACTCGATGCTATATACCTGCTTCGATTAAATCACGTCTCGATAAATGAGCGAATCTGAAGCTTTCCAACATCCTACCAATAACTAAGGTTCGCGTAGTCATGTTTCCTTTCTCGCCATTGATGCCAAAACTGAATAAATTCTTCAATGAACTGCTCTCAATTCAACAAGTTATTGTTGAAAATCCAGTAAGCAGTTCGCTTTTCGACCAAAGTTCTAGTCATCACAACAAGAAGGTGATCACTTAATGAACACACTTCATGAGTGACACTAACGAAAAAGTTAAGAAGGCTAGACGAGACGTAAAGTCTGTCTATCCTCGAACCCGAAAAGCTACCCCGGACATTTCGGGAAACCCTTGTGTATGACGTAGTCGTTGGATTAAGCCAGCGGTAGACATCGACAAGGTTGAGCTGTCAGACTAGATTCCGCAATCGGGACGCGTTTACTGAGTTGAATTCAACTCCGGAATGGCGGTCGAGTGCAGAATCCAGTGTACAGTTGAAGTCACCCCCAAGGATAACTTCACCACCGAAGTTCGAAAGATGCGACAGGACAGAGTCCATCACCTGTCTTGCGATATCCTGGTCATGCGGTAGGTACACGTTTACTATCCTTAGCGTTTTGTCTCGCAAGACGAATTCTAAGGAAGACGCGAAACCTGAGCAGATGTCTGTGTATACAGGAGACGGTAGTGTAAAACTGTTCGACACAGCAATTGCCACACCGGAACCTCTACGGGGTGTTTCTGTGTCAAAAACTGTGTAACCTTTGTGTAGAATAGTGTTTCGTTCGAGTTGTGTAAATGTGCCGAGTGTGAAATTTGGCTCCTGTAAGAGTGCGATGTCAGTATTCCAATGTTTTATGTCTTCGAAAATTGCGTGTAGGCGTTTAGGTGCACTTAAGCTCCCAGTATTCAGAGAGACTAACCTACACATTCAAGGGGAAATCTGAACTGGGATTATGAGTGTACGACTCTATTGAAGTAGCACCCTGTCCAGGTGCTACTCTTCGAGGGTACCCGCTACTTTATTGTAGAAGCGCTCGAGCCTCGACACCTCATTGTAATGAGCCCGCTTCTTTGCCACTTGGTTAAGAATCAATAACTGATGCAGGATCCTGGCTGGATCATGAAGCTCTCGTTTAGTATAGTCAGGATCCTGTCTCCGCTCTTTTTGTAGTGGAGACTGTCGAGGATCGTGCGAAGCTTCGTCCTCGGCACCTTTACCAAATCGGGGTCCACTTCAAAGCGGCTACTTATCGATGCGGTACTCCCGCACGATTCATAGCCGCTCTGGGTTGGACCAGCCGTCTCGGCAGCGGAGAGAACCTCGACGTCCGAGAGGGATTTAGTGACATCTTCTGATGCCACTACCGATGCACTCAGAGCGACAGGTTTTGCCTCCTCCGCCGAAACCTTCCTATTGTTCAGCACTTTCTTTGGTGGTTCTGCTGGCATCACTTCCTGTCCAGGCTTGCGCTTCGCACTCCTCTTCTTCTTCTTACTCCCTGCCCTGACTTCGTGAGCTCCTCATCCGAGCTCACTGCTTCTATCCGTGTTGAGGTGGCACCGTTTATAGCCAGGACCGGACTTGTCTCTGGAATAATTTCCTCGGGTACCTTGGTAACGGGTTGTTCTAAGAGAGGAGGCGCAGCAATGGGCGAAGGAACTACTTCGGTTGCAGCTGTAGGTGCAGGAGCATTCTCCACAGTGCCTTCAGCCACTTTCCTCTCCCTCTTCGGACACTCCGCTGCAAAATGTTCTACCTGATGGCAGACGAAATATCTTACCTTTTATTGCCAGCTTTTATTGGAGCTGCCACTTACCTGCTGAGCGTAACTAGTCCCTGATACTACCCCGGAGCTGGTTGATGGTCCTTTTGGCGCTGAGTTGCTTATCCGAAGCTGAGGCTGCCGCTGATTTCTTCGCGACGGATGTCGCAAGCACTTGAGCAGGGGATTTTCCGCTGCACGAAGGTAACAAGGGTGCTGCAGAAGTCACTGCCTTAGCTGCGTCCTTCACTACTGGCTTGATGGAGGCTTTTATCACAACCCATCTCCTGCCAAAAGGGTACCTCAGTCAGGATCCTTCTAAATACAGATCGATTATTTGCTTATGCACGCTGCGTAGCTACGCGCATAAAACACATAATTAAAATTCAGCATTTAAAAGAGTCTTAAAAATATCTTGTGAAAAAATTGTAAAGTATCTTTTAACAAAAAAGCAGTGAAGTGAATACTGAATAAACGGGTTATTAACTAATTTGGTTTTCTTTTGTTAACTCCTTGACAAGGATTGTATTTAATATAATGGACGGTAGATACGATTATTTTCATCAATCTTTTGATGGCCAGACTATCTTTATCTCCATCGCTCACATGTTAAAATGCTACAAGTAATGTATGGTTCTTTGGAAATAGGTCCTACAGTCATCGAAGCCAAAATATTACAAGAGAAATTTAATTAATGGACGAACAACATCGGAAAAAATTATTTTTCTCGAACACTTTCCTCTCACTTGTCAATTCGAAATAGTTAAAGCCCAGTTGGATCCTCCAGTGAGATCTGAAGAAGTTAATAAAGCAGATACATCTAAAAAGGCTTGGGCATCTATAAAGCCGGTCGGTCCAGAAGAGGCTCCAAATTATTTTAAAGTAACAATAGAGCCAATGGATCTCCAAAAGGTCGATTCTAGGATCGATACTCAAACATATACAAGGCTTTCCGAGCTTATTGATGATATGACAAAATATTCAAATATCGATACTACAATCCGAAATAGTCTCCATTTTATTAGTGTGCTTAAAGTTTAGAAGCTTCCTTTATAAATCAAGCACTTCCGGAAAAGCTGGTAGATCAGGATTTAAATTATCGTCCAATTATGAAATATTTTAGCATTTTTACAGTTATAATAATTTTCTTAACATGATAGGTATAGTAACTGATAATATGATGTATTGATTTTGCAGTCAGAAAATTATATACATTATGAATTTTAGTGCTAATAGATGGTTAGAACAAGTGTGTTCTCAGGTCAAGTTGGTTCTTTTTCTGGAATAAAATGTCAATTAGCAATAGAAGTAAATAATACGGATCGATTGATCTAATTTTTTGTTTTTTGTTTTTATCTTGCGCTATATTAAGGTTGTAGATGTTATTATAATTTTTATCAATCCAATCATCCAATTTTATCTTCCAATCAGCATCTTCAGTAGTTTTGCACGTAATTATTTTATCCAATTGCATTGTTTTCCTAGAACTGTGGATGATATACGTAGCCCATCCTTGCCAACCCGCCAAAGTCCCGCCCGATTACACGGGTTAAAGCAGAACCACAACGCCTAATTTGTAGACCCATAAAATTATCGTATTCAGATTAGTCGTGAATTCAAGCCCAGCTAACTTAGTCGTAAAACCTAAGATAATTTATTTCAGGGCATGGGTCGAGCCATACATTTTGCCTCGACCCTATACAGCGCTAAGTTTTTGAAGTTTTTTTTTATATTTTTATTTTCCTCCACACTAAATTCCCAGTTCCCTTCCTTAACCCGCTCATTTTCCCAGCTTCCCTTCCCAGTCAACCCTCTAGAAGAGAACCTGCTCTGTTATGTTAGCCAACAAGTAGGTCGTTGGGCGGAGAAAAGTGTCAATTATATCCATAGCTACCACTAAAATACGCATTATTTGAGACAATTCTCATTCATGCAGAGAACCCCTGATTAACTTCACTGTGTAAACAATTTATAAGGTCTACCTTTGACCCAAACCAGAATAGCAATAATTCTTCCATCAAATTCATTTGATTCATTTGCTAATGCTACTAAAATTTGTCTTTCTTTTCTCATAGATATTTTCTGTTAATCAAAATACGGTAATTCTTGGTCTTGTTCCTCTCTGCACACTATCTCTCTCTCCGTGACTGATACCAACCAACTGTCCGAGATTATAGGGACTATGCCAAAATCTCAGGGCTAGGCAGAGTCAAAGGTTGGGGTGGGATATGTCCCAAATAAGCCCAATAACATCCTTGGGCTAAGGCTGCTTTGCGGTCAGGGACATTATTTTAGTTTGATTTTCTTTCCTTCAGATCTGTGAGAAAAAAAAACGATTAGCGGAAGATCTAATGGAACTTACAGCTGAAAAATAAAATCTGGGATGGTGAAGAAAAGAAGCCGAAGTCCAGTATTTTACACAAGAGGTTTAATTATTTTAATTAAAGAACAAGGTTTTAACGAAACTACGTCAAAACTTGAAATACGTCTAAGTTACAAATTTAAATAAGCCTTATTTTAATAAGCTTGATCCTTATAAAGCGTAATTCTATAATAACATTGTACATTATTCAAGAGAATATTTTTCTACAAGAACCAATGTGCCATTTATTTTATCTAAAATAATTGTATGAAAATTTTTCTAAAAGGAACCGCTTTTCAAAATCTATTAGTCTTAGGTATAAAAGCGCGCCTAAACAATATAACATATATAGCTAGAACTACTATGAAGCACGACTAAGCTTTTACGATATCGTTCCATTTTCATTGTGGGAAAAGTGAGCTTTTCTTGTCATCATTTCACCCTACTATAGTATTGAATAGAGAGTATCGCCGGTTAATGACGCATGAAGACAAGATGACGTCATTGGTTTCTCATTGGGCTTGAAATTTTCATAATTGAAACTTGCCGCGTTGTGACGTATTTATTACATCTTTAGCTGCATACTTCCCCTCAGAAGCTCGGAGCAATACTTCCGACTAATAACTCTTCGTCGGTTAAGCTCTGAACTCTTATGACTAAATTACATACCTCTCGTTGTGTTGTTTCCCTTCCTTATGCACTTGCTGTTGAAGCTTTTCTCGAATTCAGCGGTTCAGCACCAGCCATTGAGTTCAACTCACTGAGATGTATTAAATTGGAGTGACTTATAAGCTATCTCATATGGGTACAATTTTACTTTCAGTGGAGGAAAACCATTTTGAATTTCCAATGTTTACTGTGAATTTGCAGCTGTTGCGAGCAGAATAAAATAACCATAGAAATTTTTATTTGAAATCGTCATACTTTTCTCTTTTTACTATTTATTTATATCAGATATAAAAGTTTAAGAAAGTAATTTTGTCTTACTGACAATTTTCTCCATAACATAAAATTTGCACATTATAAAACGAAATTTTGAAAGCTCAGTAAAGTAAATTTACGAACAAGTGAATTTACGAAAAAGTAAATTTACGAAAAAATGAATTTACGGAAAATTTTTTACGAAAAAGTGAATTAACGAAAAAGTGAATTAACGAAAAAGTGATTTTCCGAAGAAATGTTTACGAAAAAATGAGTGAAACCCATAAAAATTACAAAAAAAAGGTGTTCTAATCTGGAAAATGCTTACCCAGAAAGAGATATAAAATGATTGTGAATTTTGTCATCTATTTCTAACGCCAGCATTTAATAGGCGACATGACGTTGGCAATTAAGAAAACCATGTTGAAAAAAAAAGATGCTTACTCAGAAAGGGACAACTAGCGAAAAGTGATACCATTTTCTTGAAGAAATGTCATGGCACAAACACTGACATGTATTAAACTGGACTGACTTATAAGCTATCTCCTATGGGTACAATTTTACTTTCAGTGGAGGAAAACAATTTTTAATCTCCAACGTTTACTGTGAATTTGCAGCCATTCAGAGTAGAATATAATAACAAAATATATACGAAGAGACATATTTAATTTTAGTCTTCTATATTGTTGTAAGGAAAATGTAAAAATCATTGGAATTACTGAAATACAAAATATAAATAAAAGGTTGTTTTAGTCTGGATAATGCTTACCCAGAAAGAGATGTAAGATGATTGTGAATATTGTCATCTATTTCTAACGCCAGCATTTAATAGGCGACATGACGTTCGCAATTAAGAAAACGATGTTGAAAAAAAGATGCTTACCCAGAAAGGGACAACTAGCGAAAAGTGATACCATTTTCTTGAAGAAATTTCATGGCACCAGTCACTCCAGTATTATATATCTCAGTGGGCACAAATGTCAGGTTCTGGATTTTGTTCATATTTGGTTTAATTGTACTTCTATATGTCCTGAATGAATGTGCATTTTTATTTTTTTTCTATGAAGCCTAGTTGCCCTTTTCTAAGCCTTTAAAAAATTGACAAAATTTGAGGAGCGGGTTTTTTGAAAAAAAAAAATTTGCTATTATTCAAAAAGATATAAAAAAAGTAAATAGTGTTATTTTAAAGACAGATAAATGTTTTTCTTGGCTGTTATTACAGAGTTGAAAAAATAATAAACTTGCTACTTAAATTTCACGGGTAATCACGTGTAATAAAGTGTATATATTTTTACTTTGTAGGAAAGATAATTTAGTCTGCTGTAAGTATATATAATTCGTAGAGAAATGTATATTAGTCTGCTCTAAGTAAATCTAAGTCTTATTTTTGCATAAAACTAGTAGTTTTGGCGGTAGAGCAAGTTTAAGTAAAAATCATCCCCTTGCTACCATAAGAAGGAATGTAAATTAATTGTTCAGTAGGACAATAACATATAAAAGTCCAGTTCATGGCTTACGGTGGTTTTGTCACGACTCAATAATTTACTAGGTAGTAGTTGAATTGTGCAGTTATGCACGCCTGCGTTTATGAACAGATCCTTCATCATCTCTATTAAATTTGTATCGACTTCCACTTTTTAGAAAGGCTCGAAAGGTGGCTGTTTTCTGCTGACAGCTTACTCTAAAAGGTTATTTGATGGTAACAGAGTGTCGTCGAAACGTATAAAGTTTTTGCTGTCGCACGCCTCGCAAGGCGTTACGGGAACTAGAGTGAAATGGATTATTAAATAAGGCTGTAAATTGTTTGCAGTGTATTGTTAGACAATCCCTAATGAAAGAATTTCAACTAATTTTCGAACATCGGTTGCACATGAAAGCAATGAATACACAGGTCTCCGAATTTAAACTTAGGTGTATAATATTCCCTTTTATTTTAAACGCACGCAAGCACTCGTTATTGTTTACTCAAGAAGTTTCTTTTAAGGACTAGAATTCCCACAAGCCATAAAACAGTTACAAAATTATTTCGATATACCTCCCCGTCGTTGAGATAAAAGACATTTTTAAGGTGTACCTAATCAGTTGCTCGCTGTGATTCACTGAACTCACAATTCAGTTAATAAGTTTTTATTAACACCCAAAAACAAAGAGGTTCTAAGTACAATGCGTATTTTCTTCGCAGAATTTCGTAACGCGTTGACCGATTTCGATCATTCTTTTTTTGTTGGGTAGTGCTCCTCGATTGGCACCATGTCATAAGCTCTTTTGGTTAGGTGGGGTTGGGAGGTAAGGGTTGAACCTAATTTTATAACGCGTGACCGATTTCGATGGTTCTTTTTCTGTTGTTTAAAGTATACTAATATGAGTACAAATTTGAACCTAGTTTGGTTCCAATTTGGGGAAGGGAGAAATATAACTTCGTAACGCGATTTGGATGATTCCGTTTTTGTTGAACAGGGTATGCTCCCAGATTACTATATTAATAATTTGTTTAGTTGGACGGATGTGGGTGTGGGGATGGGTGGTTGAACCTAACTTTGCTTTTTTTTCGTATGGAGTATGATCCCCAATTGCTCATATAAGAAAACTTAGGACGAGTGTGATGAAAGGAGAGGGGAAAGGGCAGCCTAATTTTACAACGCGTGGACCGCTTTGGATGATTTCATTTGTGATGTATAGAGTTTTTCCTCCCATTAATACCACGATAAAACTTAATGAGGTGGGTTGGCCTGGGATTAAAGGAAAAACTCAACTCATTAACACGTAGATCGATTTCGATGATTCTGTTTTTGTTGTATAGGGTTCGATCCCCCATTGCTTATATGAAGAAAAAATTTGACGTACGGTATGGCATCTGCCACAAGTGATAAAATTGTCTCAGCCCCCTAAACTTAAGGATGTGGTACTAACTGCCTCAAAGGCAGCCCCTTCCCAAAATCCGGCCACCACGTGCCCAAGTCTCAGTGCGACCAAGAAGACTGGACCAGTTACAAAACCAGTTTCAAAAGGACCAGTGAATGTTAATGTAGGGGTAGTAGCAGGAACGCCCAACAGGTCCAATCTAAAGCGGCTATGAATTGTGTGGAAATTACGCACCAATTAGTAGCCGCTTTGACGTGGATCCTGCTTTGGTGGAGGTTCCGAGGGAGAAGTTCCGCTCGCTCCTCGATAAACTGCACTACAAGAAGAGTGCGGACAGCATCCCGACCATTTTTAAGCGTTAGTTTGGAGATCCAGCCAGGATCCTGCTCTAACTGAAGCTGCTTATTGCAGAGGCCAAAAAGAAGGCCAAGTATAATGTGGTGTCGAGGTCTTTAATAAACTTTTGGGAATCCTTGAGGGTCTCCAAGTTGACAGAACTCTTCATCAGAAGAATCGTACAGTCGTTGTCTGCTTGCAGCGGGCTTGAGTGCACCCACTAGACTGCACAGTATTTTTGAAGACCTAAGACACTGGAACACGGACATTACACTTATATAGGAGACGAATTTTACAGAAGACGTCTAGAACAAAATTCCACGTCTAGAACAAAATTCCACGTCTAGAAGAAAATTCCAACTAACACAAAGGTTACATAGCTTTTTCCAGAGAACTCCTAATGATACAATAAAGAACTAATCCGCTACCGGTTTTCAATTCCGTCACCCATCCCGAAAATTTTCTTGGTTTCGAATTTTCTTTCGAAATGAAGAGGAGATGTAGAGAAGCATATTTTCTGCATGAAAACTATAAGGCCTTATAAGTGAACTAAAACCCTCTTTCCATTTACACAAATCAGGTGATTATAAGCGCTTATTTACAATTGTCTAAGAAATCCAACTGGGGATATAAAGTGAAAATATTATTTTTCTTGTTCTCACCTTATTCCGACCATTTCCACACCTTCGTCACTTTACCTTTTACCCCCATACCGAATACCGTACTAAACCTAGTCGAGTGAAGCTAGGTTATATACACCGGCCACGTGACGAATTCCTATCCAGCCCCGTAGCTAGACCAGCTAGAAGGTTAAGGGCAGTATGGTGTTCGATCCAAGTACGGGTATATACTTAGGAATGGCTCAGGGAATATAAGAGGCCGTAGTTAGTGGTAAGTTAAGAGCCTTAACATTAGTGTTAAGCAGGTTAAGGGCAGTCCGCTTCTCAGGCCTAGTACCCGTTTTAAGTGGAAAGGTCAAAGGGGCGTAGCTACCTAGTATCAAGCAGGTTAAGGGGCGTCTGATGCTCGGGCCCATGATACGTGTTGAGCAGAGCGGTCAAAGGGATGTAGCTACCTAGTACTAAACCTCGGGCCTCTGCTCGGGCCCAGTACGCGTATTGAGCGGAACGGTCAAAGGGGCGTAGCTACCTCATAATAAGCAGGTTAAATGCAATCCGCTACTCGGGCCCAATACGCGTGTTGAGTGGAACGGTCAAATGCACGTAGCTACCTAGTGTTAAGCGGGTTAAGGGCAGTCCGCTGATCGGGCCCAGTGTGCGTGTTGAGCGAAACGGTCAAAAGGACGTAACTACCTAGTATTAAGCAGGTTAAGCACAGTTCGCGCTCAGGCGCACTACGCGTGCTGAGCGTACCAGTCACAGGGACACAGACACCTAGAGGTAAGACGTTAGAAGTAAGAACGTAGAAGTAAGACTTGCCTAGTACTGTTAAAGATAAGTAGTAAGTGCGAATCTGAATTGTTAGAGAGTAAGGACAATAAACTAAATATTATAGGGACCCGGGCTTTCTTTAGTACCCCTCTTAACTCCCAAGCCAAATTTTCTCTCTCACTGCGTTTAAAGACCTTGATCTTTCTTCACTACGACTACCCAGGCAATTGATTTTGTGACTTTACCAATACCGACAGAAAAATCGTACTGCGTTGGTGGCCCAGAAACCGCACCGGGGAAGTATGTCACACTCTCCGTATGGGACTTGGCCCGTTGCGGCAAGAATCGAGTCTATTTCACATGTACTTATTTTATTCAATTGCATTGTTTTCCTAGAACTGCGGATGATATACGTAGCCTACCTTGTCTCGATGACGTTCACGGATTCCCGTAATTGGAACCCGCCGAGGTCGCGCCCCATGGACACCGGTTAAAACATAACCACAACGACTAGATTGTAGACCCATAAAATGATCGTATTCTATTTAGTCGTGAATTCAAGCCCAGCTAACTTAGTCGTAAAGCCTAAGACAATTTATTTTAGGGCCTGGGTCGAGCCACACGTTAGGCCTTGTAATTATACAGCGCTAAGTTTTTGAAGTTTTTTTTTCTATTTTCCTTTTCCTCCACACTAAATTCCTAGTTTCTTTCCTTAACCCGCTCACTTTCCCAGCTTTCCTTCCCAGTCATCCCTCTAGAAGGGAACCTGCTCTGTTATGTTGGCCAACAAGTAGGTCGTTGGGCGAAGAAAGGTGTCAATTATAGCCATAGCTACCACTAAAATACGCCAAGGGGTGCATTATTTGAGACAAATTATCATTCATGCACAGAACCCCTGGGTAACTTCACTGTGTAAACCATTTATATAGTCTACCTTAGACTCAAACCAGAATAATTATAATTATTTCATCAAATTCTATTGATTCATTTGCTAATGCTACTAAAAATTTTCGTTCTCATAGATATTTTCTGTTAATCAAAATACAGTAATTCTTGGTCTTATTCCTCTCTGCACACACTCTCTTTCTCTCTCCATGACTGGTACCAAGCAACTGTCAGAGATTATAGGGACTGGGCCAAAATCTCAGGGCTAGGTACAGTCAAAGGTTGGGGTGGGATATGTCCAAAATAAGCCCAATAACATCATTGGGCTAAGGCTGTTTTAACGTCAGGGAGATCATTGAAGTTTGCTCTTCCTTCCTTTTTTTTATTCCTCGTTTGTGCATCCCTTTTATCGTCTTTTCTTCGGTCCGTAGGGAATATAAGAACGCCCGCAGTGAATATTCCGGTGAGTGAGCTTTGCACGGATAGCTTGGCAGGTCCATAACTTCTTTGGCCGGAAACATCAACCTGCATGTTGAAATAAAACGCTCACCCTGGTATTTCCCTATCCTTCCCAATTTCTTTGTTTATGAGTCACGACTAAGTTGTGTCCAACACCATAGTTGTGCCCACAACCCAATTGATGGCAGTATATGCGCAAAGATTTCTCCTCAATTATACCATGACAAAATGTTATATAATCAATGTAAACATACTTCGACTAAATAAAGTAACAAATATTTACTTTAAGTTACTTTCTTTAAAGTGCAATGCGCTATTTTTATATCATACACGAAGCAACTGTACATCGACAGAATGATTGCTCAAAAAGAGCATTTGTGTCATCTTAAATTTTGCGTATGGAAATTTAATTTCCAAGTAAAGAATATCTCGATCGAATTTAAACTGTTATGTTGGTCCTTTTCTTATTATTTAAAAATAGTCAAAAAGAAATCTAACAATAACTAACTATTTCGATAAGAATGCTTCAGAGACGAATGAATCGAATATTTAATCGTCCTTTTTTATGATCCCTTGAGCTGAAACGTTTAGGTAAATTTATATAGTATCTTCGATTATGATTGGGTAGTTGTTTTGTTCCTTTAATTTGCACCGACCTCAAAATGTAACAGATATAAAACTAAAAATTATTTTATACTTGTTAGTGCTTTTTGTGAATTCAGTTCAATTTTTTTTTTAAAAACTATTTTATTTTTCACTTTTAAGTGTCTTCTACTCTGTACAACAAAAAAGAACCATCCAAATCGGTCCACTCGTTAAAAAGTTAGGTTCAACCCCCTACCCCCCCATCCTCCCAACAATTTTTTTCTCGCGGTATCAATCGGGGCACATACTCTACCCAACAGACAAAGAATCATCGAAATTGATCCAAGCGTTACAAAATTAGACTACCCCTCCCCCTCCCCTACCTAAAGACCAAATTATCCTCCTATAGGCAATGGGGGATTATACTCTATATAACAGCAAAGGAACCATTAAAATCGGGCAAAAGCGTTACGAAGATAGACTACTCCTCCCCCCTCCCAAAAGCCTTGGCCAAATTTTTCTTCTCCTATTAGCAATGGGGGATCATCCTCTGTACAACAAAAAAAGAACCATCCACCTCTGAAAAATGACCTAACAAACAAAAAAAGAATCATCAAAATCAATTCATAATTGGCGGAATGATCGCGTAACAAACATACAAAAAATAAAAAACATACAGTAAAATTGAGAACCTCCTCTTGTTTTGAAATCGGTTAAAAAATGATATTAATGTTTGTTTTGTAAACTTAGAACTAAGCTCATAACTGCATAAATTCAGATCCGCGAGAAAAAAAAAACAAAGTACCGGAAGATCTAGTGAATCTTACAGCTGAAAAATAAAATATGGGATGGTGAAGAAAAGAAGCCATTGTCAAGTATTTTACACAGGAGGTCCAATTAATTTAATTAAAGAACTAGGTATAACGAAACTACGTCAAAACTTGAAATACGTCTAAGTAAAAAATTTAAATTACATAGCATTATTTTTATAAGCTTGACCCTTATAAAGCGTATTTCTATAACAACATTGTATATCATTCAAGAGAATATTTTTATACAAGAATTATAGGCCAATGTGACATTTATTTTATTTAAAATAATTGTATGTACATTTTTCTAAAAGGAACAGCTTTTAAAAGCTCTAAGCCTAAGATATAAAAGTGCACCGAAACAATATAAAGCTAGAACTACTATGAAGCACGACTAAGCTTTTACGATATCGTTCCATTTTCATTGTGGGAAAAGTGAGCTTTTCTTGTCATCATTTCAGCCTACTATTGTATTGAATAGAGAGTATCGCCGGTTAATGACGCATAAGACAAGATGACGTCATTGCTTTCTCATTGGGCTTGAAATTGGCATAATTGAAACTTGCCGCGTTGTGACGTATTTATTACTTCTTTAGCTGCATACTTCCCGTCAGAAGCTCGGAGCAATACTTCCGACTAATAACTCTTCGTCGGTTAAGCTCTGAACTCTTCTGACTAAATTACATACCTCTCGTTGTGTTGTTTCCCTTCCTTATGCACTTGCTGTTGAAGCTTTTCTCGAATTCAGCGGTTCAGCACCAGCCATTGAGTTCAACTCACTGAGATGTATTAAAATGGAGTGACTTATAAGCTATCTCATATGGGTACAATTTTACTTTCAGTGGAGGAAAACCATTTTGAATTTCCAATGTTTACTGTGAATTTGCAGCTGTTGCGAGCAGAATAAAATAACCATATATATCCGAAATGGCATACTTAATTTTAATCTTTTATATTGTTGTAAGGAAAATGTAAAAATCATTGGAATTACTGATATAAAAATTACAAAAAAAGGTTGTTCTAATCTGGAAAATGCTTACCCAGAAAGAGATATAAAATGATTGTGAATATTGTCATCTTTTTCTAACGCCAGCATTTAATAGGCGACATGACGTTGGCAATTAAGAAAACCATGTTGAAAAAAAAAGATGCTTACTCAGAAAGGGACAACTAGCGAAAAGTGATACCATTTTCTTGAAGAAATTTCATGGCACCAGTCCCTCCAGTATTATATATCTCAGTGGTTCAACTATATGCAGCAGTGTTGTCAGATCTGTAGCCATTTCCTTCCTTCTAACTAAATTATTGTTAGATGTTATTTTAACCTATTCAAAAACTTTAGGCTCAAAGCGGTTTGACAAAATAAGAAACATATGGTCGCAGCATAACTTAATGCTTGCGTCTTGGATGAAAATTTGATTTGCGACTTAAATTTCAAGTGTATATATTTTTACTTTGTAGGAAAGATAATTTAGTCTGCTGTAAGCATATATAATTCGTAGAGAAATGTATATTAGTCTGCTCTAAGTAAATCTAAGTCTTATTTTTGCATAAAACTAGTAGTTTTGGCGGTAGAGCAAGTTTAAGTAAAAATCATTCCCTTGCTACCATAAGAAGGAATGTAAATTAATTGTTCAGTAGGACAATAACAGATAAAAGTCCAGTTCATGGCTTACGGTGGTTTTGTCACGACTCAATACTTTACTAGGTAGTAGTTGAATTGTGCAGTTATGCACGCCTGCGTTTATGAACAGATCCTTCATCATCTCTATTAAATTTGTATCGACTTCCACTTTTTAGAATCCCAGGCTCGAAAGGTGGCTGTTTTCTGCTGACAGCTTACTGTAAAAGGTTATTTGATGGTAACAAAGAGGTTCTAAGTACAATGCGTATTTTCTTCGCAGAATTTCGTAACGCGTTGACCGATTTCGATCATTCTTTTTTTGTTGGGTAGAGCTCCTCGGTCGGCACCATGTCATAAACTCTTTTGGTTAGGTGGGGTTGGGAGGTAAGGGTTGAACCTAATTTTATAACGCGTGACCGATTTGGATGGTTCTTTTTCTGTTGTTTAGAGTATACTAATATGAGTACAAATTTGAACCTAGTTTGGTTCCAATTTGGGGAGAGGGGGATATAACTTCGTAACGCGATTTGGATGATTCAGTTTTTGTTGGACAGGGTATGTTCCCAGATTACTATATCAATAATTTGTTTAGTTGGACGGATGTGGGTGTGGGGATGGATGGTTGAACCTAACTTTGCTTTTTTTTCGTATGGAGTATGATCCCCAATTTCTCATAATTTAACTTAGGACGAGTGTGATGAAAGGGGAGGGGAAAGGGCAGCCTAATTTTACAACGCGTGGACCGCTTTAAATGATTTCTTTTGTTTTTTTTTTATACGATGGGGCCAAATCCTAGGGGACTACCCTTTGATGCGTTAGCATGGTTTTGGCCGGAAGGGAATTAGGGTAAGGGAAGTGAGGAAGCTTTGAGTCTTGTTTTTGCATTGCTGCGTGCTAGACAACAGCCCAGAGACGGAATGGATTATTTTAATTTCCTAATAAAAGCTCACGGGGTCATCTGGTCTCGAACCCGGCACCCATGGCATATTGGTCTTGCCGCTCAACGTATTGATCCAACGCCGTCTCCGTCTCGAATCTTGTTATGTATATAGTTTGTTCTCCCATCAATACCACGATAAAACTTAATGAGGTGGGTTGGCCTGGGATTAAAGGAAAAACTCAACTCATTAACACGTAGATCGATTTCGATGATTCTGTTTTTGTTGTATAGGGTTCGATCCCCCATTGCTTATATGAAGAAAAAATTTGACGTAGGGTATGGCATCTGCCACAAGTGATAAAATTGTTTCAGCCCCCTAAACTTAAGGATGTGGTACAAACTGCCTCAAAGGCAGCCCCTCCCCAAAATCCGGCCACCACGTGCCCAAGTCTCAGTGCGACCAAGAAGACTGGACCAGTTACAAAACCAGTTTCAAAAGGACCAGTGAATGTTAATGTAGGGGTAGTAGCAGGAACGCCCAACAGGTCCAATCTAAAGCGGCTATGAATTGTGTGGAAATTACGCACCAATTAGTAGCCGCTTTGACGTGGATCCTGCTTTGGTGGAGGTTCCGAGGGAGAAGTTGCGCTCGCTCCTCGATAGACTGCACTAGAAGAAGAGTGAGGACAGGATCCCCACCATTTTTAAGCGTTAGTTTGGAGATCCAGCCAGGATCCTGCTCTAACTGAAGCTGCTTATTGCAGCGGCCAAAAAGAAGACCAATTATAATGTGGTGTCGAGGTCTTTAATAAACTTTTGGGAATCCTTGAGGGTCTCCAAGTGGACAGAACTCTTCATCAGAAGAATCGTACAGTCGTTGTCTGCTTATAGTGGGCTTGAGTGCACCCTCTCGTCTAGAACAAAATTCCACGTCTAGAACAAAATTCCACGTCTACAAGAGAATTCCAACTTACACAAAGGTTACATAGCTTTTTCCAGAGAACTCCTAATGATACAATAAAGAACTAATCCGCTACCGGCTTTAAATTCCTGTTATATGCTCGATCGTCCAAGCATAAATTATGCCCGCTAGCGATGGAGAAAAGGGTGGGTTTGAGTTTAAAACATCCGTGGGCGCCACGTGGTGTTTTCACCGAGTCCACGAACTCGAGCAAGTCAACTTTACAATGGAGATAAAGTAAACAACAAATTAAAATCACTTAAATTTAATTCAATAAATCCAAAATCCACTTCCTCAAATTTCATCAAATAAACCAAAAATCCAATACTTTAAATTTAATTAAGTAAATCCAAAGTCCACTCAAATTTACGTCACTTAACTTAATAAATGTCAAAAAAAACTTCACTCCTAAAATCAATCCCTTCAGTTTATAATAATATAGATATATATAATTTTTATATAATATAGATATATATAAAAAAAATAAAAAAATTGCCAAAACTTATCTTTTCTCTCCCGATTGATTGCTGAAATATCTGTTGCGCTCGGATTCCTCCCTGCACTTCCTTTTGCCAAATTCTTCCTCAGCGGTTTCCTTTTTCCTTTATTCTTGCTCCAGATTTTAACTTTCACCAGACTGATTTTCAAGAAGAATAAAATCGACTTTCACTTTTCACAATTCCTAATCCAGATTTTAACTTTCACCAGACTAATTTTTCAAAAACTCCATAACTCAATAAACTTTCTAATTCCAACACAAGACTGATTTGCTTCACATACCAAGACGTTGTTTTTATTGACTTTTGACCCCTATTTCCAGTTTTCCAGCGAGGACATGTAAAATCTTCCAATTTTATGGATATTGGTGAAATGTTTTGAAATTAAAATTCAGCTTTTTTGTTTTAAAATATTCTTTTGACTTCGGGCTTCCTTTTCTCGTACTCGGAAAAATCCTCCTTGACCGGGAAGTGCCAATTTTTTCAAGAAAACTCCGATCTTGACAGGCGAGTTCACGTGCTCCTTTTGGGCCTTAAATTTCGCGACAACGTATACCTTGGGTTGCAAGTAGTCGAGTTTTCCGCGTTTCATATTTCGGGAGTATGAAGAACAGTTTTTATTTTGGATGTGTTTGGTGCTAACCTCCAAAGTGTTGTTTAGTGACTCCAGTGGACTTTGTGTGCCTTCCAGGATGCAGTGCCGATAGAAATCTGAATTGTTGTTACTTTACTAAAAGATAAGTCTTGCTAATTCTTGTGCTTTAGTATTACAGATATTTGGTTTCTTGTGTGCTTCCCTATTCAGCTAACAGCATTTTCGTACGCAGGTAACTATTCATCATTTCACATATTTTATCAATTAAATGAATTTTAAACTAATTATTTAGTTGATTGTAAACTTGGCTAGGCTCAATTAAATTCGGTAATTTAATCTGAATCTAACTCTAAAACCTTTCATTAAACCTATTGAACTTAATTTTACTGTAGCTTGTTACATAAATCGATTCTATTTATTTAAACGTAAATATTATATTGTTTTAGAATGTCTACCTAATTTTAAATAAATTTTGAAATGATTTTAAATGTTGACATATTTAATTCATTTTTGTTTTATATCAAACTATTCTAACATAAACCTATACATCCTAAATATAAAATAGTTTAGATTTCTAAGAAAATTGATACTTGAAATATTATCATCTTAAGTCTACAGGAAAAATCTATAATTTAATCTATTCTAATTCCAGGTAAATGTCGTCCACAGCAAAATCCTTCGATCGATAATAACAGGTATGTAAACTCAAATTTAATTTAATTTCGGCCAGACTTTTCGTGACTAATACATATTCTAATTCTTCCAGGTCGATTCCAAGATTTGTACTCGAGAAATAATAGAGTGTGTAGAGTCCAGTCTTTTTTATATTGTTAAGTTTTATGTCGGAAGTAATTTTAAGTAATCCGTCGGCGATGCATCGTAGCAAAGAGTGTTATACGGTAAGTGTTATTGCCTTATCCTTTCTTATTATACTTCTGGTACTAATGCAGATGGCTTACAGGCTTTGGACCACCCGCGGCTTCCAGTTTTACGGAATCTGAGCTGTGCTCCGGCTCCTCCCGATTTTGGTCATGGCAATTCATCTGTAATGAAGAAATCTACACAGCATCAACAGAATCTTCGATAGGGACGACACTAACAGGTAAGTAAAGGAGTATGTATATATCTTTCCTTTCGGAAACTAATCGCCTTTTATTGCAGGTTGCCGTATCCAATAAATTTCAATCATAACATTCCCTCCCTTTCCTCCGAGAGATTTCCGCGAAATCTAACATTAAACCAGAAAACGTGCGGCCTATATGGCCAAATAACTGAAAATTTAACAAAAAAAAATCTATCTTTTAATATGCATAAATGAACTACTAATTATCTACTAATTGGGGATGATATATTTTTAAGTCCTTTGCATGCCAGACACCAACGCTTTTACCAGAACTATCATGTAACTCATAAGTCCACGGTGAGACAACTTTTGCCACTTTAAAAGGACCAATAAATTTCGGAGCTAACTTGGCGTTGAAATATTTAGAGGCATCAGACAACACATAATTCCTACGTAAAACATTATCGTTGGCTAGAAACTTTTGATCCCTTCGTCGGAGGTTATAAGAATTCTTTGCCCATTTCGCTGCCTTCAATAACCGGTTTCTTATATCCTTTCTAACCTGTTCTAATGCTTCGCCTCTTTTTTCAGCCTGAAATTCCTGCTCATCTCTGTCATCGTTATGGTCATCACCATGCGTTTTCATCTCTCTTCCAAAGTTAACGAAGTATCGAGTAAATTTTAAGACTTCATGGGCTGAAGTCCTAATGGCACAGGCTATCTTAGACAAGTACTTATCCCACACTCTGTGATTTTCTGCAACATAGGCTCTGAGCATAGTTTTTATGACTTGGTTTGTCCGCTCGGCCGGATTTGCCTGTGGGTGGTAAGACGCCGTAAAATTAATTTTGACCCCATATTCTCCACACACTTTCTTAAATTCGTTGCCTTTGAATTGTGCCCCATTATCGCAAATTACGGTTTTCGGAACTCCGAAGAGCAAAAACATATATTCTTCTAGCAGCTGACAGATTGAATTGGAGCTAGCAGAACGCAGGGGAAAAAGCATTGGGAATTTGCTAAAAGAATCAACTATTGTCAAAATATACTTGAATCCGCGAGTGGAACGAGGAAGGGGCCCAATCAAATCTAAACTAATGCACTCCCACGGTTTATTTGATAT
Organism: Leptarthrus brevirostris; assembly: GCA_964036015.1. Classification (NCBI taxonomy): domain Eukaryota; kingdom Metazoa; phylum Arthropoda; class Insecta; order Diptera; family Asilidae; genus Leptarthrus; species Leptarthrus brevirostris. The sequence continues at coordinate 76,921,042 of OZ038375.1, forward strand.
CGTTCTTGAAGCCATTAGCCCTGCTGGTTTCTTCAATTCCGGTTTTATAGTTTGCCAGATTGAGCATCGTTTAACGTCAGAAGTTACATCGCTTTTCATTTTAGGCCAATAAAACCGTTGCTTCAACCTACCATAAGTCTTCTGAACCCCACAGTGTCCTGAAGTCGGCAGATCATGTGCCTTATAAATCACATCCTTCCTTTGAGTTTTCGGGACGACCTGTTTCCAATTGTCCTCACCGGAGCCCAGGTCTGGATATTCATTGCGGCAATGTTTCCACAAAACGTTATTCTCGAACTTCCAATCTGGATATTGAGCGGGATTTTTGTTAATTTTCTTGATCAGTTTCGCGACCCATCTATCTTCCTTTCCTTCGTTGTGTTGAAGACAGTCGACGATTGGTACTGAACGGGAAAGCCAATCTGGTAGTAAATGCTCTTTACCCTTCCTGTGAATTATATCAAAACTATATTGTTGCAGCCGCATAGCCCATCTAGCGAGTCTTCCTGTGGGATCCTTGAGGTTATGCAGCCATACCAGTGAAGCATGATCTGTTACCACAGTAAAGTGACTGCCTTCTACGTAGGGCCGTAGCTTCTCAATTGACCATAATACTGCCAGGCACTCTCGCTCTGTCGTTGAATAGTTTCTCTCATTTTTATTTAAGGAACGGCTCAAATATGCAATAACTTTCTCTTCTCCAGAAATATGTTGAGTAAGTACTGCGCCCAATCCATATCCAGAGGCATCGGTGTGTATAATAAAAGGATGATTGAATTCAGGGCAAGCGAGTATTGGCGCACTTATCAAGCTATTTTTAACTAAGCGGAAGGCTTGCTCGCATTCCTGCGACCAGATGAATTTATTCTTTTTCTTTAACAAGGATGTAATTGGAGCAATTATAGTTGAGAAGTTCGGGACAAATCTCCGGTACCAAGCTACCATACCCACAAATCGGCGTACCTCTGATACGTTCTTAGGATCCTGTATCTCCAGGATACACTTGACTTTATCCGGATCTACCTGCAAACCTTGCTCACCGACCACATATCCCAAATAACGGAGTTGAGCACGACAAAATTCGCACTTGTCATAATTAATTACGAGGCCCGCATCACATAACCGATTGAGGACGGCCTCTAATATCCTCTTGTGTTCTTGGAAAGTCTGAGTCACGATTATAACGTCGTCTAGATATACGAAAACGCTACTCTGTAGGTCCCCTGACAGTACCGTATCTATTAATCTTTGCCATGTTGCTGGGGAATTACTAAATCCAAACGGCATGCGGCGAAATTGAAAGAGTCCTCTTCCTGGCACTGGGAACGCGGTGTACTGTTTTGATTTTTCCTCGAGGGGTACCTGCCAGAATGCAGACTTGATGTCTAAGGAAGACATAAATTTCGCATCGCGGAGCTTATCGAGAGTTGCCGATACATATGGTAAAGAGTAGGCGTCCTTTTTCGTGACCTTATTCAGCTTCCTGTAGTCTACACAGAATCTGTACTTTCCGTCCTTCTTTTTGACCATCACGGCAGGTGACGCCCACGCACTACTACTGGGTTCTACTACCCCCATTTCCAACATCTGATTCAATTCGTCGTTGATTATTTTTTGTATAACCGGTGAAACCGGGTAGTACCTTTGTTTTAACGGCGGGGAGTCTGTTTGGATTCTATGTTGTACCTTGTTTGTGCAGCCCAGACCTGTACCCATCTTTGCTTTTGCCGTTTCAATTATTACATCAAGCTCAGCCTTTTCATGTGGTGTTAACGTTGACTGACATTGAAGTGCGTTAACCTGATATTGTCCGAAGTTATCCGGGAATTTCCACGAATTTTCTTGAAAATCCGCTTGAATGGCCATCTCACGCCAGAAATCTTTACCGAGAATGATGCTGTGTGGTAGTTCCGGTATCACGAGTACTTCGAAAATCTTCACACGTTGCTCTAACCCAATTGGGATACTTACTTCCCCAAGGACACTCACCGTACCGCCATTGGCTAAACTTACTCTTCTTGCTCCGTCCGCTCTAAGTGTCAGCTTCAACCCTCTCAGAAATTCCCATCCTTTTCCACCAATTACCGTACGAGATGCGCCTGAATCGAGCAGGCCATAGAATCTCACACCAAAAATACTAACTGCTAAGTGAGGGCGCATATCGTTCCCCATTTTGGCGAACACCATATCCACTAGTGTGCTATATGCGTTCTCTACCTCACTTTGTACCTGTTTCTCTGTCACTTCCGGTGGCGGCCCTTTCTGGAAAACTCGGTTCGCCGCTTAAACTCGAGCTCCACTTCCGTTTCCCGAATCTCGTGAGTTCTGGCTGGTACTATTAGCAGGTTGGTCCGAATTGTGTGTTCTCCTGCAATTATTACAATTTGGCATAATAACGCCTAAGGCTCCACAACCATAGCATTTAAGTTCCGATCGGCAAAATCTGGCTATATGTCCTGACTTCCCACATTTGAAACATTTGGTAACTCTTGGGTTGCCAGGACGAGGATTAAAATTATTGTGCCCTGCAGCTATAGATGACGTCTCCACGGACACGTACGCTAAATCCGGCTCTAAAAATTGATGATTTCTCCTCGTAGGGGGAGGGACAAAAGCCTCAACCGAAGTTCGTACGGATTCGATCTTTCTACCGAAGTCAACGAGATCTTGCATAGTCTCAATTTCCGTCAATCGTAATTGCGTCTGGTAAAACAGGCTTATGTTTCTTTTTAAAATACGCAACTTTTGATCTTCGGTTAATGGATCCGTCAGCCGTGAGAACATGTTCGTCATGACAGCTACATACATGCCCATCGTTTCGTCCTTTCCTTGGGTTGTCCTTTTCATCTCTTCAAGTAACCGGTCGTCGTAGTCCGCAGGAAAAAACTCCTTCTTCATTTCCTTCACTAAATCTTGCCATGAATAGAATTTTGCTTTATTCGCTCGGTACCAAATTAAGGCTCTTCCGGTGAATAGGTCAAGTGCTGACCGGAATAGCTGACCTCTGACTTTAAGCTCATAACTAAGCTCTTCCTGGTTAAGTCTGTTGACCTCCATTTCGCGTTTGTTCCAGAAAACTGTTTAAAATGTCGTGTATAACCCAATGAACCCAAAAAGTAATAACTAGCCCAGAACAACTCCGAATTAAGTCGAAATCCGGTAATGAAGCACGATGGCAGATATAGAGCGAAAACGAACAATCTTATGAAATCCGTGAGTTTATGTTTTACTATTAAAATATATCTTCCGAATTATTCGAAAGGATCTACTACAAGGAAAATGAAAGGCCGAAGTAACGAAGACAATAAATATGACCGCTTTATTTTCCCCTTTACGTGTATGTCCGCCAGTTACCAAATTAAAACTTAAATCAAACTAAATATTACTAAAACTTTATCTACTGGAACTGAATTCTGCAACGCTATTGAATTATGATGCAGATACTAAATTCGATTCCCAAAAGATATTAAGACAAGTTTGTTAACAATGATTAATTATATTCAATGAAACAACAGATTAGGTTCACGTTGAAATCTAAATACTTATTTTCCGTCTCCAAGGACTATTAATTCAATATGTAAATGTAATCGCGTATGGTTCAACATCTATAAATTAATCAATTATCAATATATGCTCAATAATTCTCATACTCTAAACCGACAACGAATATTTATTCAAGCAGAACAAAAAACGGAATTGTTTACTCCGTACTGCACGTTGACAATTCTTAAAATGATGAACCGCAACTTTTCAAGTAGCATGTGCTAGTTTCCCTACAAAAAATATTGACAACAAATAATCCCAGCTGATAACTAAATTTTTGCAGCTATAAGAGAATTCTCTAAAAGAACTGGGTCAAATTGTCCAAGGTCGGGAGTTGCCTGCAATTATTCTGAATAAACTAAAAATCACGCTCGCAACAATATAACTGAGTTAGTATTCCCAAACTCTGTGCGTGATTTCTCTTTGAATCTGTATATATCATCAATGAAGTTTGGCTGTTAATGAAATTTCCCATGCCAACTAGTTTTGTTCACGCGGTAGTAGTCGTAGTTGCTACAGCGGTAGTTAGCTAATCGGGCATTTCGGTATTTAGGCAAAATTGATCAAGATAGTGCATTTAGTGTTTGAACATATGATTAAATCATTTAATTAAAGTGGCAAAAGTTGAAAAGTGACAAGTTAAAAAAAAATCAACCCAAAAAAAACGTGTGTACCTGTGAAAGTGCCTGTAAAAATAAAAAAATTCAATCGAAAAATTTTTTTTTTTTTTTTATTAAATCTGTGCTTAACCAGTGAATAAAAGAAATTCATATATGTTCAAACGTGGATTATTACATTATACGCATGGATACAGCAACGAAATGACGCATGGATACAGCAAGGAAATGACGACGCTTAGGAAATTTAAAAAAATTCCTTTATAGTAAGTAACAAAGTATTCTCTTAATATTTCGTTTTAGTGACAATTGTTCTCTTCTTATTTCGTACCACTACTTTTGCAAAAATGTTGTTTCAATATCTCTCAACAAATGCTTCTCTCCACTTCTCTGTAGCAACAAATCTTGCGAAACATTTTAAAAATTTGACAGTTGACTTGTATATTTCATGATTTGATTTCTTCGGATTAAAAAGTTATTAAATTAATCGGATGTTTTACCCCTTTAGGCCCCACGTTGGGCGCCAAAATGTTATATGCTCGATCGTCCAAGCATAAATTATGCCCGCTAGCGATGAAGAAAAGGGTGGGTTTGAGTTTAAAACATCCGTGGGCGCCACGTGGTGTTTTCACCGAGTCCACGAACTCGAGCAAGTCAACTTTACAATGGAGATACAGTAAACAACAAATTAAAATCACTTAAATTTAATTCCAAAAATCCGAAATGCACTTCCTCAAATTTCATCAAATAAACCAAAAATCCAATACTTTAAATTAAATTAAGTAAATCCAAAGTCCACTCAAATTTACGTCACTTAACTTAATAAATGTCAAAAAAAAACTTCACTCCTAAAATCAATCCCTTCAGTTTATAAAATTTGAAAAAAAAAAATAACCTAAAATTTTATAGCATAACTAAAAAAGGAAAGAAAGAAAGATAATCTCCGAAAGGAAAGCACACAAAACAGACAAAAATATTTTAAGAGAATAAAACAAAATATCGATATATATAAAAAAATAAAAAATTGCCAAAACTTATCTTTTCTCTCCCGATTGATTGCTGAAATATCTGTTGCGCTCGGATTCCTCCCTGCACTTCCTTTTGCCAATCTATTCTAATTCCAGGTAAATGTCGTCCACAGCAAAATCCTTCGATCGATAATAACAGGTATGTAAACTCAAATTTAATTTAATTTCAGCCAGACTTTTCCTGACTAATACATATTCTAATTCTTCCAGGTCGATTGCAATATTTGTACTCGAGAAATAATAGAGTGTGTAGAGTCCAGTCTTTTTTATCTTGGTAAGTTTTATGTCGGAAGTAATTTTAAGTAATACGTCGGCGATGCATCGTAGCAAAGAGTGTTATACGGTAAGTGTTATTGCCTTATCCTTTCTTATTATACTTCTGGTACTAATGCAGATGGCTTACAGGCTTTGGACCACCCGCGGCTTCCAGTTTTACGGAATCTGAGCTGTGCTCCGGCTCCTCCCGATTTTGGTCATGGCAATTCATCTGTAATGAAGAAATCTACACAGCATCAACAGAATCTTCGATAGGGACGACACTAACAGGTAAGTAAAGGAGTATGTATATATCTTTCCTTTCGGAAACTAATCGCCTTTTATTGCAGGTTGCCGTATCCAATAAATTTCAATCATAACATTCCGTCACCCATCCCGAAAATTTTCTTGGTTTCAAATTTTCTTTCGAAATGAAATTTTCTTTCTTCATATTTGTCGCACGATAAATTGAAACTATTCCAGACGCACCTTGTTCAGACCTTGTTCTCACCTTATTCCGGCCAATTCCACACCTTCCTCACTTTTCCTTTTACCCCCATACCGAATAGCGTGCTAAACCTAGTCGAGTGAAGCTAGGTTATATACACCGGCCACGTGACGAATTCCTATCCAGCCCCGCAGCTAGACCAAAAGGTTAAGGGCAGTACGGTGTTCGATCCAAGTACGGGTATATACTGAGGAACTTCTCAGGGAATATAAGAGGCCGTAGTTAGTGGTAAATTAAGAGTCTTAACATTAGTGTTAAGCAGGTTAAGGGCAGTCCGCTGCTCAGGCCTAGTACCTGTTTTAAGCGGAAAGGTCAAAGGGGCGTTACTACCTAGTATCAAGCAGATTAAGAGCCGTCTGATGCTCGGGGGACCGGTACTAGTACTAATCAGTTTAGATTTAGTCCTCTGCTCGGGCCCAGTACGCGTGTTGAGTGGAACGGTCAAATGTACGGAGCTACCTAGTGTCAAGCGGGTTAAGGGCAGTCCGCTGATCGGGCCCAGTGTGCGTGTTGAGCGAAATGGTCAAAGGGACGTAACTACCTAGTATTAAGCAGGTTAAGCACAGTTCGCTGCTCGGGCGCACAACGCGTGTTGAGCGGACCAGTCACAGGGACACAGACACCTAGAGGTAAGACGTTAGAAGTAAGAACGTAGAAGTAAGACCTGCCTAGTACTGTTAAAGATAAGTAGTAAGTGAGAATCTGAATTGTTAGAGAGTAAGGACAATAAACTAAATATTATAGGGACCCAGGCTTTCTTTAGTACCCCTCTTAATTCCCAAGCCACTGCGTTGAAAGACCTTGATCTTTCTTCACGACGACTACCCACGCAATTGATTTTGTGACTTTACCAATACCGACAGAAAAATCGGACTGCGTTGGCGGCCCAGAAACCGCACCGGGGAAGTATGTCACACTCTCCGTATGGGACCTGGCCCGTTGCGGCAAGAATCGAGTCTATTTCAGTAGTTTCACATGTACTTATTTTATTCAATTGCATTGTTGGAACCCGCCGAGGTCGCGCCCGATGGACACTGGTTAAAACAAAACCACAACGCCTAGATTGTAAACCCATAAAATGATCGTATTTAAATTAGTCGTGTATTCAAGCCCAGCTAACTTAGTCGTAAAGCCTAAGACAATTTATTTTAGGGCATGGGTCGAGCCACACGTTAGGCCTCGTATCTATAGAGCGCTAAGTTTTTGAAGTTTTTTTTTCTATTTTTCTTTTCCTCCACACTAAATTCCTAGTTTCTTTCCTTAACCCGCTCACTTTCCCAGCTTTCCTTCCCAGTCATCACTCTAGAAGAGAACCTGCTCTGCTATGTTAGCCAAAAAGTAGGTCGTTGGGCAAAGAAAGGTGTAATTATAGCCATAGCTACCACTAAAATACGCCAAGGGGTGCATTATTTGAGACAAATTCTCATTCATGCACAGAACCCTTGGGTAACTTTACTGTCTAAACCATTTATAAAATCTACCTTAGACTCAAACCAGAATAATAATAATTCTTTCATTAAATTAATTTGATTCATTTGCTAATGCTACTAAAATTTTTCGTTCTTTTCTCATAGATATTTTCTGTTAATCAAAATACGGTAAGTCTTGGTCTTATTCCTCTCTGCACACACTCTCTCTCTCTCTCCATTACTGATACCAAGCAACTGTCCGAGATTATAAGGACTGTGCCAAAATTGCAGGGCTAGGCACAGTCAAAGGTTCGAGTGGGATATGTCCCAAATAAGCCCAATAACATCATTGGGCTAAGGCTGCTTTACCGTCAGGACATTATTGTAGTTTGCTTTTCTTTCCGTTTTTTTATTCCTTGTTTGTGCAACCCTTTTTTCGTTTTTTCTTCGGTCCGTAGGAAACATCAACTTGCACGTTGAAATATAACTCTCGCCCTGGTATTTCCCTGTCCTTCCCAATTTCTTTGTTTAGGAGTCACGACTAAGTTGTGTCCAACACCTTAGTTGTGCCCACAACCCTTCGTCCAATGCATGCTCTCATGCTACCAATTGATGGCAATATATCCGCATAGATTTCTCCTCAATTTTACCATAACAAAATGTTATTTAATCAATGTAAACATACTTCGACTAAATAAAGTAACAAATATTTACTTTAAGTTACTTTTTTTAAAGTGCAATGCGCTATTTTTATATCATACACGAAACAACTGTGCATCGACTGAATGATTGCTTAAAAAGAGCATTTGTGTCATCTTACATTTTGCGTATGGATATTTAATTTCCAAGTAAAGAATATCTCAATCGAATTTAAACTGTTATGTTGGCCCTTTTCTTATTATTTACAAATAGTCGAAAAGAATCTAAAAATAACTAACTATTTCGATTAGAATGTTTCAGAGACGAATGATTCCAAATTAAATTTGGAATTTCAGCTCAAACTGGGCTTTATACATCCCCTGTCATCATCGTGCTGATCATAAAATTGAACCGACTTCACAAAAAGCACTAAAAAGCATAAAATAATTTTTAATTTTATATCTATTACGACATTTTGAAGTCGGTGCAAATTAAAGAAACTAGCCAAACTACAACAAAAGTATTTAATCGTCCTTTTTTATGATCCCTTGAGCTGAAAGGTTTAGGTAAATTTATATAGTATCTTCGATTATGGTTGGGTAGTTGTTTTGTTTCTTTAATTTGCACCGACTTCAAAATGTCGTAATAGATATAAAATTAAAAATTATTTTATGCTTTTTGTGAAGTCAGTTCAATTTTTTTTAAAGACTATTTCATTTTTCACATTTGAGTGTCTTCTACTCTGTACAACAAAAAAAGAACCATCCAAATCGGTCCACTCGTTAAAAAGTTAGGTTCAACCCCCTAGAGAAAAAAAAACAAAGTACCGCAAGATCTAGTGAAGCTTACAGCTGAAAAATAAAATCTGGGATGGTGAAGAAAAGAAGCCATTGTCCAGTATTTTACACAGGAGGTTCAATTAATTTAATTAAAGAACTAGGTATAACGAAACTACGTCAAAACTTGAAATACGTCTAAGTAAAAAATTTAAATTACATAGCATTATTTTAATAAGCTTGACCCTTATAAAGCGTATTTCTATAACAACATTGTATATCATTCAAGAGAATATTTTTATGCAAGAATTATTGGCCAATGTGCCATTTATTTTATTTAAAATAATTGTATGTACATTTTTCTAAAAGGAACAGCTTTTAAAAGCTCTAAGCCTAAGGTATAAAAGTGCACCGAAACAATATAAAGCTAGAACTACTATGAAGCGCGACTAAGCTTTTACGATATCGTTCCATTTTCATTGTGGGAAAAGTGAGCTTTCTGGTCATCATTTAACACTACTATAGTATAGAATAGAGAGTATCGCCGGTTAATGACGCATGAAGACAAGATGACGTCATTGGTTTCTCATCGGGCTTGAAAATGGCATTATTGAAACTTGCCGCGTTGTGACGTATTTATTACTTCAACTGCATACTTTCCCTCAAAAGCTCGGAGCAATACTTCCGAGTAATAACTGTTCGACGGTTAAGCTCTCAACTCTTCTGACTAAATTAGATACCTCTCGTTGTGTTGGTTTCCTTCCTTATGCACTTGCTGTTGAAGCTTTTCTCGAATTCAGCGGTTCAGCACCAGCCATTGAGTTCAACTATATGCAGCAGTGTTGTCAGATCTGTAGCTATTTCCTTCCTTCTAACTAAATTATTGTTAGATGTTATGTTAACATATTCAAAAACTTTAGGCTCAAAGCGGTTTGACAAAATAATAAACATATGGTCGGAGCATAACTTAATGCTTGCGTCTTGAAAATTTAATTTGCGACTAAAATTTCACGTGTAATCAAAGATTTCTGGTTATTTCTGTAATAAAGTGTATATATTTTTACTTTGTAGGAACGATAATTTAGTCTGCTCTAAGTAAATCTTATTCTTCTCTTTGTATAAAACTAATAGTTTTGGCGGTAGAGCAAGTTTAAGTGAAAATCATCCCCTTGCTACCATAAGAAGGAATGTAAATTAATTTTTCAGTAGGACAATAACATATAAAAGTCCAGTTCATGGCTTACGGGGTGTTGGCACGACTCAGTTATTAACTCTTTTTAGTTAAGTTATGCAGTTATGCAGGCCTGCGCTTATGATCAGATCCTTCATCTCTATTAATCCCAGGCTCGAAAGGTGGCTTTTTTCTGCTGACAGCTTACTCGAAAAGGTTATTGATGTTAACAGAGTGTCGTCGAAACGTATAAAGTTTGTGCTGTCGCACAGGAACTAGAGAAAAATGGTTTATAAAATAATTAGGCTATAAATTGGTTGTAGTGTACCGTTAGGCAAGCCGTAATTAAAGAATTTCAACTAATTTTCGAACATCGGTTGCACAGGAAAGCAATGAATACACAGGTCTCCGTATTTAAAGTTAGGTGTATAATATTCTATTTTATTTTAAACTCACGCAAACACTCGTTATTGTTTACTCAAGTAGTTACTTTTAAGGACTAGGATTCCCACAAACCAAAAAACACTTAAACGCTTAAAAACATATTTCGATATACCTCGCCGTCGTTGAGATAAAAGACATTTTTAAGATGTACCTAATCAGTTGCTCGCCAGTGACTTTGAATTAAATTTAAATAAAAAAAGTGGGGCGCCCATATTTATTCAGTGATTTCACTGAACTAACAATTGAGTTAATAAGTTTTTATTAACCCCCAAAAACAAAGAGGTTCTAAGTACAATTCGTACTTTTTTCGTATAATTTCGTAACGCTTTAACCGATTTCGATCATTCTTTTTTGTTGGGTGGAGCTCCTCGATTGGCACCATATCATAAATTCTTTTGGCGGGTTGGGCCACCATGTGACCAAGTCTCACTGCGACCAAGAAGACTGGACCAGTTACAAAATCAGGCAAAAGGACCAGTGAATGTTAATGTAGGGGTAGTAGCAGGAACGCCCAACAGGTCCAATCCAAAGCTGCTGTGAATCGTGTGGAAATTACGTACCGATTAGTAGCCGCCTTGAAGTGGATCCTGCTTTGGTGGAGGTTCCGATGGAGAGGTTACGCTTGCTCCTCGATAGCGTGCACTACAAGAAGAGTGTGGACAGGATCCTGACCAATTTTAAGCGTTCGCTTGGAGATCCAACCAGTATCCTGTTCTAACTGAAGCTGTTTATTGCAGAGGTCAAAAAGAAGGCCAAGTATAATGAGGTGTCGAGGTTTTAGCACCTCTTTAATAAACTCTCGGGAATCCTTGAGGATCTCCAACTGGACAGGACTCTTCATCAGTAGAATCGTACAGTCGGTGCCTGCTTGCATCGGGCTTGCGTGCACACACTAGACTACATAGTATTTTTGAAGACCTAAGACACTGGAATACGGACATTGCACTTATAAAGGAGACAAATTTTACACAAGACATCTAAAACAAAATTCCCCGCCTAGAAGAAAATTCCAACTTACTTAATAAAGAACTATTTCGCTACCGTCTTTCAATTCCGTTCTGAAATGAAGAAAATTCCAACTCACACAAAGGTAACATAGCTTTTCCCGCAGAACGCCTAATGATGCAATAAAGAACTATTTCGCTACCGTCTTTCAATTCCGTCACCCATCCCGAAAATTTTCTTGGTTCAAAATTTTTTTCTGAAATGAAGGGGAGATGTAGAGAAGCTAATTCTCTGCATGAAAACTATAAGGCCTAATTAGTGAACTAAAACCCTCTTTCCATATACACACAAATCATCATACAAGCAGCGAATACAAGCCCACAGGGAAGACATCCCAGCAACAAACAGAACTGGTTCGATAATCAATATCATAAGGCGAGAAGAAGGTCGTTCAAATGGTTAAATCGATTTAGAAAAACTAACTCAGAATTCGCGAGGCAAAAGTATAAGGACGAAAATAAACTTTAGGAAATTGTGCAGGAATAAGAGGAGTGACTATTACAAAGCACTTGGTAGGCGGTTAGCGGAAGTCAATAACAGTAAGGTATGGTGGGCGTTAAGCCGAGAAATCAGAGGAAAGAAATACGTAATTGGCAATTCAGTACCGATCAAGGAGTTATTCAATCATTTCCGCAAACTTTTGTCTCCGGAGATCGAGTGCCAGGTAACATTGTACGCCGAGCCATTAAACGAAGAGCCGATACTGGACGAACCTATAAGTGTAACAGAGGTTAAGGAAATCCTGAAGTTCGCGAAAAATAATAAAGCCCCAGGGGAAGACAGAGTAATTTATGAATTTTTTAAAAATGCTCCACACAGTTTTTTTGAGAAACTAGTCACGTGTTATAACAACATATGCGACGGTGGAATAGTCCTGGGTAGCGATTCTCACACAATTTGGTTGCCTAACCGTTTCAATAAATTAAGCGCATGCCCAAAAAATGTTGTGGCAACAGAAAAATATTTCATAGCAACGAATAAATATGTCAAGTTTGTACGCATGATCTGTAATTCTCCCATGCCGTTCCCCGGAGCTTGCATCTAAATACTCAGTCGCCTGGCTGGGAGCTGGCGTGTGATTTTGACACTTCATAGCGTTTGGACTGCCATGAGTAAAAATTTTGTAAAACGGTTTGCATTTCCTTCAACCGATTGAACACACACTTGTTAAATTCAAGCTCTACACATTTTTACAATTTTGCGTAATTACAAGGCAACGAAACAACAAATTTCGTGAGAATTCCTACCCCGGAGGCCTTCGGGAAGGCAATTATTTTTCCAGTGCACAAAAAAGGAGACCCTAACGAGGCTGCAAACTACAGAGGACAATCATTTGTAAACACCATAGAAAAAATTTTTTTAAGCGTATTAGTAAAGAGACTAGAAAAATGGGAGCGAAAATACAACGTAATCAAGGAATACCAAGCAGGATTTAGGCAAGGATACTCTACAGCTGATAACATCTTTAACATCATAAATGCGATTAGTTTGTCCTGGGTAAACGGGACGAAAAGAGTATACTGCTGCTTCGTTGATTTTAAAGCTGCATTTGATACGGTGAATCGAGGTCAGATATATATATTTTATAAGTTGCTAAACATGGGCGTATCGATGAAAGCTGTCAGGATTTTGAAGAACCTGTATCAAAATATAAGAGCGGCAGTTTGGAATGGGGCAAAAGTTACTGAGTATATGAAAACATCAAATGGACTTAGACAAGGGTGCCCGGCAAGTCCAATACTTTTTGCCTTTTATTTAAATGACATTCAGGATGAGATAGGTGGTGGAATAACTGTGGAAGATGTGCACATACGCGTTCTTCTTTACGCGGATGATTTAGTGCTACTTGCAGATAACCAAAAAGACCTACAGGAAATGTTAGACAGGTTAAGTGAGTACTGTAGGCACTGGTCGCTACAAATTAACAGTGACAAAACCAAAATAATGATTTTTCAAAGAGGAGGGAGAAAACCAAGAAATGAAAGCTGGAAACTTGATGCTGAGAATATAGAAGTAGTGGGTTCTTACAAGTACTTGGGTTTTTTGCTGACTCCTGGATTAAGCTTTAAGAAACACCTGGAAGAAAAGCTCCAGTGTTCGAAGAATGCCTTGCACGCCTCATGGAACAGTTTTGTACACAACAAAAGAGTGACACACACTGATAAGATGCGACTATTTAATGCGGTGTTGCGGTCAATCATGTGCTACGGAAGCCAGGTCTGAGGATTTAATTACCACGAAGAAGTAGAGAAGCTACAAAGATTTTATGTCAAAAAAATTTTTGGACTACCGAAAACTACACCTAGTTATGTAATCAGCATTGAATTCAATCTACCTGATCTCTACCTATACAACTTGAAAACACACCTCAACTATATGGAAAAGGTGTTTAACCACATGACAGACGATAGACTACCAAAAATACTCGCCAGAAAGGTAAAAGAGAAGAAGCTGCTATGGGCTGAAAAATGGAATGATTTTGAAATACGATACGACATTAACATGGAGGTAAATCAAATAAAGAATGCAATGGTTCATATATTAGAAAAAGAAGCTGAATTCTTGTGGGGAAGACACATTCAAAACGCACGACAATCCATTAGACATGAGTTTTACGACATACTTAACTACGAGTTAGGGGACAGGACATACATGGTAGACAGAAACAGTGCAGAAAAGATACGTAACATTCTTATGTGCAGGGCGGGGTTAATAAAGCTAAATGCGTCCTGTTTTCAGAAGGAAAGAAGTCCAATATGTTCACTATGCAACAGAGAAGAAGAAGAGAACCTGAAGCATTTTCTTGCAATATGCCCAGTTTTGGCGGAGATAAGACCCGTATTTAAAAAAGGGAGTGCTTAGCGACAACGAGATGATGGAGATTTTAGACGGTAAAGATTGGGAAGGCTTACATCGGTACCTAAAATTGGCCCTAAGTTACAGAAAAACGTTAATAAGAGAGTACAACACATGAAATATCACAGATTAAGCTACAGTAAATAAATATAATTTGCCAGCTCCAGACAGACGACCAACTGCAGTCAATGTCTTAGTTTATTAGAAATAATATATTGTATTTGTTTATAAACAATAGATTTAGGGAAGCTGTAAGACGCTACGAATTGAAACAATAAACATTATTATTATTATTATACACACAAATCAGGTGATTATAAGCGCATATGAGTGAAAATATTATTTTTCTTCAATTAATTCGCACAATAAATAGAAGCCATGCAAGACGCACCTTGTTCCTTCCTTGTTCTCACCTTAGGCTAGGTTAGGTTCGTGTGGCCGCCTTTAAAGGCACACTCAGACTTCAGTGGGCCCATTGTGATGCCACGGGAATACAAGAATTCCCTCCTAGTCCTCATTGGATCTGCAACGTCAATCACCGCCAGATCGCAGAGACTATCAAAGAAATAGTAACCCAAGAAGGACTTCCGCCTGCGTACCAGTGCAGCTCACCGGCAGAGATAGTGGAAAATAGTTTCCTCCTTCTGTTCGTCCAAGCAGCTTCTGCAGAAGCTGTTTGAGAAGATAACCAGTCTATTCGCTTGTAAGCCAATAGGGCAATGGCCTGAGATTACCCCAATAGCTATACCACGGCCAGATCTGCCGCTCAAAAGTAGACACTTGAAGCGCCTTAGATCCAGCTTAGGCCAGATCTGTCTAGACGTATGGCATGTAGTGCCCTTTACCCATCTGTGGTTCGCTAAGTTGATTGCCCTCGTGCTAAGCAACATCTTACAGGCAGCCAGAGGCCTACCAATAGTAGTCTTATCCGGCTGGATCTCCAGGGTGGTACCACGTCTTGCAAGCTCGCCTGCCACGCAGTTTCCTGGAATATCCCTTGCCCCGGGACCCAGCACAGGTAAATTTGATATCGCTCAGCCAACTCATCTAAGTGTGAGCTATTAACAGCCCTGGATGTTGATAGGACAGAATCAAGGAATAGCAAAGCAGCCTGGCTATTTGTAAGGATACAGATGTTCTTTATAAGATCTTCGTTCCCCTTCAACCAATTCAAAGCTTTCTGAATAGCCATGACTTCCGCCTGAAAGACACTGTAGTAGTGTCGAAGTCGGAAGGACAAGCCAATGTTTAGTGCCTCTGAGAAAACCCCACCCTACCTTGTAGTTTAGAACCATCCGTATAAATTTGAGTGGACTCCCCACAGGGAAAGATGTCCCCATCCCAGTCAAGCCTGGTTGGAATGGTCGATCTGAACCTCTTGACAAAGGAGTAGCTAGGAGTGGTATAGTCAAGATGCGAAAAGGAGTCCAGAATTGTAGAGTGCCTAACTGTAGTATTGGACCACTAAAATGCGGCTGTAAGTCGAACGGCAGCATTAGCAGCCATCTATTTACCCGTCAGATCTAATGGAAGATAATTAAGAAGTATCTCCAGAGCATCAGTAGGAGTGGTCCGGTGATACAGACGCAGGCCGACCTCTGCACCTTTCTCAAAAAGTTGAGGTAAGTGGCCTTGTCCAGTGATGGCCACCAGATAACCACAGCATACAACAGGATTGGCCTAATGAGTGCAACATAGAGCCAGTGAGTTAATTTGGGCTGAAACCCCCATTTCCCATGGATGGCTCTCTTGCAGGAGTATAGAGCTACAGTTGCTTTCTTGACCATCTCATGAATATTAGGCTTCCAGCTGAGCTTCCTATCCAGGATGATACCCAGATATTTAGCTTCCTCGTTAAAAGCCAGGCGGGTGCCATTCAGATACAGAGTGTCAACAAGAGAAATTTTATATTTCCTAATAAATATGACCAACTTGGTCTTGTTAGGATTAACGCAAAGCCCACACTCCACCGCCTAATTGGTAAGCTTGGTGAGGGCATTCTGCATAAGATCCCTTAAAACAAGCAGGAATTTGCCCGAGATAGCTATAGCGATGTCGTCCACATAAGCAAACACCCCACAGCCCTCCCCTTCCAGGATTAGAAGCAGTTTATTCACCACAAGATTCCAAAGAAGAGGAGACAGGACCCCACCTTGCGGTGTGCCCGTACTCATAGTCCTCGTAGCATGAGCCTCTCCCAGCCTTGAGCTGATAGTCCTGCCATGAAGCATCTGACCGATCAGTGACATAAGATTGGCATTCACACCCAGAGAGGCGAGTGCATCCATGGAGTTGGATCAATGCGTTGAGCGGAAAGACCAACATGCCATGGGTCCCGGGTTCGAGACCAGATGATCGTGAGCTTTTATTAAGAAATAAAAAATAATCCACTCCGTCTCTGGGCTGTTGTCTAGCTCGCAGCAATGCAAACAAGACTCAAGTTTCCTCACTTCCCTTTCCCTTCCGGCCAAAACCATTCTAACGCATCAAAGGGTTGTCCCCTAGGATTTGGCCACATCGTATAAAAAAAAAAAAGTCCTTCGGAGTGGCATGCGAGCTTTTGCTCGCCTTGGGAGTAAGCACCACCTTGACTCGTTTTCACAGTGCCGGGATGTAGGTCAAGGCAACGCATCCCTTATACAATGCCATCAGCCAATTCAGTATACGATCGGAGCTGCGTTAGAGCTCAGCAGGAACAATACCATCAGGACCCGGAGACTTGAATGGCATGAAACTGTCTATATTCCACCGGAGTTTGGACTCCGTAATCACATCCGCCAGCTCGAGAGAAAGAGGAAAGTTACATAGGGGGCATCTCAACCCCCCGGAGCTTCCTGGAAAATGACTTTTAAAGAGAATCTCTGATGAGGTCCAAGTACCATCCGCCTTAAGCAGATAGCTAGGAATACTTGGATTGGTAGCTAGAATTTTCCTCAGTCTGGAGGCTTCAGAGGTTTCTGATATTTGGTCACAGTAGATTCTCCACGATTTCCTCTGAGCCTTCCTGAGTTCCTTTTTATAGACTTTCAGTCTGTCCTTATAGCAGTCCCACGAGAGCGTATCCCTATTAGCTTCGCCAAGTTAAAGGTCCTTCTGCACTCCTTCCTAAGAGACCCTAGGTGTGCATTCTACCACGGAGCTTTCTGTTTGCCCTAGGGTCTCCTAAGGGGACAGGATTGAGCCATCGCTCCATTTAGTCCTCCAACGACCCACGGCTCTTGGACTAATAATAATATCTTGTTCGTCCTTCGTCAGACGGAGAAGAAGGGCAGCAAATGCTGCATTGGAGTGGTGGAGATTAATCTGCAGCAGCCGCATCAGAAGCGCGGTCACTCCTAACCTCCACCCCTTTGTTGTTTAGCTCCTCTGGTTCAGAAGCTAGTAGATTTTCTTCATCCAGAGAGGCCCTTAGCAGCCTGCACGAAAGCTCTGTCTCAGGCATGACGTCCCTCTCTAAAGCTGGCGCAGGCAGAGTCGGGAGGGATCTCCTCAGTTACCACCCTTGTCAAAGCAGTGATGGTATCAGAGTTTTCCCTTTTGGCTTCCTCCTCGTCCTTCTTGTACACCTTAAGGGTGACGGAGGAAAAGTCATAGTTCACTTCCCCATTTGCCTTGGCCAAAGGTTCCAGTGACTCCTTATTGATCACAAGGATCACTGATCTCGAGTTCCCTTTAGGTTCCACCAGCTTGCCAATCTTCCAGTTGGAGGTTGGAAGCTCAGGGTTGCTACACCTGATGATGTCTGGAATAGTGGCAGGATCGGTTCCAGTCCTCCCTATTCTGGATATCGTCAGTTTATAGAGATACCAGGATCTCTGATTCGCACAAACGATAAGTTTAACGTGGCCCTGATGCCGAGGGAGGGGTACCCGGATACTCTGTCATCAGGGGGAGGAAGCTTAGAAGAAGTTTGACCTCCACTTTCCTCCACTTGTCAGAGGTGATGGAGCTGTCTTTGTTGCTCCTGTCGACAACAGGTAACACGAGTTGGCCCTTGTGGACCTCACTGTAGGGAACCGACTTCCCGGAAGGACCCCGCACCGTGGCTTTGCTAGACTCCGGCTGGGGCTGTTCCCTCATTGATCTCTGTCTCTTGGACACCAAGGGATGAATTCCCAGCTCCACCAGCATTCAGCGTGTTGTTTTGAGCCCACTCCAGGGAGGCCTTATTCTTGCTAGTGACATCAGATGCCGGAATTGCTCGGAGCCTTTCAAAAAGCCTATACACACAGCGTCTGGCTTTATAGTTGGCTTTAGAGGGCGCCGCCTACCGCTTGCTCGAGGTCACGGTCACCCTGCCCCTTAGTAGTAGAATTGCTACCGAGGAGACAGCTCCGCATCTGGACGCCCCCGGCGCCACTCGGGCCAGGCTCAGAGTCCAAAGGCCTTGTGGACGCCACCACAGAAGCTTTGGACGGTACGACCTGCCGCCTGCTCGAGGCAAAACGGCTGTCCTTTCACTTGATTCCTATTATGCTTCCAGGGAGACGGCCGAGTGCCAAGCTGCCACCAGCACCACTCGGACCAGGCTCCGTGTCCAGAGTCCTTGCGCACGCGTCCCCAGAAGCTGTCTGCGGTTTTTTAAGAGATCCGAACTCTTTAGTTGTTTTCGTGACTTTCGGACTCATAATTGATCCCACGGATAGCGGAGAAGACGGGGTCCACCTGTGCAGAAATCCGCTACATACACAGGTAAGGCTGGCTAATCCGGAGATCGCCAGATATCCGGATACTCCGTTCACGACTGAGCTTTTTTTCTCCTGGGCTCTTAGCCAGGCTGATTCTCGGCACGGGTCATATAACACCTTAATCGAGCCCAGGGGGAAATGGATATGATACACGGGATCAAGAGGGGTAGGACTGAAGCTGGGGAGTGGCAGCTCTTGGTACGCTGCTCAATAATGGT
Source organism: Leptarthrus brevirostris (assembly GCA_964036015.1). Lineage (NCBI taxonomy): Eukaryota > Metazoa > Arthropoda > Insecta > Diptera > Asilidae > Leptarthrus > Leptarthrus brevirostris. The sequence goes on from OZ038375.1 coordinate 76,940,199, forward strand.
CTCTCTGACTTGGGAGACCATGCAAAACCTACCCCGTGAGCCAAACCTACCCCGTCAGCATAGCCCAATTGAGTGTCGCAACTTAAGCCCCACCACCACGTCAAGGTGTCTGCCAAGGAGGATTGTTCACACCTTATTCCGACCATTTCCACATCTTCCTCACTTTTCCTTTTACCCCCATACCGAATACCTAGACCAACCGTACAAACCCTAGTCGAGTGAAGCTAGGTTATATACATCGGCCACGAGATAAATTCTAAGACCAGCAGCTAGACCAAGAGCAAGTTACGGGTAGTACGCTGCTCGAGCCAAGTACGAGTATATACTTAGGAATGGCTCAGGGAATATAAGAGGCCGTAGTTAGTGGTAAGTTAAGAGTCTTAACATTAGTGTTAAGCAAGTTAAGGGCAGTCCGCTGCTCAGGCCTAGTACCCGTTTTAAGCAGAAAGGTCAAAGGGGCGTAGATACCTAGTATTAAGCAGGTGAGGGGCCGTCCGCTGCTCGGGGCCCAGTATGCGTGTTGAGCAGAGCGGTCAAAGGGATGTAGCTACCTAGTAGTAAGCAGGTTAGATTGAGTCCGCTGCTCGGGCTCAGAGAAATGTGAGGCTATGACTTTCTCCAGGAGCCCTAATCCACAAGTTTATGATTACAACTTTGCGAGGAATGGTATCCGTCGCGTGCTGTCCGTAACTGACCTTGGGGTAAAACTTGATAGGAAGCTTGACTTTACTCTGCATATTAACTATATCGTGTCTAGAGGCAGTTTAGTCTTGGGCTTTGTTAAGCGATGGTCTAGAGAGTTCTCGGATATACCAACATTGATGCATTTGTACTGCTCCTTAGTTAGACCTATTCTTAAGTATGCATCTCAGGTCTGGTCGCCCTACTACGCTGTTCATTCCAAGCGAATCGAAATCGGTGCTGCGTAATTTTCTTTGATTTGCGCTTAGAGGGCTCCCATGGGACGATCCACTCAGACTCCCGCCCTACACTGACCGCCTCCAGTTGCTCGGTTTGCCTTCGCTTTAGAAAAGGCTAAAATTCGCTGACTTGCTGTTTTTTCACCAGCTCTTGAACTCTAATATAAACTCAGGTGCGCTTGTTAGCAGGGTTTGCTTTAGACAGTCCCAACATAACTTTCGAAGACTGCCTTTGTTGCATATTGAACCATCCAGATTAAATTATGGCATACATGAACCAATTAATCGTTTATGTAGGGCTGTTAATTCTTGTTCTAATTTTGATTTAACTCTTAGTAAGGTGTTGTTTTAGAACTATCTATTTTCTGTGCCCCCGTGACGCTCTGTTTGTATAGTGTGTTGCTGGGTATCCTTACTTGTTTAATTTCTGTTGCTTTCTTTTTTTTGTTTTTTTTCTTCTGCATGCTGGTGTGGGAGCCTCATTTCATCTTTTTGATGAAATAGGGGAAGTGTTTCTTGGCTCCTTGCCGAAGAAGTGCGCCTTCTGTGTTAGAAGGGTTAATTCTATTCTATTAGTACGCGTATTGAGCGGAGCAGTCAAAGGGGCGTAGCTACCTCGTACTGCGCATGTTAAAGGCAATCCGCTGCTCGGGCCCAGTACGCGTGTTGAGCGGAATGGTCAAATGGACGTAGCTACCTAATGTTAAGCAGGTTAAGGGCAGTCCGCTGATCGGGCCCAGTGTGCGTGTTGAGCGAGACGGTCAAAGGGACGTAACTACCTAGTATTAAGGAGATAAAGGGCAGTTCGCTGCTCGGGCAATTGATTTTGTGACTTTACAAATACCGGCAGAAAAATCGGACTGCCCTGAAACCGCACCTGGTAATTACGTCACACTCTCCGTATGGGACCTGGCTTTATGCTGCAAGCATCTAGTCTATTTCGCAAGTAGCTGTACGACGTCGAGGTGTCTGGAAAAAGTACTCGGTCGGAGACTCTCTCTCTTGCAACCAGCGCGACTAATTTCGGAGCACAAACTCCAAGCTATGCTTGTAGTTTTGTGCTGTTAGTCGTTGTTTAAGTTTATTGCGTTGTGAGAGCAACTCTGATTGCATGGGAGCGTACCAATTCGGGTGACTTCGGCCCTCAAATTCGATGCATGATATCTCCCCCGATTAATTCTCGTCTCAATAAATTAACTTATGTGAAGCTTTCCAACCTACCACCAATCGCAAAGGTTTTAATAAATATTCTTATTATCACACCATTGGTGCCAAAAGTTAATGAATTCTTTGATGAACTGCTCCAAATTCAACAAGTTATTGTTGAAAATCCAGTAACGAAGCAGCAAAGACGAGACGTTAAGTCTGTCTATCCTCGAACGCGATAAGCTACCATGGACATTTCCGGAAACCCTTGTGTATGACCTAGCCGTTGGATTAAACTAATGGTAGACATCTACAAGGTTGCTAAGTCCGACTAGGCTCGATAATCGCGCGGCGCTCACCGAGCTGAATTCAACTCTAGAATGGCCATCTATTGAAAAATCTGATATGCAGTTGAAGTCACCCCCAAGGATACCCTCACCACCGAGGTTTGCAATATGCGACAGGATGGAGTCACACACCTGTCTTGCAGTATCCTGGTCATGGTATCCTTATAGTGTTGTCCCCTGAGACGAAACCTAAGGAAGACGTGAAACCTGGGCATGTGCCTGTGCATACATGAGACATCGGTGTAAAGTTGTTTGACCCAGCAATTACCACACCAGAGCCTCTGCGGGGCGTTTCTGTTACAAAAGCTATGTAACTTTTGTGTAAATTTGAATTTTGTTCTAGACGTCTTGTCCAGTCGTAGATCCTCAAGGATTCCCGAGAGTTTATTGGCCTCTGCCATAAGCAGCTTCAGTTGGAGCAGGATCCTCGCTGGATCTCCAAGTTAACGCCTGAGAATGGTCAGGATACTGTCCAAAGTCTTCTTGTAGTGCAGGCTATCGAGGAACGAGCGCAGCTTCTCACTCGGAACCCCCACCAAAATAGGTACGTACTTTCCACAAAATTCATAGCCGCTTTGGAATGGGCCGGCCGTCTCGAGCGCAGAGACCTTTACGTCCGAGAGAACTTCAGTGGCATCAATTAGGGTCACTAATGAGACCCTCTCAGTGGTGGCATCACCTCCTGGTCAGGCTTTCCTTTATTTTTCCTCTTCAGCCTCTTCTTTTTCTGGCTACCACTCGTCCGAAGTGTCTAATTTTTCCAGTGTTGGAGTGGCAACGTTTATAGCCGGCGTCGGATTTGCCTCAGGGATTGTTTCCACAGACACCTTAGTGGCAGGTTGCTCCAAAATAGCAAGCGCAACACCGGCAAGATCACAGTTTTGGCAATTTCTGCTAGAACAGGCATTTCCTGCACAGTGGCCTCAGCCACTTTCCTGAGCTTCTTAATACAGTCTTCAATAAAGTGCCATGCTTGATGTCAAGAATGGCATTTCGCTTCGGTGCCCACTTGTGTGCAGTCTGGATCACACACCCCTGATTCAGAGTTATGTGTGCTTCACGGTTTAAGCTTAATATGCCGCGGCCGGGGCCTCCGTCTCCTATTCTAAGTGGCACTGCCCGGACCTTGCCGTGGATCCTTCCGAACCTTCCTAAGAAAGCCTCAAGATTCTCAGACCTGACCCTGGAAGTGCCTACCACCCACGTCGATGCCATTAAGCATCAGCATCGATGGTAGTGGTATAGACCACCATACCGCGGCCAACCAGACCGGAAGAGAAAGTATTCTCTTTCAAGACCACCAGTGACAAGGCTTTAAAGTATGCGCTCTGAGTGCACCCACGAAGGTGCTCGAAGTGTATTGTCCAATCTCCCGCTGTGGACTTGGAAGAGAGAAAATTTAATTAACTGGAATTGCGATCAATATTTACCATTTCCAGATATATTCTCCAATATCCAGCACAATAATCATGGCAGATTCACCTGAAAATGTTATTATACAACCACAAAGGATTAATTCTATAGGAATTAAGTAAATACACTCACCTAATTAGTCCTGGAAACATTTTTTGTCAAATTACTTCTGGCTGGAAATCAAAAACAATCATAAACTGACAAATTAACAACACAAAAATTCACATACTCAGGCACATTCTGTTCAATATTTTCATATTTAACATTTGTAAGATTTAGGTAAATTTAAATTATAAACATTCACTAAATTCAATTGTCGTGAGACTTAATTTAATGATTTATAATTAATTACTCATAATTATTCACTTTTTTATAATATTGTAATGTGAGCCATTCCTTTTTTTTAAATTACGCGCCATCTGTGTGCTTAGGTAGATAGACATTTATACACCCAATTGCAAATGTACCAAGTACTTCTGGGGTTATCATCTCTGTTAGCTGCCATGAATGCTGCACTTCTGGAAGAAGAAGAGCACATTACGTGACAGCTGCCAGGGATGATTAACCACGGGAGGTTAGTGAAAATTTCTATCCATCTTGTTTACCTATTTATTCACGCCATCCGAGCTTGAATAAATTGATAACTAATGCACAGATGAATTTCAAGAAAGAGAAACTTTTTTCCGGAAACATACAATTTAGTTGTCATCGTGAACCGAGGCAACTAACCTCGCCTGCAAGTGACAAATTTTTTTTTAAGAAAAAAGTACTTGTTGTAAGCACACCATTGCTCAGCAACTGGCAACTTATCTGTCGCTGTTATTCTGTTGCGATTTCTGCAATCGTCTCCGCCTATAGATTGTTTTCAACATCCAGGAGTGGTCGCCGGCTGCCAGAGACCTATTACTAAAGTTATCATCCCCGTATATGTTTAAGAAGGGAACACCTAGTCAATTATTCGTAAATTAGCTAGCAAAATGTAATTTACCCTTTTCCAAGTAGGTGCCTCTTGGTCTAGGAAGGAGAGTTTTAAATTAAATTTCCAGTTCGCGCCCGTTGTTTACTTATTATTAAAAGTTGTTTAAATAATTAATTAAAAGTGAAATTATCTTTATAGTCGAATTTAAAAAAAAGTGAATTTCAGCTAAAATTAGTAATTTTCAAATACCGTGTTACAATGAGAAGCCAAAAAGCTTATGGGAATCAATAGAAGGTATAAAAATTAAATTATAACTGAACTAAAATTGAACTGGGTGTATAATTAGCAATCGAAGGATATTAAGATGGCATAAAAGGGCGGGAAAGGGAGAAAGGAGGCCGTAGAAGGAAATATGTATCGATAAATAAAAAGATAAACTAGTGGGGTGGGTCCGGATTCTGGGTGTCGCATCATTGGTGCGGCCCTTGAGGTTCACACGAACAACTTCCCAGTTAATAACAATTTTCAATTGTTATTAACAATATTCAATTATTATTAACAATATTTAATTGTTAATAGCGATAAATTTCACGATCATAGTACAAACGAGTAAGTGAAAACTCAATAAAATTCATACTATTCGATTTATCGTTTTATTTATAATTAATATCAACTACTTATGGTTTTTTTTATCATTTTTTTAATATTACAAAAAACTATAAAAGTTCTGGATTTTTTTTTAAAGTATCGAGTTGTATCAGAACCAATTAGATCAGATGAATCTTTTTATAAAAAAAACTTTCGCCCACTTTTATCTCATTTAAAGATACTTAAAAAATTGATATTTTAAATTTATAAATAAATAAATTAATGAATTTAATTTATCATGATAATTTCGTTGTAATTAGATGCAAAAAAATTTAAAAAAAATTATTCCGTTATAGCAATTAATGAAAACCAAATAAATGCACTCTGTTTGGAATTCATTTGTTATTAATAATTTTGGTTATAAATAATTTATAATTGATATAAACAAAGTTTGTTCATAAAAAAAAATTTTTGTGGTAACAAACATTTGAATTGTTTATAAGAATTTTCAATTGCTATTTTGTATTCAATTTCCAATTTTCATAATCAATTTTCAACCAGGTAAAACCATTTTTTATGATTATAAATTTAGTATTGTAATAAACAATTATTTATTGTTATAAACAATTTTCCATCATTATAAACAATTTCTGTTCATAATAAATTGTTATTATCGGACTTTTTGATGTCCCGATCGTCATCAGAACAAATTATATCGAAGAAATCCTTTTCAAAAAAGTCTAAAATCAACTTTTTTTTCAGTTTTTTTGTTTAAACAAAAAAACGGCTGAACCGAAATTGATTGATTTCAGCTCTTATTGACAATAATACGCTTCGAATGGCACCATAGCGAAGTCGGTATCATTTTTTGTTCGCGAGATTTCGTTGTCGAAAAAAGTGGGTCCGAACGTACATGCGTACGTACCACACACACACACACACACACACACACACACACACACACACACACACATACATGTGTTCAAAAACATGCGTAAAACACTATGGTGACTTTGAAATGTAAAAAAATTTAAAACTAAAAGAATAACAAAATTCAGTTGTGCCGTACGAACGCGTTTTTTTTTAAAAGGCGAGTTACTTTTGTTCAGATCTGATTAATCTCGAGCTTAAGTCATTCTTTTATTAGAGCTTAGAGCTGGGCAAAGATCCACCACCGTTAATCGGCACAATCCGTTGTACGAAATAAATTAGTAATCCGCAATTGTTACTAACCAAGGACGTTCAGCGCGTCGCAGAAACATTCCCAGCTGTAACAGCGAAAATTATTAATTAGGCTTCAGGAAATTTTCTCTCTCGTATAGTATTAGCATGAACATTTGATATTTTCAACAGGAATATGGCGTCTGACCCAAATGCATTTGAACCATATTACTTGGGACAGTTATTTTTTATAAAATTTTGTTATTCAAACCAACGAACAAGTATTTCATAGAAGTACGACTCAGGCAGTTTTCCCCAAATAAATTCGATAACCTCGCAAGATTTTAAAGCAAAAAACACTTCTTGTGTGCGTGCCATCACTAGGAGGAAAAAAGTAACAAAATAGATAATTTTTCCATTTTATAAAAAATGATATCAATAGGTTATTATTCACGTCAAACCTAAGTAAAAATGAGACATGAAATACCAGAGCTGAATTTACATACATTTATTTCACTCAGCCCTGGAAGTGCTTAAATGCAAAACGAGGGCAGAAAATATAAATAAGCATTAGATAAAGCAAACGCCTGTTTCTCTGGCCAAAAGAACGAAACGTAAATTATTTCTTCCATTCCGACTGGCAAGAAGGGGAAATGTTTTGGTTCTATTTTGGACACGTTATGATGCCGAGGCATATTACAGCAAAATTTTTGTTCATCGGTAATTTAACTTTCTGAAAAAAAGTGTTAGGAATTACTTCATAAAAGTAATTATGTACGTAAATTATTTACATTTAGCATATTATCCTATGTTGAATTTTTAATTTCGGAAAATATGCTTTAATCAGCCAGGCCAGCTTGATTAGAGTAGAGATACTTTGGGCATACAAAACTTATTACAGCTAAAAGAATGATGGGTAAATTTTACTTAGAATGACCGCATTTTGTAGTCTTAAGTGTATTAAGTATGTTCAAGAAATATTTTGTTATTTTTAATTCATCTTTTGTTAATAAAATAGTTTTTAAAAAAAAAAGTTGAACCGACTTCACCAAAAGTGCTAAAAGCATAACATAATTTTTAAACAAAAATATTTAATCGTAATTTCTTATGATTCCGTAAGCTGAAACGTTCAGGTAGTATTATGTATTATTTTCAATTGTGGTTCTGTAGTTGTTTTATTTGTTTAATTTGCACCGACTTCAAAATGTCGTAATAGATATAAAATTAAAAATTATTTTATGCTTTTTAGCGCTTTTTGTGAAGTCGGTTCAACTTTTTTTTAAAAACTATTTTACTTTTCACTTTTTAGTGTCTTCTACTCTATACAACGAAGAAAGACCCATCCAAATCGGTCCACGCGTTAAAAGTTAGTTTTAGCCCCCTACCCCACCCACATTCCACTAAACTTTTTTTTCTCATGGTATCAATCAAGGAACATACTCTACCGAACAGAAAAGGAATCATCGAAATCGGTTCACGCGTTACGAAGTTACTACTCCTCCACCTTCCCCACCTCCACCATAGGACCAAGTTATTCTCCTATTAGCAATGGGGGATCAAATTCTATACAACAGCAAAAGAAACATCAAAATCGGTCCACGAGTTACTAAGTTGGGTTCCACCCCCCTTCTCACACCCCAACCACACCAACAATTTCTTTTCTCGTGGTATCATCCAGCGAGCATACTCTACCCAAAATAAAAAGTATTATCCAAATCGGTTCACGCGTTACAAAGTTAGACTACTCCTCCCCCCGCCCAACCCCCCACCATGGGCCAAATAATTCTCCTATTAGCAATGGGGGGTCATACTCAGTACAACAAAAAAAGAACCATCCAAATTGGTCTACGCGTTTCAAAGTTAGGATTCACCCCCACCCCCAACCACCACCCTACCAGAAATTTTTTGCCATGGTACCAATCGGTGAACAAAATCTACTCAACAACAAAAAATCATCAAAATCGGTCGACACGTTACGAAGTTATGCTTTTACTTTACTTTTCATCCAATTCTTCTTATTTTATACTTTTCACTACTTCTTATTTTTGGTATAATTTTTATTTAATGTATAATCTAGTTACATTAGAATACATATTCGATTTCACTTTTGCGGTCCAATAACAACTTCTCGACTTATATAACTCTGGTTACCAATAACAAAAGAAACACTAGCTACACCGAACTCTGGTTAAAACTCGTTTTAGACCGACTTACGACTCACTTTTACTGATAATCAACGACTTACTGTTACTAACTATCAACGACTTTTCACGGACTCAATTTAACAGACTATTAACAACTTTTCTCGGGCAATCAACTACTCACTTTAACAGACTATCAACGACTCTTCACGGACTGTCAACTACTACCTTTACGTTAACTCAGAATCTTAAAAGAAAATTCTGTTTTCGAAAATGTTTTTGTCAACATTCTTCTTCCTGTTAGACGAAGAATCTTGACTTCGCACAGGTGTTCCGCCTCAGTAGCAAAACTTTTAAACAACGGAAAGATCTTCACTTCTGTGTTTTACCACAGGTGTGAAAATCTGCTTCCATGATAAAGATTCGCTCATGAGACGAATCGACACCTGCACGGAATACAACATTCCTCCACCCTCCAAGGAAAAAAAATGTTGCAAATTTTTTTTTTACACAGTTAAAAAAAAATTCAATTACTAAATTAATCATAATTACAGAAGTGTATTATTTTGTATTATATGGTTAAAAAAATAATTATCATATTTATAAAAAAAATTACTATTACAAAAGTACTAAGGGACAAAAAATTATTAAAAATTTAAACATTATTACAAAGGTAAAAATAAATTTTATTTAAAAAAAATTTATTACTAGTACAAAATTTTCATTACGCCTAAACATGATTAAAAACTATTTATTATTATGAAGATGCAAACTTTCAAGTATATAAAAAAAATTATCCTTACAAAACAATTCACTACATCCTAACTACGAGCATTCGTTTAATTTTTCCATAACGGTAATTTATACAAATAAAGTCTCTTACATTTTTCTTGAATAATTAGAGTTTTCCCGTTTTGTCTAAACTTAGACGAATATCTTTTGCTACAAAGTGATCTAAAAAGAAGACTTTTTTTAAAATTGACATGAAAGTGACGTAAATTAAAGTACCCGAAATTGGTAAAGTATTTGATAAATAATAAAAAATAAAGTCATAAAAAAATTCTAATAAATACAATTCTTTACATATTACATTAATGTTGGCCTCCTTAAAAAACAAAAGAAATATTCAAAACTCAATAATAAAGAAAATCCTTCCATCAATTAAATTATTCAATGACTAAAGAACAATAAGAAAAACAGAAAGATGAAGCTAAAAACTATGTACCATGAGACCACCCCTGCACATAAACACGTATCTGATCAGCTCTATCTTGTTTTCATCCTTGAAATAATTCAAATTTTCATTTAGGTTATGGTTCAACTCTTTACATAAGTCATGGCGGACACTTAGTTTGGCTTGCTCCAAAAAAAAATTTCGTCTCCATACCGACTTCTTCCACAAAATATCTTCCAGGTTTTCACAAAACGTTGCACTATTTATTGCAACGGAGTGTTTCCCTGATAATTCACACAAATCATTATACCAACTAATTCTTTTTTCCATTACTATACTTGAGAGTATTTTGGGTAGTCTACTTGGAGCCATCTTGCAAATAACCTGCATAATATATTTATAATGCATCCATAAAACGAAAATTGTCGCACATGGCAGTCCAGTTTTCAAGTGGAGCATATTTGGCAGTCCAATATGTCATATGTCAATATAGAGTTCTGCAACTTCAGAGACGGAGTTGGATCAATACGTTGAGCGGCAAGACCAATATGCCAATATGCGGCAAGACCAGATGACCCCGTGAGCTTTTATTAAAGAAATAAAAAAAAATCCACTCCGTCTCTGGGCTGTTGTCTAGCTCGCAGCAATGCAAAAACAAGACTCAAGTTTCCTCACTTCCCTTACCCTAATTCCCTTCCGGCCAAAACCATGCTAACGCATCAAAGGGTTGTCCCCTAAGATTTGGCCACATCGTATAAAAAAAAAAGGAGGTACATATAATATCTGATTCAGCCAACGCATACGGTCCTCTTTTGAGTCTATCCAAACAGGTTTTTGATGGTAAATGATCGCAGGGAAGGGGGATTGTTCCCTCAAATTTTCCACCAAAATGATTTCTATCTCTCCGGTGCAAAACAATTTTCATGACATTTTGTGACTGGAGGGTTAATTAAATGATTTTGCATGTGATCGGTTCATTATGGTCATGTAACAATATGTGTACACATTGTGAACTCAATTCAAACTATATGTTCGGTTTAATTTGGGCCTGTAATACTATTTAGGGGTTGGTAATTAAAAAGAAAATATTTCAGGTCGAGGCTCACAGGAAACGTAATTTCATAGGCCTGAGAAGCGTTCTGGATATTAAGGATTAGGATAAATTACTTTCACATGAGAAAACAAAACGAAGATGCATATGTAAATTTTTTTTATGAAGAACAGAAAGTTTAAAGTTTCGAAATGAATTTATTGGTAGGTCCATCGAATTATTCTTTGAAATATTTAATTTAATTGAATCCATGCTAATACTAAAATCGCAAGGATCAATTGTTCTTGTTTTATTTTGATCTGAATATAGTTCTGTCAAATCATATCATACTAAATGTGTTTAAGCTTTCGCTTTCGGAAAGCTTTTGGGGAACTTTTTCATAACTGATCTTTGTTAAAATGTAAGCTTGACTTTTTTAATGGAGAAAAATAAAACAAAAGTTTATGAAGGTCTGGTTCTGCATGGCTGTATTCAAATAAAATGAAAGTCACGTACACATTTTTAATTATCCTATAGATCGTCTCTTTGGGGTGTGACTACTTTGAACTCAATATTTACTATCCGGGGCTTTCTCTGCCAGTCACTTCGACAAATATTACAATATAATAATAAAATAAATCTTGGTTTGTATATAAAAAAATTTTGCGGTTTATTTACGCAATTTAATATTAAAGACTCTCTCTACATCAGTTGGTGCTAAATAATTCTCCTCTTGATTAAAACCAGAAAAACCGGTGGGCCTGGTTTCTTGAGATCTTGTCGGGCGGTTCTTCATTAAAACTTATATCCATTTCACTTTTCGGATTACCCCAATCAGTCGAACGTGAATGAGATGACTTCTTGGTTTTTGTTATTATTTCTTCATGAAATTGACTAGTAGGCTCTGAGGTACTTACACTAGGAGTCCAATACCTATTATTTGACTTAACACTTTCCCTTTTTTCTTTTCTATAAAATAGATACAAAATAATGGCTAAAATACCTTTAATCATTGATGATGATTTTTTCGTTGTTTTCCTAAAATATTGCTTCTGCTTCTTCCGTTAATTTCGAATTTTTTCTCGATCTACCAGGTTCGTTAGGTTAGATTTGTTTTCATTTAATGAAAAATAGTTTTTTAAAAAAAAAGCTGAACCGACTTCACAAAAGGCACTAAAAGGTATAAAATAATCTTTAATTTTATATCTATTACGATATTTTGAAGTCGGTGCAAATCAAACAAACCAAACAACTACAACAATATTTAATCGTCATTTCTTATGATCCCGTAAGCTGAAACGTGAAGGTAGTATAATGTATTATTTTCAATTGTGGTTCTGTAGTTGTTTTATTTGTTTAATTTGCACCGACTTCAAAATGTCGCAATAGATATAAAATTAAAAATTATTTTATGCTTTTTAGCGCTTTTTGTGAAGTCGGTTCAACTTTTTTTTAAAAACTATTTTACTTTTCACTTTTTAGTGTCTTCTACTCTATACAACGAAGAAAGACCCATCCAAATCGGTCCACGCGTTAAAAGTTAGTTTTAGCCCCCTACCCCACCCACATTCCACTAAACTTTTTTTTCTCATGGTATCAATCAAGGAACATACTCTACCGAACAGAAAAGGAATCATCGAAATCGGTTCACGCGTTACGAAGTTACTACTCCTCCACCTTCCCCACCTCCACCATAGGACCAAGTTATTCTCCTATTAGCAATGGGGGATCAAATTCTATACAACAGCAAAAGAAACATCAAAATCGGTCCACGAGTTACTAAGTTGGGTTCCACCCCCCTTCTCACACCCCAACCACACCAACAATTTCTTTTCTCGTGGTATCATCCAGCGAGCATACTCTACCCAAAATAAAAAGTATTATCCAAATCGGTTCACGCGTTACAAAGTTAGACTACTCCTCCCCCCGCCCAACCCCCCACCATGGGCCAAATAATTCTCCTATTAGCAATGGGGGGTCATACTCAGTACAACAAAAAAAGAACCATCCAAATTGGTCTACGCGTTTCAAAGTTAGGATTCACCCCCACCCCCAACCACCACCCTACCAGAAATTTTTTGCCATGGTACCAATCGGTGAACAAAATCTACTCAACAACAAAAAATCATCAAAATCGGTCGACACGTTACGAAGTTGTGCTTTTACATTACTTTTCATCCAATTCTTCTTATTTTATACTTTTCACTACTTCTTATTTTTGGTATAATTTTTATTTAATGTATAATCTAGTTACATTAGAATACATATTCGATTTCACTTTTGCGGTCCAATAACAACTTCTCGACTTATATAACTCTGGTTACCAATAACAAAAGAAACACTAGCTACACCGAACTCTGGTTAAAACTCGTTTTAGACCGACTTACGACTCACTTTTACTGATAATCAACGACTTACTGTTACTAACTATCAACGACTTTTCACGGACTCAATTTAACAGACTATTAACAACTTTTCTCGGGCAATCAACTACTCACTTTAACAGACTATCAACGACTCTTCACGGACTGTCAACTACTACCTTTACGTTAACTCAGAATCTTAAAAGAAAATTCTGTTTTCGAAAATGTTTTTGTCAACATTCTTCTTCCTGTTAGACGAAGAATCTTGACTTCGCACAGGTGTTCCGCCTCAGTAGCAAAACTTTTAAACAACGGAAAGATCTTCACTTCTGTGTTTTACCACAGGTGTGAAAATCTGCTTCCATGATAAAGATTCGCTCATGAGACGAATCGACACCTGCACGGAATACAACATTCCTCCACCCTCCAAGGAAAAAAAATGTTGCAAATTTTTTTTTTTACACAGTTAAAAAAAAATTCAATTACTAAATTAATCATAATTACAGAAGTGTATTATTTTGTATTATATGGTTAAAAAAATAATTATCATATTTATAAAAAAAATTACTATTACAAAAGTACAAAGGTACAAAAAATTATTATTAAAAATTTAAACATTATTACAAAGGTAAAAATAAATTTTATTTAAAAAAAATTTATTACTAGTACAAAATTTTCATTACGCCTAAACATGATTAAAAACTATTTATTATTATGAAGATGCAAACTTTCAAGTATATAAAAAAAATTATCCTTACAAAACAATTCACTACATCCTAACTACGAGCATTCGTTTAATTTTTCCATAACGGTAATTTATACAAATAAAGTCTCTTACATTTTTCTTGAATAATTAGAGTTTTCCCGTTTTGTCTAAACTTAGACGAATATCTTTTGCTACAAAGTGATCTAAAAAGAAGATTTTTTTTAAAATTGACATGAAAGTGACGTAAATCAAAGTACCCGAAATTGGTAAAGTATTTGATAAATAATAAAAAATAAAGTCATAAAAAAATTCTAATAAATACAATTCTTTACATATTACATTAATGTTGTCCTCCTTAAAAAACAAAAGAAATATTCAAAACTCAATAATAAAGAAAATCCTTCCATCAATTAAATTATTCAATGACTAAAGAACAATAAGAAAAACAGAAAGATGAAGCTAAAAACTATGTACCATGAGACCACCCCTGCACATAAACACGTATCTGATCAGCTCTATCTTGTTTTCATCCTTGAAATAATTCAAATTTTTATTTAGGTTATGGTTCAACTCTTTACATAAGTCATGGCGGACACTTAGTTTGGCTTGCTCCAAAAAAAAATTTCGTCTCCATACCGAGTTCTTCCACAAAATATCTTCCAGGTTTTCACAAAACGTTGCACTATTTATTGCAACGGAGTGTTTCCCTGATAATTCACACAAATCATTATACCAACTAATTCTTTTTTCCATTACTATACTTGAGAGTATTTTGGGTAGTCTACTTGGAGCCATCTTGCAAATAACCTGCATAATATATTTATAATGCATCCATAAAACGAAAATTGTCGCACATGGCAGTCCAGTTTTCAAGTGGAGCATATTTGGCAGTCCAATATGTCATATGTCAATATAGAGTTCTGCAACTTCAGAGACGGAGTTGGATCAATACGTTGAGCGGCAAGACCAATATGCCAATATGCGGCAAGACCAGATGACCCCGTGAGCTTTTATTAAAGAAATAAAAAAAAATCCACTCCGTCTCTGGGCTGTTGTCTAGCTCGCAGCAATGCAAAAACAAGACTCAAGTTTCCTCACTTCCCTTACCCTAATTCCCTTCCGGCCAAAACCATGCTAACGCATCAAAGGGTTGTCCCCTAAGATTTGGCCACATCGTATAAAAAAAAAGGAGGTACATATAATATCTGATTCAGCCAACGCATACGGTCCTCTTTTGAGTCTATCCAAACAGGTTTTTGATGGTAAATGATCGCAGGGAAGGGGGATTGTTCCCTCAAATTTTCCACCAAAATGATTTCTATCTCTCCGGTGCAAAACAATTTTCATGAAATTTTGTGACTGGAGGGTTAATTAAATGATTTTGCATGTGATCGGTTCATTATGGTCATGTAACAATATGTGTACACATTGTGAACTCAATTCAAACTATATGTTCGGTTTAATTTGGGCCTGTAATACTATTTAGGGGTTGGTAATTAAAAAGAAAATATTTCAGGTCGAGGCTCACAGGAAACGTAATTTCATAGGCCTGAGAAGCGTTCTGGATATTAAGGATTAGGATAAATTACTTTCACATGAGAAAACAAAACGAAGATGCATATGTAAATTTTTTTTATGAAGAACAGAAAGTTTAAAGTTTCGAAATGAATTTATTGGTAGGTCCATCGAATTATTCTTTGAAATATTTAATTTAATTGAATCCATGCTAATACTAAAATCGCAAGGATCAATTGTTCTTGTTTTATTTTGATCTGAATATAGTTCTGTCAAATCATATCATACTAAATGTGTTTAAGCTTTCGCTTTCGGAAAGCTTTTGGGGAACTTTTTCATAACTGATCTTTGTTAAAATGTATGCTTGACTTTTTTAATGGAGATTGTTCTTTTTCCACGGTCAAGTTCCGTAACAATAAAACAAAAGTTTATGAAGGTCTGGTTCTGCATGGCTGTATTCAAATAAAATGAAAGTCACGTACACATTTTTAATTATCCTATAGATCGTCTCTTTGGGGTGTGACTACTTTGAACTCAATATTTACTATCCGGGGCTTTCTCTGCCAGTCACTTCGACAAATATTACAATATAATAATAAAATAAATCTTGGTTTGTATATAAAAAAATTTTGCGGTTTATTTACGCAATTTAATATTAAAGACTCTCTCTACATCAGTTGGTGCTAAATAATTCTCCTCTTGATTAAAACCAGAAAAACCGGTGGGCCTGGTTTCTTGAGATCTTGTCGGGCGGTTCTTCATTAAAACTTATATCCATTTCACTTTTCGGATTACCCCAATCAGTCGAACGTGAATGAGATGACTTCTTGGTTTTTGTTATTATTTCTTCATGAAATTGACTAGTAGGCTCTGAGGTACTTACACTAGGAGTCCAATACCTATTATTTGACTTAACACTTTCCCTTTTTTCTTTTCTATAAAATAGATACAAAATAATGGCTAAAATACCTTTAATCATTGATGATGATTTTTTCGTTGTTTTCCTAAAATATTGCTTCTGCTTCTTCCGTTAATTTCGAATTTTTTCTCGATCTACCAGGTTCGTTAGGTTAGATTTATTTTCATTTAATGAAAAATAGTTTTTTTAAAAAAAAAGTTGAACCGACTTCACAAAAGGCGCTAAAAGGTATAAAATAATCTTTAATTTTATATCTATTACGATATTTTGAAGTCGGTGCAAATCAAACAAACCAAACAACTACAACAATATTTAATCGTCATTTCTTATGATCCCGTAAGCTGAAACGTGAAGGTAGTATAATGTATTATTTTCAATTGTGGTTCTGTAGTTGTTTTATTTGTTTAATTTGCACCGACTTCAAAATGTCGCAATAGATATAAAATTAAAAATTATTTTATGCTTTTTAGCGCTTTTTGTGAAGTCGGTTCAACTTTTTTTTTTTTTAAACTATTTTACTTTTCACTTTTTAGTGTCTCCAACTCTATGCAACGAAGAAAGAACCATCCAAATCGGTCCACGCGTTAAAATTTAGTTTGAACCCCCTACCCCACGACCAGCCACTAAACTTTTTTTCTCATGGTATCAATCAGGGAACATACTCTACCGAACAGAAAAAAAATCATCGAAATCGGTCCACGCGTTTCGAAGTTACTACCCCTCCCCCTCCCCCACCCCACCATAGGACCAAATTATTCTCCTATTAGCAATGGGGGATCACACTCTATACAACAGCAAAAGATCCATCCAAATCGGTCCA
Source organism: Leptarthrus brevirostris (assembly GCA_964036015.1). Lineage (NCBI taxonomy): Eukaryota > Metazoa > Arthropoda > Insecta > Diptera > Asilidae > Leptarthrus > Leptarthrus brevirostris. The sequence continues at coordinate 76,957,361 of OZ038375.1, forward strand.
CGCGTTACAAAGTTAGGTTCCACCCCCCTTCTCCCACACCAACAATTTTTTTTCTCGTGGTATCAATTAGGGAGCTTACTCTACCCAGAAGAAAAAGATATATCAGAATCGGTCCACGCGTTACCAAGTTAGACTACCCCTCCCCCTCCCCCACCCTAGGCCAATTTTTTTTCTCCTATTAGCAATGGGGGATCATACTCTGTACAACAAAAAAAGAACCATCCAAATCGGACCACGCGTTACAAAGTTAGGTTTCACCCCTACCACCCACCCTACCAAAAATTTTTTTACATGGTACTGAACATACTCTACCCAACAAAAAAAGAATCATCAAAATCGGTCGACGCGTTACGAAGTTATGCCCGGTCAGACATAAAAAAAAATAAAAATTTTTAAAAAAACATACGCGTCGAACTAAGAACCGTTTTGTTTTTGGGAAGTCGGTTAAAAATTGAAGTTTTGTTGGTTTTGATTTGGATTCGTTCATTAATTTTACATTGGACGAAGTGTTTTTATTTTGCATAATTTCTAAATATTGATTGCGGTTATATACATCTGCTCTATGTTTCTTTATTTTCTTAAGTTTTTCTTTATTATACGATTCTATAAAAAGTTGCTTTATCTCTGTTAACAATGCTTTTAGAGTTTTAACTTCCTTGTAAGCCGCTCGAAGTTTATATTCTTCACTTTTACCTAATTGATCTAAAATGCAAGTTTTATCACCGTAATTCTTTATTGATCTATTCGCGAGTTCTGCCTCCTCTTAAACTTCTAGCCTTGAAGACAAAGCTTTACTTTGGGTATCTTTATTATATAACGACTTTATTGCTTCCTGAAGTTTTTTATTATAATTTGCAAGTATTTTCTCAAAATCTTTGCCTTTTCGAGTGAGAAGCTCATTTTCTTTACTTGTACCTATGATTTGAACTTTTAACTCATTATTTTCTTGTTGCAGTGACATGCATTTTTTCTCTAGAAGTAGTTTTTCTTTAACTGTTGTGTGTGATTTTGCGAACATTTCATTTCTCTCTTTTTTAAGTTCATTTATCCTATTTACATTTTCTTGATTTTCATTAGTCAAAATTTCCAGTTTTTGGAGTAATAAAGAACTGGATTTGTTTCCCTTTTCTATTTCACTTAATAATTTAGCATTTTCACAATTAATACAATCTACTTCTCTGAATAATTCAGTTTTTTCTTGTTGCAACTTTTTAACTGTTTCACTGAGTTTTTCACTTTCGTTCTTATAGTAGGCTGCTTCATTTTTAAACTTTTTCATTTCACTAAAATTATTACTGGTATTTTCATCTGGCTTTACTATTTCCAGAAGTCTATTATGACTTGGTTCTACAAAAAGGAGATAATGCGTCTGTATGCGTTAACTCACCCTCCCTCTTTCCAGTGTGAGATCTCTCGCGCAACTTGAATTCCGTACTTCGTGTTGGCTCCCTAATATATTTCTTCTCTTTCAACCTTGCATGACGTATCCCGAAACCTTTAACATCCGTAGTGTTATCTCTCCGAATGTTATGATATGGTTGTCAATGTCTATAAGATGTAATGTTTTTTCGCTCTTTTGTGAACCTGGAACTTTCCCTGGAATAATCTTCAGGTAGGTTCTGTGTTTACTGTACTGGGTGCGAGAACTTCTCGTTACTGCTAACCATTGGGTTGCTTGAAGATTGGAAGTTATTAATCACCAATCCTTGATCATTGAGAGGTTTATGATACGATATATTTACTGGGAAAAACGGGTATTTTCCCGAAACATGTCGTATCTGGTATTGACTTGCTAAGCTTTCGTAGTCAGAAACCTGTTTGACTACTCTAAGGAACTCGGATTCATTAAGCAAGCATGAAAATTGCCTCAGAGGCGGGCTTAATAAGCCTCGCTGAAACGTCTGAATGGCCATTCTTTCATACTCCTCCAACATAGGATTGACGTTTTCCCCGCAAAGTGAATCGGTGTACACCACACATTCCTTTAGTTTGGAGTACAGCCTGTTCCCGAATTGCTTTACCGTTTCCCGGGAGAAAAAACAAATCAAAAATTCATAAAAAAAATTGAAATCTACTACGCTAATGCGAATGCTCGTTTACAAAAAATATTCCTACTTATAATGTTACAAAAAAAAATTTATAACTTATCTTACTAAACCTTAGATGCTAATCTTAATTGCGGTAGATTTACTGCTGCCCGCAATCTGCTTTCTGACTGCTATCCCACGTTGAATTACTGGATTCTCCTGGTGAATCTGCTTTTCTCGTCCCTCGGTGGCCTTGGGAGACTGATGTCACTTTCCGTTTATTTCGAAAAGTTTCCGGCTGCGCCAATTGTTGTATTTATTTTCTGGTGATGGCTTTTTCAGGGAGAGGAGATTGAAGTTGTGAAGGAGTACAAATATTTGGGAGTTATATTTACCCCAAAATTGCCGTTTAAAAGTCATTTTCTTTATTATTGAGTTTTGAATACCCAGAAGAAAAAGATATATCAGAATCGGTCCACGCGTTACCAAGTTAGACTACCCCTCCCCCTCCCCCACCCTAGGCCAATTTTTTTTCTCCTATTAGCAATGGGGGATCATACTCTGTACAACAAAAAAAGAACCATCCAAATCGGACCACGCGTTACAAAGTTAGGTTTCACCCCTACCACCCACCCTACCAAAAATTTTTTTACATGGTACTGAACATACTCTACCCAACAAAAAAAGAATCATCAAAATCGGTCGACGCGTTACGAAGTTATGCCCGGTCAGACATAAAAAAAAATAAAAATTTTTAAAAAAACATACGCGTCGAACTAAGAACCTTTTTGTTTTTGGGAAGTCGGTTAAAAATTGAAGTTTTGTTGGTTTTGATTTGGATTCGTTCATTAATTTTACATTGGACGAAGTGTTTTTATTTTGCATAATTTCTAAATATTGATTGCGGTTATATACATCTGCTCTATGTTTCTTTATTTTCTTAAGTTTTTCTTTATTATACGATTCTATAAAAAGTTGCTTTATCTCTGTTAACAATGCTTTTAGAGTTTTAACTTCCTTGTAAGCCGCTCGAAGTTTATATTCTTCACTTTTACCTAATTGATCTAAAATGCAAGTTTTATCACCGTAATTCTTTATTGATCTATTCGCGAGTTCTGCCTCCTCTTAAACTTCTAGCCTTGAAGACAAAGCTTTACTTTGGGTATCTTTATTATATAACGACTTTATTGCTTCCTGAAGTTTTTTATTATAATTTGCAAGTATTTTCTCAAAATCTTTGCCTTTTCGAGTGAGAAGCTCATTTTCTTTACTTGTACCTATGATTTGAACTTTTAACTCATTATTTTCTTGTTGCAGTGACATGCATTTTTTCTCTAGAAGTAGTTTTTCTTTAACTGTTGTGTGTGATTTTGCGAACATTTCATTTCTCTCTTTTTTAAGTTCATTTATCCTATTTACATTTTCTTGATTTTCATTAGTCAAAATTTCCAGTTTTTGGAGTAATAAAGAACTGGATTTGTTTCCCTTTTCTATTTCACTTAATAATTTAGCATTTTCACAATTAATACAATCTACTTCTCTGAATAATTCAGTTTTTTCTTGTTGCAACTTTTTAACTGTTTCACTGAGTTTTTAACTTTCGTTCTTATAGTAGGCTGCTTCATTTTTAAACTTTTTCATTTCACTAAAATTATTACTGGTATTTTCATCTGGCTTTTTATTGACTTCTGGCTTTACTATTTCCAGAAGTCTATTATGACTTGGTTCTACAAAAAGGAGATAATGCGTCTGTATGCGTTAACTCACCCTCCCTCTTTCCAGTGTGAGATCTCTCGCGCAACTTGAATTCCGTACTTCGTGTTGGCTCCCTAATATATTTCTTCTCTTTCAACCTTGCATGACGTATCCCGAAACCTTTAACATCCGTAGTGTTATCTCTCCGAATGTTATGATATGGTTGTCAATGTCTATAAGATGTAATGTTTTTTCGCTCTTTTGTGAACCTGGAACTTTCCCTGGAATAATCTTCAGGTAGGTTCTGTGTTTACTGTACTGGGTGCGAGAACTTCTCGTTACTGCTAACCATTGGGTTGCTTGAAGATTGGAAGTTATTAATCACCAATCCTTGATCATTGAGAGGTTTATGATACGATATATTTACTGGGAAAAACGGGTATTTTCCCGAAACATGTCGTATCTGGTATTGACTTGCTAAGCTTTCGTAGTCAGAAACCTGTTTGACTACTCTAAGGAACTCGGATTCATTAAGCAAGCATGAAAATTGCCTCAGAGGCGGGCTTAATAAGCCTCGCTGAAACGTCTGAATGGCCATTTTTTCATACTCCTCCAACATAGGATTGACGTTTTCCCCGCAAAGTGAATCGGTGTACACCACACATTCCTTTAGTTTGGAGTACAGCCTGTTCCCGAATTGCTTTACCGTTTCCCGGGAGAAAAAACAAATCAAAAATTCATAAAAAAAATTGAAATCTACTACGCTAATGCGAATGCTCGTTTACAAAAAATATTCCTACTTATAATGTTACAAAAAAAAATTTATAACTTATCTTACTAAACCTTAGATGCTAATCTTAATTGCGGTAGATTTACTGCTGCCCGCAATCTGCTTTCTGACTGCTATCCCACGTTGAATTACTGGATTCTCCTGGTGAATCTGCTTTTCTCGTCCCTCGGTGGACTTGGGAGACTGATGTCACTTTCCGTTTATTTCGAAAAGTTTCCGGCTGCGCCAATTGTTGTATTTATTTTCTGGTGATGGCTTTTTCAGGGAGAGGAGATTGAAGTTGTGAAGGAGTACAAATATTTGGGAGTTATATTTACCCCAAAATTGCCGTTTAAAAGTCATTTTCTTTATTATTGAGTTTTGAATATTTCTTTTGTTTTTGTAAGGGGGCCAACATTAATGTAATATGTAAAGAATTGTATTTATTATTATAAATATTTTTTTTTCATCACTTTATTAATTATTATTTACCAAATACTTTACCTATTTCGGGTACTTTGATTTGCGTCACTTTCATGTCATTTAAAAACAAAAGTCTTCTTTTTAGATCACTTTGTAGCAAGAGATATTCGTCTAAGTTTAGACAAAACGGGAAATCTCTAATTATTCAAGTAAAATATATATAAGAGACTTTATTTGTATAAATTACCGTTATGGAAAAATTAAACGAATGCTCGTAGTTAGGATGTAGTGAATAGTTTTGTAAGGATAATTTTTTGTATATACTGGAAGGTTTGCATCTTCATAATAATAAATAGTTTTTAATCATGTTTCGGCGTAATGAAAATTTTGTACTAGTAAGTAAATTTTTTTTTACCTTTGTAATAATGTTTAAATTTTTTAATAATAATTGTTTGTACCTTTGTACTTTTGTAATAGTAATTTTTCTTATAAATATAATAATTATTTTTTTAACCATATAATAGAAAACAATACACTTCTGTAATTATGATTAATTTAGTAATTGAATTTTTTTTAACTCTGTAAAAAAAATGTTTTCAACATTTTTTTTCCTTGGAGGGTGGAGCGAATCTTTATCACGGAAGCAGATTTTCACACCTGTGGTAAAACACAGAAGTGAAAATCTTTCCGTTGTTTAAAAGTTTTGCTACTGAGGCGGAAAACCTGTGCGAAGTCAAGATTCTTCATCTAACCGGAAGAAAAATATTGACAAAAACATTTTCGAAAACAGAATCTTCTTTTAAGATTCGAAAGTAACGTTTAAAGAGCCGTTGATAGTCTGTTAAAGTGAGTAGTTGATAGTCCGAGAAAAGTTGTTGATAGTCTGTTAAAGTGAGTAGTTGATAGCCCGAGAAAATTTGTTAATAGTCTGTTAAAGTGAGTAGTTGAGAGTCCGTGATAATCTGTAAAAGTGAGTCGTTAGTCGGTCTAAAACGAGTTTTAACCAGAGTTTGGAGTAGCTAGTGTTTCTTTTGTTATTGGTAACCAGAGTTATATAAGTCGAAAAGTTGTTATAGGACCGCAAAAGTGAAATCGAATGTGTATTCTGATGTTATAATATAAAATAAGATTGGATGAAAAGTAAATTCAAAATATGTACTTGAAACTAGAAGAAATTGTACGTTGTCGTAAGTGGACTAACTGTTAAAGGATAAAAGAAGTGATCAAAGTAAATAAACGAAGTGATTTAATAATCGTGTAAGTTTGTTTTAATTCAGCAATTCGTATCCTGACTTAAGAGACACATTTCCAAAAACTTGGAATTTGGTGTATTCGGTTGACAAATCCCTCAGGAGAGATAGTTGTTGCTCTCTCATCATCAACACAACAAAACAAAAACAACATAAGACATAAATGACATTTTAGTATTGGTTCGGCCTAACTATTAGTCTTAATAGTTAAAGCATTAAATTCATTCACGATTTATGAAGTTGACATGTTATTTTGTAATATAGCTGGAAATTTAATATGATTTCATAAGCTTTTTTTGTTGCAATTCCAATCTCGTTTTTGGTGTGCCCATGCATTCCTATTTGCGTATTTAAGGTACAAGATTTAAAAATGTTGATTCGCATGTTAACCTACGGACACGATCCATGAAAACGAGGATGGAGCTAGGGGCTCGACCTCCAAGCTTGATCGAGTAGGGTTAGCTGGTGGTCCATGGATGGCGGTTGAGTTCGTGCGTAAATTAAGGAGGTGAAGTCAATGGGGATTGAGGACTTTGATTTCGGTGTTGTAGGTTGTGCAGGAATGAGCGGAAGGAAAATGTGTTGTGTTTTGCCATTAGATGCGAATTAGTGGATATTGTTGACTTTCGCTATGCCCCCTGACAAAATTTCTCATACGCGGTCCTCAGCCCAACTTGCACCTGCTACTGAGAATTAAATGGGGTGCTTCTAGTATAAAAAATAGTTTTTTTTGCTTTTGTCCATCAGCCCACGATCTAGCAGACGAGCTGTTAGAAGATTCTGATGGACAGATAGCGTTGGGAAATCTCATCTTTTGTTGATACTTGCACTTCTTTTTAATGACTTTTGGTTTCGATTTTTGCTTGGTAATTATTGATTTTTATGAAATTATATTTCCGGCAATGACATCTGCGGAATAATGATTCCCAAGGAACCTGTCGCCCGGTGCATCTGGTTATGCGGTCAAAGTGATTTTGATTTTGTTTGTTTTTCCACAACAGTGTATTGAACCTCCGACTAATAACCTCAGGTTATGACGTTAGTGGTACATGGCTACCCTGTTTTTGAATAACTCTGAGCGTAACACTCTTCGATGGCTATCAGTAGTAGGGATATGCGGGTTCTGGGCCAAATGTGCAATGTGCACATCGAAAATGGTCAAATTGTGAGGGAATTTGAGGTCTGACGTCACATTTTTGCTCATTTGGCCCAGAACCCGCATAACAATTCTGGGGGAAGAGAGATAAGGAAATGGCTGGAGATAAGGAAATGGCTGGAGATAAGGGAATGGTTGCGTGATTCCGAAGGTCAATTTTGTAGATTGTTTTGTTTTGGTGGCGGCGCGCTAGTAAAGATAAGGATGGGTTGCACCTGGGGTCTGGATCTGGATCTGGACCTGGACCTGGACCTGGATCACGGGTTGAGCTAATTGATAAGGGAGCTGACTATAGAAATTAATAATTTGGTCGCAATGTTGTGGTCGTTGGGTGATAAGGTTTTGTAGATGAACCTGGGCTCGTGCTGAAGATAAGAGTTTGCTGCTTTGAGTTTTTACTATGCCGGATATTTTCGGCGGGAGCTTTTACTACGAGTGATGATAAAATAAGTTGCTTGTGTAGGATTACGTAATTTGGGCAGTAATATATCTTGAGGTCAATGGATTTCCGAGATATTGAGTATGGTCAGTAATTATGAAGTTAAAATTGTTATGAACATTTTCTATATATTTTCTGGAAGATATTTATGAAATTTTCTCTTTTTATTTTGCGAATATATGAATACGAGCAGGGTGAGACAAATAGATTTTATTGGCTTATTGAATTTTAAGATGCCATCTCTGGGGGACTTCTGCAATTAACCGAAAAAGCGATTTAAAAATAGCATTCGCAATTTGTTAAAAATTCGCTGATTAATAACTGTCTGGCTCGATTTCTTTTAGCATAACAATTCGCTGATAAGGCGTAGTAAAACGTCTGGACTCGATTTGGTCAGCGTAAAACTTGCCGATAAGAGTTGAATGCCCCAGACTCGTAAATGTTTTGGGTGGCGATAAGAAAAACGATTTGCTGAAACAACAAAAGCCTTGAACTTTAAAAGATTATTATGCAATTTCTTTTCCAAATCTAAATATAGACATTAATTCGGGAGTTATATCATATCATAATTTCGTGTAGCAGCCTTGAACTTTAGATAGAAAGAAGAAGAAAGAAATTAACATGATCATTATGTTCCGTTATCAGAATAGAATTTCAGATTTGTATACGGGGCAAGACAAGAGCGTCTCTTATCTGAAGATGTGGTCAAAAGCTTTGGCACTGTATTTCGACTATGAGTAAATTCGTGCTTATCAGAGGAATTTGTATTTGCTAATTATCTAATTAATTTGAAAGACATTTTGTATCTTTCCAATTTCAGGGGGCCCTTTACATTTATTATACATATGAATACTTAATACCCGCTAAGCAATTACAACCATAGACACTGACACAAGAAAAGCCTAGCTCTGTTAAATTATCAACGCGCTGAGTTGTCACGATATATTCTGTAAAAAGGTAGAAAAATAATTTCTGTCACCAAAGCGCAACTAGCACAATAAGGTCAGGGCATTGTAAAGGCAGTAATGATAAGAAATTGTTCCTTCACCCCTCGGCGTCAGTTGGGTAATTAACCTAATATAATCATCGAATGAGATGACATCTCCTACAAAGTTAATACCGACGGATAACGAATCATCGATGGACATACTGTCTGATAATGCATCAGCGTACAAGACATCTGCTCAGATAAGCGCAGTTCAATAGTTTCTCGCGTTGAGTAAAGGTATATATATCAAAATGAGTCAAGCCCTAGTACAGCAGCAAAATTCAAAAGATATAAGTGAGGGTTTAGAGAATCTCAATTTACGAAGATATAAGCCACTTCTTCAAATAAACGACATGGATCAAAGATGTGCATACAGGATTTTACATGCGGAAAGACTAAAAACAGCATATGGTGACCGGATTATGCTGGAATTAGAGAATCATCAGTTGTTCTTACCAGCACGTTTTAATTTCATAGCCCAATCCGCAATTCAGAAACTGAATGAAGCTACCTATTTCATCACAAACTACGGATGTATTGGATATAGTTATATTTTGGAATTTAGTAATTAGAATATTAATAATAAACCTAAGAATGTGATATCGAATGATTTGTTTTACTATGTAGATCAATAAAATTATATTATTACAGTTGCTGCATATAAATTATACTTTAAACTTAGATAAGCAGACAGAACCATTTAACAAGTTTTAGCTTTTTTCTCAAGACAGGCTTCTGCCACTATCTAGTTCAGTTTCTAGTGACGAGAATTCTAGCAACAAAAATCATGGACGAATCCCTGGAGAGAGAGACAAAGTGAAGAAATAGAGTTTATTACTACAATTATGTTATGGTTCAATAAAAACCGTTTTATAAGTGTTTATAGCAAGCAAGTCATTACACCGATTACGTCATTTGGGCCTTGATTACTAGTTAAAATAACACCATTGAGGAATAGCTGCGTATAAAAGCTTTGACGCTGTATTTCACCTACAGTAAATTCGTTATTGAGAGCTCTTATCATGGAATTTGTATTTATTACGATGAATGACACTAATTTTGCGTTCTTAGGTATATTCAAATGTTCTATTGTCAAGACTTATTCTAATATCACGACTAAATCTTTTGGTTGGAGCACAGTTCAGTTTACTAAAATAATTATCACAGTTTAAAAAATTATTAACTTTACTTTGGTACATGTAATTTACTTTGTTCGCATTAGCAAGTATAAACATGTATTTGGAAAACCACCACCAATCACATGTAATCAGAAAATACTAAATTTCTTATAAATAAAAACACTCGTAATTCACTTAATCAATTTTTATTTAAAATCGGCATAGTTTTATTAACTCTTCCTGACATATCATTATTTTATATAATTAATTTACATATTTCTAAATCCTGGTATTTCGTCGATTTTGTTTTCGATAAAGTTTAAATTGCAATCTTCATCCATCTCATATACAGTGTTGTTGATCTGCACTGTTTTAACCCCTGACTGCGGTTCCAGTGATTGATGATTTTCGAAAAAGAATTTTACAAAACATATATTCAATACAAGAACATCTTTTCGTCTCTCGAATTTCTCCATTTTCTGTATTATAGGTTTCGTTACTTTATTTAGATATTCCTGCTTAATTTCACCATCCTTAAGATTTGTATTAAGTTCGATGATTTCAAAATTGTGCTCATTACATCGATTGATGTATTTGAATCGTGCTATAACCCGAACAGGTTCATATGCACCATTTTTTAAATATTTTTGAATATGTTGTTGAAATTTGTCTAAGTTATGTTCTTCCAGTAAATACTTCAGCGCCTTTATCCCGAAAGCAAGTTGATTATTAGCCGCTAATATCATTTCATCCCATACTGGGGTGAATTGTATCTTAAAAGTATATTGCTCGCGAGGGGTATTTACGACAGATTTTCCTTCCATTTAATTTCTGTAATAACATTTCTTATTTACACATATATTAATTACTCTGCAACATACCTGATCTTCCTTCCTTCCCTGAATATACTGCTCTACCTAAGTATTTGCCTCAGCTTTTATAGCAGATTGTTATCAAGTATTTTACCCCCACTGGTCCTCACAGGGATAATAAAAAACACAATTTTCAATACATATATAATACACTGCTTTTATTCATTTATTTTAACATCTATGGTTCCAAACGAATTTTTAGTTTTTAAAATTATTTCTTTGGGTACATCAAATAAAAAATAGGTTACAAACTATATATAAAAAATATAAAATTGTATCTGCATCTTTTTAACTGCTTTATCATCCCAATCTTTTTCCCTAAACGGGCAATTAGGTGGAAAGATGTTCTCATGATGTGTATTTTGCCTATATATAGCGTCTGAAGCTTCTCCAACTATGGTAATATCGCCTAAGTACACCTCTATTTTAACATGTTCAAGAGGTTGAAATATGAAGTCGAAATCAATAAATCTTTTTGGAAGTAGATCATTACTTTTAAGATAAAGCAAAAGAATTGTTTCACCATATTGAGGAGTCATTAATAAATTAAACAGGGGCCCATTAACTTGAACATTTACTAATTTAAATTGGGTCCAGCCAGCTGAACAAATGCAGTATTTCTGCCCATGTTTTATATTTTCAGCCCAAAACATTATATTCAATTGAAATCTTCTATACGAATGAATAATTCGTGCCAATAACATGCGTTTTATAATCAGATATATCTAAGGTTCCTTTTCTCTTTTAATCCACTCAGAATCAGTTTCAATATCTGCAAAAGGACAATTTTTCTGGTAGCCATCGATTCGTCTCGCACTCAGAACAGCATCTACAACATCTCGGATTAAAGTTATATCATCTGATGCAACTTCAATTTTTGCATATTCGAAAGGATGAAATTTATAAGTAGTATGTAGGTTCTCGTAATAGGGCTCCCCTTTTCTAATACTAAATATTAGGGTTTTGCTACCCTTTTCCGGAGTAATAAACACACTTAAAATAACTCCAGTCACATTAACGTTAATTATTTTAAAACTATGCCATCTAACTGAGCAAATACAATACTTTTGTCTATGCTGAATCTTTTCCAACCAAAACATCTTTTCTTTCTCACGCCAGGAATTGAAATGAAGATCAAAAATAAAATTATGTCATTATATTTGAGTATTATTTAAAATCGACCCCCTGACATTTTCAAACATTTTTATACAATGACATTGAGCATTTTTAACCGTTCTAGAATTTCCAAAGCCTTTCTTCCTGACCTCCTGCTTAATGTTAATTTTAATTCATCCACCAGTATATTGGGGTCTGTAATATCTTGAATTTCATCATCATCGCCATTGAAGTCGTCATCACAACTTCGGTCATCATCATCCTCAACCGCGGGGTCACAACTTTGGTTATCATCTTCAAACGCGGGATTGTCGTCTTTAGTTGAATTTGGGTTCACATCTTTATTTCTTCTTTTTCTATCAACAATGTTATAATTTCCATTATTCTCATCCTTTAAGGGTTTTTGAGAATGTCCCCAATTTTTCCTAATCGCAAACATTTTATTCTTAATAATATTCCTAATGGGGTCAAAACCGGCTTCATTGATGGGTGTTAATAAATGGGTATTTTCATCTGATAAAATCTCTTCTTCACGATTTTTATCTTTCAATAAATGTGTTGACCGTCTTTTATGTCTTAGAAGACGCATGTTATTGGCACGAATTATTCATTCGTATAGAAGATTTCAATTGAATATAATGTTTTGGGCTGAAAATATAAAACATGGGCAGAAATACTGCATTTGTTCAGCTGGCTGGACCCAATTTAAATTAGTAAATGTTCAAGTTAATGGGCCCCTGTTTAATTTATTAATGACTCCTCAATATGGTGAAACAATTCTTTTGCTTTATCTTAAAAGTAATGATCTACTTCCAAAAAGATTTATTGATTTCGACTTCATATTTCAACCTCTTGAACATGTTAAAATAGAGGTGTACTTAGGCGATATTACCATAGTTGGAGAAGCTTCAGACGCTATATATAGGCAAAATACACATCATGAGAACATCTTTCCACCTAATTGCCCGTTTAGGGAAAAAGATTGGGATGATAAAGCAGTTTAAAAGATGCAGATACAATTTTATATTTTTTATATATAGTTTGTAACCTATTTTTTATTTGATGTACCCAAAGAAATAATTTTAAAAACTAAAAATTCGTTTGGAACCATAGATGTTAAAATAAATGAATAAAAGCAGTGTATTATATATGTATTGAAAATTGTGTTTTTTATTATCCCTGTGAGGACCAGTGGGGGTAAAATACTTGATAACAATCTGCTATAAAAGCTGAGGCAAATACTTAGGTAGAGCAGTATATTCAGGGAAGGAAGGAAGATCAGGTATGTTGCAGAGTAATTAATATATGTGTAAATAAGAAATGTTATTACAGAAATAAAATGGAAGGAAAATCTGTCGTAAATACCCCTCGCGAGCAATATACTTTTAAGATACAATTCACCCCAGTATGGGATGAAATGATATTAGCTTCTAATAATCAACTTGCTTTCGGGATAAAGGCGCTGAAGTATTTACTGGAAGAACATTACTTAGACAAATTTCAACAACATATTCAAAAATATTTAAAAAATGGTGCATATGAACCTGTTCGGGTTATAGCACGATTCAAATACATCAATCGATGTAATGAGCACAATTTTGAAATCATCGAACTTAATACAAATCTTAAGGATGGTGAAATTAAGCAGGAATATCTAAATAAAGTAACAAAACCTATAATACAGAAAATGGAGAAATTCGAGAGACGAAAAGATGTTCTTGTATTGAATATATGTTTTGTAAAATTCTTTTTCGAAAATCATCAATCACTGGAACCGCAGTCAGGGGTTAAAACAGTGCAGATCAACAACACTGTATATGAGATGGATGAAGATTGCAATTTAAACTTTATCGAAAACAAAATCGACGAAATACCAGGATTTAGAAATATGTAAATTAATTATATAAAATAATGATATGTCAGGAAGAGTTAATAAAACTATGCCGATTTTAAATAAAAATTGATTAAGTGAATTACGAGTGTTCTTATTTATAAGAAATTTAGTATTGTGTGGTGGTTTTCCAAATACATGTTTATACTTGCTAATGCGAACAAAGTAAATTACATGTACCAAAGTAAAGTTAATAATTTTTTAAGCTGTGATAATTATTTTAGTAAACTGAACTGTGCTCCAACCAAAAGATTTAGTCGTGATATTAGAATAAGTCTTGACAATAGAACATTTGAATATACCTAAGAACGCAAAATTAGTGTCATTCATCGTAATAAATACAAATTCCATGATAAGAGCTCTCAATAACGAATTTACTGTAGGTGAAATACAGCGTCAAAGCTTTTATACGCAGCTATTCCTCAATGGTGTTATTTTAACTAGTAATCAAGGCCCAAATGACGTAATCGGTGTAATGACTTGCTTGCTATAAACACTTATAAAACGGTTTTTATTGAACCATAACATAATTGTAGTAATAAACTCTATTTCTTCACTTTGTCTCTCTCTCCAGGGATTCGTCCATGATTTTTGTTGCTAGAATTCTCGTCACTAGAAACTGAACTAGATAGTGGCAGAAGCCTGTCTTGAGAAAAAAGCTAAAACTTGTTAAATGGTTCTGCCTGCTTATCTAAGTTTAAAGTATAATTTATATGCAGCAACTGTAATAATATAATTTTATTGATCTACATAGTAAAACAAATCATTCGATATCACATTCTTAGGTTTATTATTAATATTCTAATTACTAAATTCCAAAATATAACTATATCCAATACATCCGTAGTTTGTGATGAAATAGGTAGCTTCATTCAGTTTCTGAATTGCGGATTGGGCTATGAAATTAAAACGTGCTGGTAAGAACAACTGATGATTCTCTAATTCCAGCATAATCCGGTCACCATATACTGTTTTTAGTCTTTCCGCATGTAAAATCCTGTATGCACATCTTTGATCCATGTCGTTTATTTGAAGAAGTGGCTTATATCTTCGTAAATTGAGATTCTCTAAACCCTCACTTATATCTTTTGAATTTTGCTGCTGTACTAGGGCTTGACTCATTTTGATATATATACCTTTACTCAACGCGAGAAACTATTGAACTGCGCTTATCTGAGCAGATGTCTTGTACGCTGATGCATTATCAGACAGTATGTCCATCGATGATTCGTTATCCGTCGGTATTAACTTTGTAGGAGATGTCATCTCATTCGATGATTATATTAGGTTAATTACCCAACTGACGCCGAGGGGTGAAGGAACAATTTCTTACCATTACTGCCTTTACAATGCCCTGACCTTATTGTGCTAGTTGCGCTTTGGTGACAGAAATTACTTTTCTACCTTTTTACAGAATATATCGTGACAACTCAGCGCGTTGATAATTTAACAGGGCTACGTTTTTCTTGTGTCAGTGTCTATGGTTGTAATTGCTTAGCGGGTATTAAGTATTCATATGTATAATAAATATAAAGGGCCCCCTGAAATTGGAAAGATACAAAATGTCTTTCAAATTAATTAGATAATTAGCAAATACAAATTCCTCTGATAAGGACGAATTTACTCATAGTCGAAATACAGTGCCAAAGCTTTTGACCACATCTTCAGATAAGAGACGCTCTTGTCTTGCCCCGTATACAAATCTGAAATTCTATTCTGATAACGGAACATAATGATCATGTTAATTTCTTTCTTCTTCTTTCTATCTAAAGTTCAAGGCTGCTACACGAAATTATGATATGATATAACTCCCGAGTTAATGTCTATATTTAGATTTGGAAAAGAAATTGCATAATAATCTTTTAAAGTTCAAGGCTTTTGTTGTTTCAGCAAATCGTTTTTCTTATCGCCATCCAAAACATTTACGAGTCTGGGGCATTCAACTCTTATCGGCAAGTTTTACGCTGACCAAATCGAGTCCAGACGTTTTACTACGCCTTATCAGCGAATTGTTATGCTAAAAGAAATCGAGCCAGACAGTTATTAATCAGCGAATTTTTAACAAATTGCGAATGCTATTTTTAAATCGCTTTTTCGGTTAATTGCAGAAGTCCCCCAGAGATGGCATCTTAAAATTCAATAAGCCAATAAAATCTATTTGTCTCACCCTGCTCGTATTCATATATTCGCAAAAAAAAAGAGAAAATTTCATAAATATCTTCCAGAAAATATATAGAAAATGTTCATAACAATTTTAACTTCATAATTACTTACCATACTCAATATCTCGGAAATCCATTGACCTCAAGATATATTACTGCCCAAATTACGTAATCCTACACAAGCAACTTATTTTATCATCACTCGTAGTAAAAGCTCCCGCCGAAAATATCCGGCATAGTAAAAACTCAAAGCAGCAAACTCTTATCTTCAGCACGAGCCCAGGTTCATCTACAAAACCTTATCACCCAACGACCACAACATTGCGACCAAATTATTAATTTCTATAGTCAGCTCCCTTATCAATTAGCTCAACCCGTGATCCAGGTCCAGGTCCAGGTCCAGATCCAGATCCAGACCCCAGGTGCAACCCATCCTTATCTTTACTAGCGCGCCGCCGCCAAAACAAAACAATCTACAAAATTGACCTTCGGAATCACGCAACCATTCCCTTATCTCCAGCCATTTCCTTATCTCTCTTCGCCCAGAATTGTTATGCGGGTTCTGGGCCAAATGAGCAAAAATGTGACGTCAGACCTCAAATTCCCTCACAATTTGACCATTTTCGATGTGCACATTGCACATTTGGCCCAGAACCCGCATATCCCTACTACTGCTATCTTGTTTAATACCTTGAACAAAGTTAGGTTTAACCTCCAATGCGATAGGAATTGTAGACGACTCAAATCCCGCTATGAAAACGGTTTTATTTTCTTCATGTTTGATGGGCCAGGACCTTTCTATGAGTCCGGTACTGTAGTAGCAAGTATTGCGACACGTCCCTCGGTTTCGTTTGACTAACGGAAAAATTCTTTATATTCAAACGAAGTGAAGTGCGTGGGCGTTGTGAAAATTTTGGTGTCCGGGTTGCAAGAAAATTCCAAGAACCTGCGACGCGAGTGAAAACTCGGTTAGATTGTTGTATTTCAGAAGCACAATTCGCAGGGTTGTCTTTTGTGTAATGCATGGAAGCTCCTTGGATTTTATAAAATTGCGAAGGTGAAGAGAACTCTCCTGTATCGCAGGGAATAACTGGGTAGGACTGTATCACAAAAGAATTACCTGTTCGTCCAGCATTTATTTTCCAAGACCTGTGCAATTAATGTCGATCAAGGAGACTTCTTCGCTGTTTTTCCTTCCTCGTTTCAGGTTACAGGCTAGATGAAAATCCCAAAATTCCGAGTGGAAATAAATAATAACTGAATGCCGATATGTTTTTTAATTTTACAGGTTCGTCCTTGTTGCCGATACACAATTATAAAAACGGGAAAAAAAAATAAAATTTTTTACGTTACACGAAAAATGAGCTACATGACTAAAACTTGTTGGTTGCTTCTTGGTACTGCTTCCCTTCGTCTAGCGGCCACTTTTGCTGTACAAAAATTTGTCTTGCTTCTTTTTTCTTTTCAGTAATTTGTATTTGAAGTGTTCAAAAAATAACTCATTTTTGGTATTCATTGGATATACTCGTATTGTCTTTGTAAGATTCTCGACCTTACCGTATATTCAAAGCCAAGGTTCTTATACTTTCACTTTGTGTTGGGTGCAAGTAGTACATAAACCACTACACCGGATTAAAATTATGAAGTTTTTACTTTATTGTTGGGTGCAAGTAGTACATGAACCACTACATCAGATTGCGATGAGCTGTAAGAAAAAAGGTTAAACGAAATGAAACACCTGTTACCTTGGCGCTAACAAACTTCAAAGAGAAAAGAGTTCTTTATTGAACGTAAATTTATATAAAAATATTTGCTTACGACTAATGATGATAATACTTATTGCTAGGTCATTATTGGGATTTCCTCAGCGCAAGTCAATGTGGGTCAGACAAGTTTCATTTTTTATTTATTTTTATTTTTTTATATATGATGTTGCCAAAGCTCAGGGGATGCCCTATGATGCTAAAGCACAGCCTTGGCAGAAAAGGAATTAAGGTTGAGGGAAATGGGTGGTTCATTACACTTCATGTAAACGTTATTAATGCTGACGCTGAGGAAATCCACTCGTGACAATTTTGAAACATTAAACTTTACCTACTTAATTGAGCAATTATTTTGATTTAAAGAAAGTGAAATTAGAGCTAGGTAATTGTTATGTTTAGCACAATAAAAACAGGAACTGATAGGTTTAATGACTTTAAATTGAAATGAAATACAATTAGATTTTTTTATGTTACCTTAATCTATCTTAACTATATTATGATGTTGATCTTGTTCATTCTCCCCGCGTTGAACGGATGTTCAATTTGATCAGACAGGAATGACATAGTTGGGACATCGCTGTTGTGGTGGAGAGGCAGAAATCTTCCCTTTACTTGACCTAATTCTGATGTTAATTCCGAGGTACAGGGTGATAATAATGACAAGAGCCAATGCCATGTAGCTTATGGTGAATTGATGAACTGAGTTAGTGTCGATCCGATGCGGTAGGTTGGAGACGTCTAAAGAATTTAGTTGATTTTGGATTTCTTCTAATGCAGCAACTTGATCTTGGTATTTGGAACTTTCTTTGAATTTTATTGGCAACTGCTCAGCGGTTATGGTGTCATACGATAATCCCAATTTTGTGTACGATGTTCTAGATTCACTTGTGTAGATCTGATGTCCATGAATGGTTACATGATGCTCTTTGATTATGCAATTTGGTTGAATCTTTAAAATGCCAGAGCCATTTAAGGTTATCGGAAAAGTTTCACCGTCACAAACCACGTTGATGGGAGTTTCGGACTTTAGGGCAAAAATCCATTGATTAGTTTGAAATAATTGTATCCAAAGAGGTTGCTGTCTTATTTCATTCAGCTTGCATTGCGGTAGGTTCGGATTATTATTAAGAAGGTCTATTTCGCAAGAACTGAGTGCGGCTCCTCTGTGATAAATAGGGTGTAATTTTTTGCAGAGATATCGGTCTTCCTTGAATACTGTGCACGAAGATAGTTCGGGCTCTTTAAGGGGGTAATGTTGATCTCGAAGCGGAGTAACAGCCAGAAAAGGAGAGTGTGATTCCATTGCTATGAAAGTGTTGTTGGTAAAGTTGGGTATCGGTCTGACTCTGAATAGATCGAAGCTCTTCCCATTTTCTAGTGGTAACTTGATTTCAAATAGGACGTGATTGTTAGCGAGTCCGACTTCCGCCCTCATTAATTTGTAGAGCTCTAGTATGTCGCCTTGATTTACTGGAAGTTGGAAATGTCTAGGTAGATGACTTTGTATTATCGTGATTTCTTGTTTTAATTGTTTGGGCGATAATAATAAGAGATTGATTCTTCCATGATGACTGTCTGTCAAAACTTCCATAATTGCCGTCTGAATATTTTGAAGATTATTGGTGATGAGTGACATTTGAATTGCTAGTGCTGGATTTTTGCTTGTTGAGTATGTTCTCTGTTACTGTTGATTCGGTTGATTAGTTGCCATATTTGCTCATCCAGTGCCTTAAATTTTGCCTTCAGTTGCTATTTGATCCTTTTTTATGATGTTTATGGTGGAGTCAACCACTGAAGTTTGATTTTTTAGCAAACTGACTAAGTGTTGCTCGTTTTCTTGGACCATGTTTATGGTTTTGGACATTTCTTCGGCATATTTGGAGTCCAGCACACCAAATAATGAATTCGCTATGTTGCCGATAATGTCAACGGCGCCACGTTTTTGCCTGATTGACGAACGTTGTGGGGATAATAGTTCATTGTCATTGCTTAATTCCTCCAGAAGATGCTGAAACTGAGTAATTAATTATCCACAAGAGCTTTTATGTGCTTTTATATTGCAAAGATGCTGTAGTGCCATTGTACCATTGTTAAGGGCTTCGAATTCCATCCAATATGGCTGCAAGTCGTAATACACGATCAATTTGCACTCAGTTGTTATTAGATTTGTTGTTCCGATACTTTCAAAATGCATTTCGAGTTGAGTTTTAAACTGAGTAACTTCAAAAGGATCCGCTAATATGAGGGGGAGTATAAGGGCAATTAGTAATAAAGAAGTCATGGACGGACGAAAAGACAAACGCATCTTTTATCTTTGTGGCTCGGTTGTGATAGTCGATTGGACTGATGTTTCATCAGTAGGGTTCTGGTTTGGAAGGAGTTGGTTTATCTGTTTCATCTTGTTCTGCAGGAATTGCATTTGCGAGTTCTTCTTCACATGGCAATGGAGCAAGATTGTGAATTGCACGCCGCAATGTGTTTGTCGCCGTGCGTAAGTCAACTACTCGCACTCGTCCGTCTTCGCCTTTAAGCACTTCCACGACTCTGACTAGTGGCCATTTCATAACTGGTGTGATATCTTTCTTGATGACGACTATTGTCCCTGGCTTAATGTTTTGCGCTGTTTGCTTCCATTTAAGATGGTGCTGAAATTCATGCAAATATTCCACCGACCAACGTTTCCAAAATTCGTGTTTAAGATGTGATACGGCCTTCCAATGTCTCAGTAAACTATTATGCATAGGTTTTGCATGTGCATCTACAGATGTAGTCAACGGTTCACCAATTTAGAAGTGTCCTGGTGTTAACGCTGCAAGATCATTTGGATCTGAGGACATTGCAGTCAAAGTGCGTGAGTTAAGAATCGCCTCTATTTCTTTTATAACGGTTTACAGTTCTTCGTATGTGAGTGATGCTGTGGAGATTGTCCGTTGCAGTAAATACTTTGCGGACTTAATAGCACCATCCCATAACCCACCAAATGTGATGTTCTGGGTGGAATGAAGTGAAAGTCGATACTTTTTTGGCTGCAAATCGAAGATATTTTCTCCTGGGACTGTTGTGAGTATATTGCCTTGCTCAACTCTCTTAGTTGGTTTTTTGCACCTACAAAGTTGGTTGCATTATCACAGTATAAATTTTTGCAATGTCCCCGCCGGCCGATAAATCGCTTTAAGGCTCCTATGAATGCGTCTGTTGTAAGATAGCTAACTATCTCGAGATGAACCGCCTTTGTCGCGAAGCAGCAAAATACTGCAATGTAGGCCTTCTGTGGTCGTTTATTCCTTATTTTGTAGTGGATCCAGATAGGGCTACAGTAATCTACACCTGAATTAACAAATCGTCGTGCTGGTTGCACTCGTAGAGGCGGCAAGTTGCCCATTATCTGTGTTAGCAGTTTAGGCTTTGTTTTAGCGCACGGAACACAATGCTGCACAATTGAGCGAACGATAGTTTTCCGTTTGATGGGCCAAAAACGTTGTCTTTTAATGGATAGAAGTCCTTGTGGACCTACATGATAATTCTGTCGGTGTATGTCGGCTATTAACAGTTTGGTGAATTCATGTGTA